>JAEOAE010001563.1:0-232967 GCA_036365155.1 Meriones psammophilus
TATCTTAGGGTTTTTAAAAACCTGCTTTAGTTAATACACCTACTTCTGTAATACAATTGTAAATGACACATATCAAACCCACGTCTTTCGGAATCCCAAGGATCTACAACTCACTCTTCCATCACTGAGAATCTGTAGACACAGAAGACAGAGATTTCATCCTGATCTGAGGAAACATCCTCAGCTTGTTTTCATGTCTGTGTAATTTTCTTTGTACCATTCTCTGCCTTTGTTCCCTAGATAAGGGTTTGGTAATTTCACTGATCTTTTTAAGGAACCAACTCTTTATTTCATTGATTACTTATATTGGTTTTTATTCTTTCTATTTAATTGTTTTCAGCCTCAGTTTTATTATTTCTTCCTGTCTGCTACTCTAAGTTGTGATTCTTCATTTTTTCTAGAGCTTCCAAGTGTATTTTAAGTTGATAGTATGAGACTTCTCCAATTATATTTTTATGAAGATATTTAGTGTTATGAACGTGTATCTTAAAACTGCTTTCATTTTGTCCCATATATTTGAGTATAATGTGTTTTAAATTTCATTCAATTCTTGAACGTCTTTAATTTCTTTCTAATTTCTGTCTTCAGATTTTTGTAATTTCTTACTAATTTTTCATTCAGTAGTAGTTGTTTGGTTTACATAAATAACTTTGTAAGCTTTCTGTTGTTTCCATTGTGTGGATACTCAGCTTTAATCTATGGTTGTCAGATAGGAGGCAGGGGTTATTTCCATTTTTGTTGCTTTGAAGTTGCCTTCTGGTCATTTTTGGAGAAAGATTCATGAGGTGCTGAGAAGAAGGTATATTTTGTCTGACTGAAAGGTTCTGAAAATATTTGTTAGGTCCGTTTGATTTATAATATCAGTTAATGCCAGAATTTCTCTTCTTCATCTGGATAATCTGTGTTTTGGCAAGCTTAGGATACCATTTGGTATCCTACCAATGTATGAGGGTCAATGTATAATTAAACTGTAGTAGTATTTCTTTTATAAATGTGGGTGCCCTTGTGTTTGGTGAACAGATGTTAGGAACTGCAATTTCCTCTTGGTGGGTTTTTTCTTTTATGAATATGTAGTATCCTTCTGTAGCTTGTCTAATTTGTTTTGGTTTGGAGTCTATTTTGTCAGATTTTACAATGGCTACAATAGCTTGCCTCTCAGGCCCATTTTCCTGAACCCAGAGGCTATTTAAGCTATAAAACCCAGGGTCAGATGATTGTTCAGGGTTCCTGAATAAACTGCATTGAAAAAAAAATCTATAACAAGGTATACAAAACATAGTAAATTTATACATTGAAGACCAGTCAGAAAATATTGATATAGTTAAAAAAAAGTTTTTCTTACTTTTTTTTTTTAACTGCAATTTCAAGGAAGGAGCATCTTGCTGCCTGCCTGGTTAGCATATTACTTATCTGTGGGTGTTTCAGAGACAGCACTCTCTCGGCTAAATTCTCAGCTCGTGTGTTACTTAATTTCTTGTTTATTATTCATCATTAGTTCTATTCTTTTACAGCATAGTTACCCAACATATGAGATGACATTTAAAACCTTCATAAAGGGGGGGCGGAGCCAAGATGTCGACTAGCACACACTGTTTCTGAGCGGTGGGATACCTGAACTTCTGAGTTGGTGAATGGAAGGACCCCCTAACCCAGGAAAACCACGGTGAGGCTTTGTGAACAACAGGGAACATTGCAGAAGTTGAAAACTTTGGTCTCCAGTCACCCGGGGACTTGTTTGGGGAAGGAGAGAAACGATCCTTTGTTCTTGAGGCACTCCCTTCCCCCAGACCTCCTTCCTCCTCAGCACAGCAGCACAGCCAACTCATCTTTCTCAGCACAGACCTAACTGCCTGGGGTATACAGCCCTTGTGATGGAGCCCCACGCACTTTAGCGGCAGACAAAAGTCAGCAGTACCTGTCCCGGAGTCCCAGATTCGCGCAGCGGCTGCGCCATCCTCCCAGGGCGCAAATCTGCTAGACACCATACTAGCTCCGCAGGATCGCTATCACTGACGGTACGGCCTGCCCAATCCCACAGTGACAGAGAATACGCTATATACTCACCAAAAACAGGCAGAAACATCATACAACCTGGACACACCAGGCGCTGGTCCTCCCAAGCTTGGAGAGCACAGCAAAGAGACACCCGGACTTCCCAGAAAGCATTGGGACTAGCGACCCAGTCTCCAGTTACAGCGGGATGTGGCTGCGGAGCAGCACTGAACTGGTGGGGCACCACAGCCCTCCAGTTTAAGACTAACCAGGGCCAAACCAGATAACAGAGAGCCTGGTTATCCCATCCCTGCTGAAGTGACCACCCTGAAATCTCCAGCTGCAGCAAGACCTCAGAACCTGGCAGTGACAGCAGCATAGAACTGGCGGAGCACATCAAAGAAGCAGGGCCAAACCAGAGAGCAGAGAGCCCCGGATACCACGATCTCTGCCAAGAGACCTGCCTGTAAGTGAGTGCACCCTTGAGAATCTGCAGTTCCCCAGATCCTGGGTCCTTCTAAATCAGAAGCCAGGCATCGAACCCCCCTCCCACCCACATACCCACTTTGGGAAACAGAGGGGCACTGGGGACATTGAAGTTCTTGCCCTGTGGGCCTGATTGAGGAGTTAAGGCAGTTAATGCCAGAAATTGCGCTGCGATCATCATTAGCACCTGCGACATATACAGTGCAGATTCCCTCCCACACACTCAAGGGTTCAACATTAGCCATCACTCTGTCCCTCGAGAAACGTGTCCACGCACACTTACACACACAGACACACGCTGCCAACACACACACACACACACACACACACACGCTTGCATTTGCCCCGTTTGCGCCTGCGTACTTTCCTCCCACAGGTACAGCTAGTCCTCAGCACACACTGAGAGTGCTCAGCTTCCTGAAGAACTCTCCAGACACCGGAGAGAGACAGCACCAGTCTGATCTGCAGAATCCAAAAACAAACAGGGAAGGTTTCAGATAAGCCAATGGCCAGGGGTAGGCGAAAGAACACTTCCAACATAAATCAGGACATCATGACATCAACAGCAAACCCCAAAATTGATGGATACTCCAAATCAGCAGAAGCACAGGAAAATAATTTTAAAGCCATGCTTGCCCAATTATTTGAGGCTCATAAGGAGGAAATGAACAAGTCTTTCAAAGAGATGGCCAGTCAATTGGAGGCAAAGAAAGAAGAAATAGACAATATCCTTAAAGAAACACAGGCAAACATAGCCAAACAAATAGATACACAAGTAGAGGAAAAATTAGTGGCATATAAGAAGGAAATGAAAAAAAGAAATAGAGGCCATCGTAGAGAGACAGGAATCCAAATTCAAACATATGAAAGAAATGGTGCAAGGCATGAAAACAGAATTAGAATCAATAAAGAAAACACAAAATGAGAAAACCCTTGAGCTGGAGAAGTTGGAGAAAAGATCAGGAACCACAAAAGTAAGCATCACCAACAGAATACAAGAGATGGAAGAGAGAATCTCTGGAGCTGAAGACACACTTGCAGAAATGGATACTTCTCTCAAAGAAAAAGTAAAATCAGAAAAGTTCCAATCACAAAATATCCAAGAAATCAAGGATGCTATGAAAAGACAAAATCTAAGAATAATAGGAATTCATGAAAAAGAAGACTCAGACTCAAGGTCCAGAAAATATTTTCAAGAAAATCATAGAAGAAAATTTTCCCAACTTAAAGAAAGAGATGTCCATAAATATACAAGAGGCCTACAGAACTCCAAATAGACTAGACCAGAAAAGAAACACATCATGTCACATCATAGTCAAAACACTAAATCTACAGAACAAAGAAAAGATATTAAAAGCAGCAAGGGAAAAAGGCCAAGTAACATATGAAGGTAGACCTATCAGAATCACACCGGACTTCTCATCAGAAACTATGAAAGCCAGAAGGGCCTGGGCAAGTATCATGGAGACTCTAAGAGATCACAAATGTCAACCCAGACTACTATACCCTGCAAAGCTTTCAATCAACATAGATGGAGAAAACAAAATATTCCATGACAAAACTAAATTTACACAATATCTACACAGCAAACCATCCCTACAGAAGATACTAGAAGGAAAACTCCAATCCAATGAAAACAAATTCACCCAAGAAAACAGGGCATACAGATAATATCCCAACAAAAATGAAAAGAAAACAAGCAATGAAACAGGGTTAGATCACCGACTCCATTACAAAAGGAACTAACATGCATTGGTCACTATTATCTATCAATATTAATGGACTCAACTCACCAATAAAAAGACACAGGCTAACAGAATGGTTAAGGAAACAGGATCCAACGTTCTGTTGCATCCAAGAAACACACCTATGCAACAAAGATAAACACTACCTCAGAGTAAAGGGCTGGAAAACTGTTTTTCAAGCAAATGGTTCCAGAAAACAAGCTGGAGTAGCCATCCTAATATCTAATAAAATAGACTTTCAACCCAAGTTAATAAAAAAAGATAAGGAGGGCCACTATATTCTCATCAAAGGAAAAATCCACCAAGAGGACATCACAATCTTGAATATCTATGCCCCAAATACAAGAGCACCGACATTCGTAAATGAAACATTATTAAAGCTTAAATCATACATTGATCCTAATACCTTAATAGTGGGAGACTTCAACACTCCACTCTCACCAAGGGACAGATCAACTAGACAGACACCAAATAGGGAAATAAAAGCACTCACAGAATCCCTAAATCAAATGGACCTAATAAACGTCTACAGATCGTTTCACCCAAACTCAAAAGAGTTCACCTTCTTTTCATCACCTCATGGAACCTTTTCCAAAATAGACCATATAGTGGGTCACTAAGCAAGCCTCAACAGATACAAAAGGATTGAAATAATCCTTTGTATACTATCTGACCACCATGGACTAAAGCTAGACATCAACAACAACAGAAAAAACAAAAAGCAGACACACACATGGAAACTGAACAACTTACAAATGACAGCTGGGTTAAGGAAGAAATAAAGAAAGACTTCCTAGAATTCAATGAAAAGGAAGGCACAACATACCCAAATTTATGGGACACATTGAAAGCAGTGCTCAGAGGAAAATTTATAGCACTAAGTGCCTGCAAGAAGAAATTCGTAACATCACATACCTTAATGGCCCAACTGAAAACCCTAGAAAAAAAAGAAGCAGATACACCCAAGAGGAGCAGACGGCTGGAAATAATCAAACTAAGGGCTGAAATCAATCAACTAGAAACAAATAGAACTATCCAAAGAATCAATGAAACAAAAAGCTGGTTCTTTGAGAAAATCAACAAGATAGACAAACCCTTAGCCAAACTAACTAAAAAGCAGAGAGAAACTATCCAGATCAGCAAAATCAGAAATGAAAATGGGGACATAACCACAGACACTGAGGAAATCCAAACAATTATTAGGTCATACTACAAAAGCCTATATGCCACAAAATTTGAAAATCTAAATGAAATGGATACTTTTCTTGAAAGATTCCATCTAGCAAAACTAAGTCAAGATCAGGTAGAAAGACTGAATAGCCCTATATCTCCCAAGGAAATCGAAGCAGTCATTAACAGTCTCCCCTCCAAAAAAAGCCCTGGACCAGATGGCTTCAGCGCAGAATTCTACAAGACCTTCAAAGTAGTGCTAACTCCAATTCTCCTCAAGCTATTCCACAAAATGGAAACAGAAGGAACACTACCAAACTCATTCTATGAAGCCACAGTCACCTTAATACCTAAACCACACAAAGACCCAACAAAAAAAGAGAACTTCAGGCCTATCTCTCTTATGAACATTGACGCAAAAATACTCAATAAAATACTTGCAAACCGAATCCAAGAACATATCAAAGATATCATCCACCATGACCAAGTAGGCTTCATCCCAGGCATGCAAGGGTGGTTCAACATACGGAAATCCATCAATGTAATCCACTACATAAACAAACTGAAGGAGAAAAACCACATGATCATCTCCTTAGATGCTGAAAAAGCATTTGACAAAGTCCAACACCCATTCATGTTTAAAGTCTTGGAGAGATCAGGGATACAAGGCACATACCTAAAGATAGTAGGTATCAACAAGCCTATAGCTAACATCAAACTCAATGGAGAGAAACTTAAATCAATTCCACTGAAATCAGGGACAAGACAAGGCTGTCCATTGTCCCCATATCTCTTCAACATAGTACTTGAAGTTCTAGCCAGAGCAATAAGACAACTAAAGGAGATCAAGGGGATACAAATCGGAAAGGAAGAGGTCAAAGTGTCATTATTTGCAGATGATATGATAGTATACATGAGCGACCCCAAAAATTCAACCAGAGAACTCCTTCAGCTGATAAACACCTTCAGCAAAGTGGCAGGATACAAAATCAACTAAAAAAATCAGAAGCCCTCCTATATACCAAAGACAAAAAGGCTGAGAAAGAAAATAGGGAAACAACACCCTTCACAATAGCCATTAATAACATAAAGTACCTTGGGGTGACTCTAATCAAGCAAGTGAAAGACCTGTTTGAGAAAAACTTCAAGTCTCTGAAGAAAGAAATCGAAGAAGATATCAGAAGATGGAAAGATCTCCCGTGCTCATGGATTGGTAGGATTAACATTGTGAAAATGGCCATCCTGCCAAGAGCAATCTACAGATTCAATGCAATTCCCATCAAAATACCAACTCAATTCTTTACAGACCTGATAAAAAGATTCTCAGCTTCATATGGAGAAACAAAAAACCCAGAATCTCCAAAAAGATCCTGTACAACAACAGATCATCTGGAGGTATTTCCATCTCTGATCTCAAGCTGTACTACAGGGCAACAGTAATAAAAACTGCATGGTATTGGCATAGAAACAGAAAGGAGGATCAATGGAATTCCATAGAAGACCCAGAAATAAATCCACACACCTATGAATACTCGATATTTGACAAAGAAGCCAAATCCATTCAATGGAAAAAAGACAGCATCTTCAACAAATGGTGCTGGACCACTGGATGTCTACATGCAGAAAAATGAAAATAGATCCATATTTATCACCCTGCACAAAACTAAAGTCAAAGTGGATCAAGGACCTCAACATAAAACCAGATACCCTAAATCAATTGGAAAAAAAAGTGGGGAACAGCCTAGAACTCATTGGCACAGGAGACAAATTCCTGAACAGAACAGCAACAGCACAGGCTCTAAGAGCAACAATCAATAAATGGGACCTCATGAAACTGAAAAGTTTCTGTAAAGCAAAGGATACCATCATCAAAACAAAACGACTGCCTACAGATTGGGAAAGAATCTTCACTAACCTTTTATCTGACAGAGGACTAATATCCAGTATATACAAAGAACTAAAGAAGCTGAAAAGCAGCAAGCCAAGTAATCCAATTAAAAAATGGGGAACAGGGCTAAACAGAGAATTCTCTGGAGAGGAATATCGAATGGCAGAAAAACACTTAAAGAAATGCTCAACCTCATTAGCCATCAGGGAAATGCAAATCAAAATGACCCTGAGATTTCACCTTACACCCATCAGAATGGCCAAGATGAAAATCTCAAGTGACAACACATGCTGGAGAGGTTGTGGAGAAAGGGGAACCCTCCTCCACTGCTGGTGGGAATGTAAACTGCTACAACCACTCTGGAAATCTATCTGGCACTTTCTAAGACAATTAGGAATAGTGCTTCCTCAAGATCCAGCTATACCACTGCTAGGTATATACCCAAAGGTTGTTCAAGTACACAAAAGGGATACTTGCTCAACCATGTTTATAGCAGCTTTATTTGTAATAGCCAGAACCTGGAAACAACCCAGATGCCCCTCAATGGAGGAATGGGTACAGAAATTGTGGTATTTTTACACAATGGAATACTACTCAGCTATCAAAAAGGAGGAAATCATGAAATTTGCAGGCAAATGGTGGGATCTAGAAAAGATCATTCTGAGTGAAATATCCCAGAAGGAGAAAGACAAACATGGGATATACTCACTTATATAGACCTATAAGATATGATAAACATAATGAAATCTATACATCTAAAAAAGATAATCAATTGAGCGGACATGTGGTAAGATGATCAATCCTTGTTTAGAAAGACAGATGGGATGTGCATTGAACGTATGACAGGAGTCTACTTAGCGCATCTGAAAGACTCTAACTAGCAGTGTTTTCAAAGCAAAGACTCATGACCAAACTTTTGGCAGAGTACAGGGAATCATAAGAAAGAAGGGGAGTTAGTCTGATGGGGAAAGGATAGGAGCTCCACAAGGACCAAATATATCTGGGCACAGGGTCTTTTCTGAGACTGACATTCAACCAAGGACCATGTATGGATATAACCTAGAACCTCCACTCAGATGTAGCCTGTGGTAGCTCAGTAACCAATTGGTTTCCCAAAGTGAGAGGAACAAGGACTATTTCTAACAAGAACTCAATGACTGGCTCTTTGGCCTCCCCACCCCGGATGGGAGGAGCAGTCCTGTTAGGCCACAGAGGAGGGCTTTGCAGCCAGTCCTGAAGATACCTGATAAAACAGGATCAGATGAATGGGGAGGAGGTCCCCCCTATCAGTGGACTTGGAAAGGGGCACGGTGGAGATGAGGGAGAGAGGGAGGGATTGGGAGGGAATGAGGGATAGGGATACGGCTGGGATACAAAGTTAATAAAATGTAACTGATAAAAAAATAATAATAAAATAAAAAATAAAAAATAAATAAAAAATAAAACCTTCATAAAATAAACTCTAAATGCATACAACACTTAAATGTTAAATCCTAATGGCAGAACTTGTAGAATAGAGAAACTAGAGCTCTCTGAGTTTGGCATTCTGCCCAGGATGTTTTTACATATAAGCCCCTGTGACAAATGCTTTGCACAGATGCAACCCCCAAAATGAAGTTATGCAGAGCCTATTGCCAAGGAGTCCAAGGAGTGACTAGGACTAAAAGGAACTTTACTGGTTTCCTAGTCTGGCCACCACTAGTCATTGAGCCCAGGGAAAGACTCATTATATCAGCTTCCCCTGCTCAGCTGCCTTTTTTCTCCCCATCGTGGGTAGTGACCATCTCATGGCTTCTGGGCTTGCAGGAGTTCAGATAACAGTACTCCATAGAAGAGCTCAGAGAACATCATTCAGAACTAGTCAAGACTTTGAGCTCTGGAGCTGAAGCTGCTGAATCTAATTCTCATGTGCACAGAGGTTTCATAGCATGGCTAGCCATCAGCTTCCTTACCAGAAACTGCTGGTGCCTTTTTAAGAGCAAGTTTTCACAGATCACACATCCCTGGGCTTGTTGCCAGTTCGATCCAGGCAGGAGACTACCAGCCGCAAGTGTAGGGCTCCAAGACCAGAGCCAGTTTATTTGCTTTTGCTGCCTCAATTCAGCTGCTCCCCACCCCCCACCCGAAAATCTTTGAAATGAGTTAAAGACTGAGTCAAGGTGTAAAGAAATGGCCAGCAGATGAAGATTGTCCTTTTCTTTCAGAATATGAAACATAGAGCAGCAGTCAAGCAATTAAACAAAACTACAGACATAAATGGACAGTCATGGGACAGAAACTGACAAAACCAATTTCAAGGACAGAGTGTTGCATGTGGGAACTATAGGATGAGAGTCCTACCCAGGTTCGAAGGGATGGATCATAATCCACTCTCTTTTCCAAATGGAAATCAGGGAGTTCCCTGCCTCCAGACTCAAGGAGTAACTGCGTCCAGTGCCTCAAATTTGAGTCTTCAAGGGTCTAGATTACACTAGAAACACAACAGAAACCAAGAAAAACTTATCTCCTTATGGAGGAACTGTTCATTTGGTGGCATTCACTTATCAAACTGAGGGATAGTTGAGGGTAGTGGGCAATCTCACTGAGGCCTCCACAAATGTTACAGCTCAAGAATTTCCACACAAATCACTCAGACTCTTGTTTCAGTTAGATATGGATGGTGTGTTGGAAAGCCTTTTCCAAGCTGATTGCAAGCAGGACCACAGAAGGACTCAGGAGCCTAGCTGTGACATAAACATGTTCTCACAGCAGAGTTTTTATAGAAAGAACCAGGTGCAAAAGATCTGGGGAAGGCCATAACACAGTTTGGCTAGCCATGCAAAGCCAATATTACATTTTTGACTAACTAAACAAAGTATTATCAACTAACCTGTAAGCTGATTGTCCCTAAGTGAGGTAAGTGAGGCAGTGCTTAGGATCTTCTAGAGTACATCCAAAATGTAGCTAGTTGTGCAGATAAGAAGAGTGCAACCAGAGTGTAGCCAAGTAAGTAGATAAAAAGTATGAATTATGACACTATTGAATCATAATAAAATGTAATGTAAGCTTGTCCCTCAGGCAGAGTCTGTTAGCATAAGCTATGAATAACTGCTTCTAGGAAGCTGGTTGAAAAGCTTAAATTTTTGAATGTAATTTCACCTCATAAACAAAAATGGAAGCTGAATACAAAGATGGCTGCACCTATGTTAAAGAGTAGTCCTCAACAATAAGCCGCTTAGCTTTTTATTTTCTGCTTCTTTTTCAAACCACCTAGAGTAGGACTATACAAGCTCCTAAAGCTCCTATGGTACTTTATAACCATATCCTTAACTCTCTTCTTAAGGACTTTCCAGATAACTTACCAAATCTGAAAGCGTGTCAGTTGTCCACAGCTGGAGCTATCTCTCTGTCTGTAGGGTTATGCCACACATTGGAGCACCAAAATATTTTAATGAAAGAAAATCCCAAATTGTTGGTTTTATCAATGAAGACTCAGGAGCCACATGGTGGGGGTGAAAACTTGCTAGCTTAGAGAGGTAGAAAAAGCAACCAGCTGACTTTCCTACTCAGCCAACATTCCAGACAGAAAAAGCCTTTCTTACTCAGCTCACATCCCAGATGGAACAAGCAAAAACCAAAAGCTAAAACCGAACGTAAAAAGCTAAAATGCCAAAAGCTCAAAGTTCAAAGCTCAAAACCCTTTTCCTCATCTTCCTCTTTATCTTCCTCCTCCTTTTCTTCTTCCTCCTGCTTCTTCTACACTCTGTCTTAAATACCCTTCTCTCCCCTTTCTATTTAATCCTTGTCAGCTGGTGCTTGCTCTGCCTCTTGAGGACCCTATAGCCGACAAGATTTAATGATTAAGCATAACTGAAGTCCCGGCTGGAGATATGTTCATGTCTCAGCAAGTTTCAGTGCTATTCCCATTTAGAGGGGCCAGCAACACAAGTTCAGTGATTTGTTGTTCTTCCTGATTTCTTGCTTCCTATGTGCAGCCAAGATCTTCAAGGGGTCTTGCTCCCATCAAATCTAATCTTTATTAATCTTGGAGAAATCCAAAGTTTTTCTTTTCTTGTTGATACAAATACAAAGCCTCTTCCCCAACATAACACATTCTCTGTCTTGCAATATGAAGTTAAAACACATATATGTTGATTTAATTTAGCAGTCCTTTTCTTATCTAAGTCTGCTTCATTTTGATCTTTGTTAAAGAGGGTATATAAAACTACAATAGTTGTTGAACATGTTGTAACTTTCCTGATAACAACTAAAACAAAACATGGAAAATATTTTTTTAATCATCTCATTTTTTTTCCCTTTTTTCAGAGACTTTATTTTATGCATATTTTCTTTTCTTTCCTTTTATGAATTAATTTATTCACTTTACATTCTGCCCCCTCCTCTACTCCCATTCCCATCCTCCCTTCCACTTCCCCATAGCCCACCTTTCCTACTCCTCAGATAAGAAGCACCTTCTCTCTATCAACTCAGACCAGCACATTGAGTAGCATCAGGAATTAGCACCTTTTCTTCCCCTGTGGCCTGGAATGCAGTCCCCCCCCCCAAGAAGAAGTGATTGAAAAACAAGCAACAGAGTCAGTGTCAGAGACAACCCCCTCTCCCTTTCTAGGGTACCCACATGTTGTCCAAGCTACCCATCATCTACATATGTGTAAGGAGTTTATATTGAGTCGATGCATGGTCCTTGGTTGGTGCTCTGTATGCCCCCTTTGGACCCAGATTAGTTGACTCCCTGTGGGTCCTTCTATTCTTCCACAAACTCCTTGCACTCCAACATTTGGCTGTGAGTCTCAGCATATTTCAATCTGGTTTTGCATGGAGCCTCTCAGAGGACAGCAATGCTAGTATCCTATCTGCAAGCATAACTAGTGTTAACAGTATCAGGGGTTGTCTCTCTCCCATGGGGTGTGTCTCAGGGTGGGCTAGGCATTGGTTGGACATTGCCTCAATCTCTGTGCTGTCTTTATCCCTGAACATTTTGTAGGCAGGGTAAATTTTGGGTCAAAGTTTTTGTGGATTGGTTGGTGTTCCCTTCCCTCCACTAGGAGTCATGTCTAGTTAGAGGGTGGCCTTTCCAGTCTCTATGACACCTACTACTAAGAGTCTCAGCTAGAATCTCCCCCATCTCCTTTCAGGAGCCTAACATCTTGTAGGTCTCCAGCTTGTCTCAAAGATGCCCACACCCATGATTTCTCTTCTGTTTGCAAGCCCTCTGTCCTCCTGCCCCATCTCTAGTCTGATCTATACCCTCATTTCTCTCCATGCTCATTTTTTTAACCCTGTTCCCTCTCTTCAACCACTTCTGCTATCTAATCTATTTCCATTTTGCAGTGATATTGAAGTATCCTCCCTTGGATCCTCCTTGATACTTAATCTTCTTTGGATCTACACATTGCAGTATAGTTATCTTTTCTAGTTCCATCCACTTGCCTTTTTATGTACATTTTCAAAATATTTTTACTTATTTCCCCTATAATCTCCTTCCTTTGGAGACTGTACTTTATTATTATAAACCATTTTTTTCTAATACTGTCTATATTTGGCTTTCTTCTTTTCTTCAGTGTTCAAGCATATTTTTAAGCATACTAAATCCACTCAGGTTTGGGTTTGGTTTCTTCATCCCATTCTGTGACTATTTCTGCCCCCATATTTTTACCCACATGGAATCGGTGATTTTACCATTTGATCACAGAAACTGTAGCTTTTGTGCTTTAGGGCCTGTCTTAGGTTGGCTTGTATTCTGACTTCTAGCCTGTGCCTTTGCGTCCTGCCTTGTTAGGCTGAATTTCCATTTGTCCTCCTGTGAAAGCCTCACATTTATGGGGACTGGCTAGTGTTGTGTCTGCCTGTAGTTTTCTGGGCAACAGCTCAGAGAATAGCATGACACCCAAACATCATTGCTCTGTGGGAACTCTTAAGCCATCACACCGTGCCAGTTCTGAACAGCTGTTGTTTTTATGCACCCATTTACTGTAAATCGTGAGCTGATGTGTCCTTCCATAGCCTCTGTCCTCTGTCCACTCAGTGAAGGTGGTGAGCCTGGGGTAGGAAGGAGCTGGAGCTTTTACACTCCTTCCACAGCCTGGCATTTGGAGCTCTGCCTCTGGCTGCTATCCCTCAATAGCACTCAGCTACAGGAGTATGTAAGCTATAATATTTTTGTGTAATTCAAACGCTAAATTTCTTTCTCCTCCATATCTGGTTGCAATCCTGTTATGAGAATCTATTTTTTTTAATTTTTTATTAATTACACTTTATTCATTTTGTATCCTCCCATAAGCCCCTCCCTCCTCCCCTGACGATCCCACCCTCCCTCCCCTTTCTGCATGCATGCCCCTCCCCAAATCCACTGATAGGGAGTTTCTCCTCTCCTTTCTGATCTTAGTCTATCAGTTCTCATCAAAAGTGGCTGCTTTGTCCTCTTCTGTGGCCTGGTAAGGCTGCTCCTCCCTCAGGGGGAGGTGATCAAAGAGCAGGCCAATCAGATTATGTCAGAGGCAGTCCCTCTTCCCATTACTATGTAACCCACTTGGACACTGAACTGCCATGGGCTACATCTGTGCGGGGTTCTAGATTATCTCAATGAATAGTCCTTGGTTGGAGTATGAGTCTCTGGAAAGTTCCCTGTGTTCAAATTTTCTTGCTCTGTTGCTCTCCTTGTGGAGACCCTGTCCTCTCCAGCTCTTACTATTTCCCACTTCTTACATAAAATTCCATTCACTCTGCCCAACAGTTGGCCATCAGGCTCTGCATCTGCTTTGATAGTCTGTAGGGCAGAGGCTTTCAGAGGCCCTCTGTGGTAGGTTCCTAGTTTGTTTCCTGTTTTCTTCTTCTGGCTTTCAGAAGCCCTCTGTAGAAGGTTCCTACGTTGTTTCCTGTTTTCTTCTTCTTCTGATGTCCATCCTCTTTGCCTTTCAGGATGGGGATTGACCGTTTTAGTTAGGGTCCTCTCTCTTGCTTAGTTTGTTTAGATGTACAGATTTTAGTGGGTTTGTCCTATGTTGTATGTCTATATGAGTGAGTATATACCGTGTGTGTCTTTTTGCTTCTGGGACAACTCACTCAGGTTGATCCTTTCCAGATCCCACCATTTACCTGCAAATTTCATGATTTCCTTATTTTTCATTGCTTAGTAATATTACATTGTATAGATGTACCACAATTTCTGTACCCATTCTTCAGTTGAGGGGCATCTGGGTTGTTTCCAGCTTCTGGCTATTAATAAAGCTGCTACAAACATGGTTGAGCAAATATCCTTTTTGTGTACTTGAGCTTCTTTTGGATATATGCCTAGAAGTGGTATGGCTGGATCTTGGGGAAGCACTATTCCTAGTTGTCTGAGAAAGCGCCAGATTGATTTCCAGAGTGGTTGTACAAGTTTACATTCCCACCAGCAGTGGAGAAGGGTTCCCCTTTCTCCACAACCTCTCCAGCATGTGTTATCACTTGAGTTTTTGATCTTGGCCATTCTCATGGGTGTAAGGTGAAATCTCAGGGTTGTTTTGATTTGCATTTCCCTAATGGCTAATGAGTTTCAGCATTTCTTTAAGTGCTTCTCTGCCATTTGATATTCCTCTCCAGAGAATTCTCTGTTTAGCTCTGTTCCCCATTTTTTAAGTGGATTACTTGGTTTGCTGCTTTTCAGCTTCTTTAGTTCTTTATATATACTGGATATGAGTCCTCCGTCAGATAAAGGGTTGGTGAAGATTCTTTCCCAATCTGTAGGCAGTCGCTTTGTTTTGATGACAGTGTCCTTTGCTTTGCAGACGCTTTTCAGTTTCATGAGGTCCCATTTATTGATTGTTGCTCTCAGAGCCTGTGCTGTTGGTGTTCTGTTCAGGAAGTTCTCTCCTGTACCAATGAGTTCTACGGTATTCCCCACTTTTTTTTTTCTAGCCGATTTAATGTGTCTGGTTTTATGTTGAGGTCTTTGATCCACTTGGACTTCAGTTTTGTGCAGGGTGATCAGTATGGATCTATTTTCATTTTTCTACATGTAGACATCCAGTTGGACCAGCACCATTTGTTGAAGATGCTATCTTTTTTCCATTGTATGGTTTTGGCGTCTTTGTCAAAGATCAGGTGTCCATAAGTGTGTGGGTTTATTTCTGGGTCCTCTGTTCGGTTCCATTGATCCACCATTCTGTTTCTATGCCAGTACCATGCAGTTTTTAAAACTGTTGCTCTATAGTACAACTGAAGATCAGGGATGGAGATACCTCCAGAAGATCTTTTATTGTAGAGGATTGTTTTAGCAATTCTGGGTTTCTTGTTATTCCATATGAAGTTGAGAATTTTTCTTTCTAGGTCTGTAAAGAATTGTGTTGGTAATTTGATGGGCATTGCATTGAATCTGTAGATTGCTTTTGGTAACGTGGCCATTTTTACTATGTTAATCCTGCCAAGCCATGAGCATGGGAGATCTTTCCATCTTATCATATCTTCTTCTAATTCTTTCTTCAGAGACTTGAAATTTTTTTCATACAAGTCTTTGACTTCCTTGGTTAGGGTTACTCCGAGGTACCTTATGTCATTTGTGGCTATTGTGAAGGGTGTTGTTTCCCTAATTTCTTTCTCAGCCCTTTTGTCTTTTGTATACAGGAAGGTTACTGAATTTTTGAGTTAATTTTGTATCCTGCCACTTTGCTGAAGGTGTTTATCAGCTGTAGGAGTTCCCTGGTAGAGTTTTGGGGGTGACTCATGTATACTATCATATCATCTGCAAATAGTGATAATTTGACTTCTTCCTTTCTGATTTGTATCCCCTTGATCTCCTTCAACTGTCTTATTGCTCTAGCAAGGACTTCCAGAACTATGTTGAAGAGATATGGAGAGAGTGGGCAGCCTTGTCTTGTCCCTGATTTTAGTGGGATTGTTTTAAGTTTCTCTTTGTTTAGTTTGATGTTGGCTATAGGCTTGCTGTATATCGCCTTTACTATGTTTAGATATGTGCCTTGTATCCCTGATCTCTCCAATACTTTAAACATGAATGGATGTTGGATTTTGTCAAATGCTTTTTCAGCATCTAGGGAGATTATCATGTGGTTTTTTTCTTTCAGTTTGTTAATATAGTGGATCACATTGATGGATTTCCATATATTGAATCACCCCTGCATACCTGGGATGAAGCCTACTTGGTCATGGTGGATGATATCTTTGATATGTTCTTGTATTCGGTTTGCGAATATTTTGTTGAGTATTTTTGCATCAAATGTTCTTAAGGGAGATGGGCCTGAAATTCTCTTTCTTTGTTGAGTCTTTGTGAGGTTTAGGTACCAAGGTGACTGTGGCTTCATAGAATGAGTTTGGTAATGTTCCTTCTGTTTCTATTTTGTGGAATAGTTTGAAGAGAATTGGTGTTAGCTCTTCTTTGAAGGTCTGGTAGAATTCTGCACTGAAGCCATCTGGTCCTGGGCTCTTTTTGGTTGGGAGACTTTTGATGACCGCTTCTATTTCTTTGGGGGATATAGGACTATGTAATTGATTTACCTGGTCCTGGTTGAGCTTTGGTAAGTCAAATCGATCAAGAAAATTGTCCATTTCATTTAGATTTTCAAATTTTGTGGCATATAGACTTTTGAAGTAAGTCCTAATGATTGCTTGGATTTCCTCAGTGTCTGTAGTTATGTCCCCCTTTTCATTTCTGATTTTGTTGATTTGGGTGGTGTCTCTCTGCCTTTTAGTTAGCCTGGCTAAGGGTTTGTCGATCTTGTTGATTTTCTCAAAGAACCAGCTCTTGGTTTCATTGATTCTTTGAATTGTTTTATTTGTTTCCAATTGATTGATTTCAGCCCTGAGTTTGATTATTTCCAGCCGTCTACTCCTTCTTGGTGTGTCTGCTTCTTCTTTTTCTAGGGTTTTTAAGTGTGCCATTAGGGTGCTTGAATGAGCTGTCTCGAATTTCTTCTTGAAGGCACTTAGTGCTATGAACTTTCCTCTTAGCACTGCTTTCATTGTGTCCCACAAGTTCGGGTATGTTGTGTCTTCATTTTCATTGATTTCTAGAAAGACTTTAATTTCTTTCTTTATTTCTTCCCTGACCCAGCTGTCATTTAGTAGCAAGTTGTTCAGTTTCCATGTGTGTGTAGGCTTTTTGCTGTTTCTGTTGTTATTGAGATCCAGCTTTATTCCATGGTGATCAGACAGGATACAAGGGATTATTTCAATCTTCTTGTATCTGTTGAGGCTTGCTTTGTGACCAACTATGTGGTCTATTTTGGAGAAGGTTCCATGAGGTGCTGAGAAGAAGGTAAATTCTTTTGTGTTTGGGTGTAAGGTTCTGTAAATGTCTGTTGGGTCCATTTGATTCATGACCTCTGTCAGAGATATTATTTCTTTGTTTAATTTCTGTTTTATTGATCTGTCCTTTGTTGAGAGTGGGGTGTTGAAGTCTCCCACTATTAATGTGTGGGGATCTATGTGTGGTTTAAGTTTTATCAATGTTTCTTTCACAAATGTGGGTGCCCTTGTATTTGGGGCATAGATGTTCAGGATTGTGATGTCTTCTTGGTGGAATTTTCCCTTGATGAGTATGAAGTGTCCTTCCCCATCTCTTTTGATTAATTTTGGTTGAAAGTCTATTTTATCAGATATTAGAATGGCTACTCCTGCTTGCTTCTTGCATCCATTTGCTTGGAAAGCCATTTTCCATCCCTTTACCCTCAGGTAATGTCTATCTTTGTGACTTAGGTGTGTTTCTTGTATGCAACAGATTGCTGAGTTTTGTTTATGCATCCATTGTGTTAGTCTGTGTCTTTTTATTGGAGAATTAAGTCCATTAATATTGAGAGAGATTAATGACCAGTGGCTGTTAGATCCTTTGATTTTGATGTTGGCTGTGGTCATACGGTTGTGTGCTTCTTTGCTTTTTGTTTTACTGTAATGGGGTTATTTATTTCCTGTGTTTTCTTGGATATAGCTAGTTTTCTTGGGTTGTATTTTCCCTTCTAGTGTCTTCTGTAATGCTGGATTTGTGTGTAGGTATTGTTGAAATTTGTTTTTGTCATTGAATATCTTGTTTTCTCCATCTATGAGGACTGAGAGTTTTGCAGGGTATAGTAGCCTGGGCTGACATCTTTGTTCTCTTAGGGTCTGCATGATATCCGTCCAGGCCCTTCTGGCTTTCATAGTCTCTGTTGAAAAGTCAGGTGTGATTCTAATGGGTTTGCCATTATATGTTACTTGGCCTTTTTCTCTTGCACCTTTTAGTATTTTTCTTTGTTCTGTATACTTACAGTTTTGATTATTATGTGGTGGGAGGATTTTCTTTTCTGGTCTAATTAATTGGGTGTTCTATAGGCCTCATGTATTCTTATTGGCCTCTCCTTTAAGTTGGGGAAATTTTCTTCAATGATTTTGTTGAAAATATTTTCTGGGCCTTGGAGAATGGAGTCTTCTTTTTCCTCTATACCTATTATTCTTAGGTTTTGTCTTTTCATATTGTCTTGGATTTCTTGGATGGTCTGTGTCAGGAATTTTTTGATTTAACATTTTCTTTGACAGATACATCTATTTCTTCCATTGTATCTTCCACACCTGAGATTCTTTTTTCCATTTCTTGTAGCCTATTGGTTATGCTAACCTCTGTAGTTCCTGCTTTCTTCCCTAAGTTCTTTCTCTCCACAGTTTCTTCCATTTGTGTGTTTTTTTTTAAATTTTTCCAATTCTATCGTCAAGTCTCGAGCTATTTTGTTGGTTTCCTTCACCTGTCTGACTGTATTTTCATGTTTTTCTGTCAATTCCTTCAGCTGTTTGTTTGAACAATCCACTGTTTCTTTTATTTCATTCAGTGATTTAAGCATTTCCTCTCTAAAGGCCACAAACTGTTTGGCTGCAGCTTCCTCTATTTCTTTTTGAATTTTATTTGTTTCCTCTGTTATCTTCTTCATGAGCATAGATGTTAGGTCATCTCCTTGAATTTCAATTATGCTGGGGTGTCTAGGGCTATTTGCCCCTGGATAACTGGGTTCTGGAGATGCAATAGTGCTCTGGCTTTTGTTGGTTGAACTTTTACGCTGTCCTCTACCCATTGGGCTATCTTAGTTGTTTGAAGTTAGTTTCTGGTTGTTCTTGCACTCTTGTAGTGGAGAGAATCCCTTTGGCAAGAAGATGGTTTTTCCTCAAGGAAGCCTTCTCAGATTTTTGGGTATAGTCACTGGATGGCCGGTGTTTTTCAGGAGTTGCTACAGCTCACCTCAGGCATAGAGACCTGGGTGTTAACTGTGGTCCTGATTAGTCAAGAGGGCTCTCCTCTCACAGGGAGAAGTCCTGGAGACAGCTGCCCTCCTTCTGGGTTTCTTGCTGTAAATTTAGTGATCAGCTGCTGTAACCTGTGTGTTCCGTGGTTTGGTCGGTTTTGTTAGGGATAACTGGTTGCCCCTTGGAGCAGTATCTGGGGGGTGATCTCAGGGTTCCCGGTCTCTTTTGCACTGGGGCGGTGAGCTGGGCGCACAGCTCTCTGCGTGGCGGGAGCTCAGTTGTGATGGCGGCTGGTGGCCGCAGTCCCGGTGACCCGTGATCAGACTTGCAACTTTGCTTCCCTGTGGGGTTTTCTTGGGACTGGGACTCCCAGTCTCAGGCACCCTTGTGCCCACCGATCAGCCTGGGAAAGTTATCAGGACACGCAGGCTTGCGGCTCCAGCCTGGAGACCCAACGCCTGAATTACCCGGGATTTCTTCTGGGTTCTGGCTGGGCAGCCTAGAGTGGACCCGATCGATTCCGTGGGAGCCTCCCCTCACCTGGGAAACACGAGCGCTGTAGTTTTAGGGCCCAGAGTTCAGTCTCCTGGTCGCTGCACGGAGACTGCTGTCCCGCTTCTCAGACACAGTGGTCTCCCTGTGCCGCCAGGCTCTTAGACCCTGTTATGAGAATCTTCTGTCTCAATATTCTGTAAACACTGCTTCCCCTTTGTGCCCTTGTATGCCAGTAAACAGGTTACAGGCAATCGCTGAGCAGGGAAGAGAATAGGTCTGGACTTCCTGACAACTAAGAGAAGAGTTAGAGCAGGAACTAGGAGATGGAACCAGAGGAGAGGTCGAGGTGAGATCAAGAGAGGAGCTGGAGCAGAAATGCTACAAAGTATAAGTCTCTCTTGGATGAATGATCAGAAGAAGCCAAATTAGTTTAGAGGATTAAGAATAAATTAATAACTCCTAAATTCTTGTGTTGTGAAGCTTGTTAAAATAATATAATAGAGTCTCAATTATTTGTGTGATAGCCAGCTTAAGAGAGAAATTGAAAAACAAACAGTTTTTAAAAATAATTGTAACTTGAACATGTAGCCCCATCTGGTAACAGCTTCTGCTGATTCAGCCAGCCTTACTATATAGCAGGGGTTCTCAATGGACTTTACACCTTGCAAGTCCATTAGACTGGCATGTTTTGCTATCCACAGCAGCTTGTCCCAGGCCCATGGGTGTTGGCCTGGGGCTGCTTCTTCTGATCTCTGTCCAAGTCAAGCCATTCCAAGATGCCACACTTCTCAAGAGCAGCATTTTGAGGTGGTCGCATTTACACAACTGGGCCAACCTGCTGTGTCTAGCTTTGAAGAACCTTAGCAGCTTTCCGCCCTGCAAACTTTCCAGCCAGAAAAGTGTGGTGACTTCAGCTACTCCTTTCATCCTTTGTGTCTGTGGTTTCCTGCTTTGTGTTTCAGTTCTGGGAAGATCCCTCCCACATGCTGTGCACAAGCCATGCCACCTAAAAAGCCAAGCCTGGCCTGCACAGCTTGGTTGGTGTGGTTGTACCTCATGGGGAAGGGGGCAGTCTAACAGCTGCTGAAGTTACAGGGTGGCATGTGATTGCTAAGAGACTGGTTTTGCCCTGCCCAAACAGTGGTTCAGAGCCAGGCCTTTTGGTCTGGCTGTCTTGTCCAGAACTTTTGGCTAATGTCTGAATTTATTATCCTAATCTTGGATTACATTCCAGACAGTAGATGACACCTATTACTGTGGGTGTTTCCCTCTACAACCCAGCTCCCCAAATAACAACTCTGAAACCTTACATTGATGAATAAATGCTTAGACCACAAGCTTCCGCTCATTTCCCGACTAGCTCATAAGTACTTTACTCATTTATCCTATTCTATACATGGCACATGGCTGGTTATCTCTTCTCCTGTTCCATGTGTCCATTTTCTTCAGAGTTGAACTGACTCTCTCACATCTGGCCTCTGACTATATTCCAGAGTGTCTCTCTCTCCTGAAACTCCCACCGCCTATTCAGGCCTGAGCTAATAGACCATCAGCTTTTATTGACAGGTAATGCTTCGCTACAGTGTACAAGATATTTTCTCTACAGGGGCCTGGGCTGAGAAGTGCTGAAAGGAGCCAGGACTTTGTAAGAGGTACTTATAAGGCTGAGAGCCTGGTAGCCAGCATTTGCTCAGATAAGTTAATAGGTACTTCAGTTAGCCATTTGTCCAGAGTGTTTTTGGGATCAAACACTTTTGAGATGTTGAAACTGTCTAGGATGCTGGGTGGTAGGGAAAGGATCTACAGGGGCAAGGGCATGCAACTTACTTATACTTTAATAGTATAATTTCTGCACACCTCTATGCCATAAACTTGGTGCTTCAAGGACTGATTCCTATTTGCTTTATTGGGATTGCTCATATAACTGACACTTCTTTTTTGTTTTGTTTTCTGACAGAAATTTAGGGCCAACGTGTTTCAAAGTTACTTTAGATCCTCACAGAGATGTTGTCATCACAATTGTAGAACTGAATTTAAAATAATCAACCTGCTGGGAAAGAATAATAGGAGATCATGAATGTTTAAGAGAAGATGTCTCACCAAAGTTTTTGCAGAGACTCAGTTGTACCATTATGGTGTCAGTAAGCACTGAGGTGAATGAAAAGAGCACAGGAGTAATAAGAACTGAAGATATTAGAAATCACTCCTTCAGATCCACTCCTTGAGATCGGCTGCATGGCACCGACCACACAGGGTATCTGAACAGCATCTCAGCAGTGAGTGCAGGGGGACTGGCAGGCCGTACTGTGGAACCTAAAATCCCAAGTCTGTATTTCTCAGGTGAGAGGAGAATCCATGGGGATATTTGAACTTCCATCTTCAAGCCACCCCACTAATACTGGGAAAAGTCCCCAGCACTGCCGCAGCCCTATACCACCAGCCCAAACCCGCCATCTGTGGGTATCCTCTTGGGACCAGCAGCAGCTGCCTGTGGCTCCTACCTTGCAGCCTTAGACCACCTGTACAAACTTATCATCTGTGGTACACTCCTGTGACCAGTGGCTGGCAGCTTGGACCTTGGGCTCTCACTCTCACTGCCTGTGGAGTAAATTCCTTCCTTTATATGGAGGTTGTGGACACCTTCTGTGTACTAGCGGCTCTTGGTTCCAAACCTGGGAGCCCCACTCACCATCAGTGGACACCTTCCTGGTTGCAGTGGCTTATTCTCACCATCTTGTGGAGGAGATACATTCTGGTACTGTGGGAGAGCCGTGGCTCCATTCTGCCTGCTCCGCACCTGCCTGCCTCACCCCGGTCAGAATCAGCCAGCACAGCACAGAACAGACAGTGAACACAGCAGAGCTGAGCTCAAGGCCCTTGATCCAAGTTCCATTGTCCTCTTCCCCAAGGAGGCCTTGGGGCACTGGAACAGCTCTAGACTAAGAGATCTTCCTGCCTGCTCCCCAAAAGCCTAGCCTACCTAGATCAGAAACAAGGCTAGCACAACCAGTGAACCCAGTGGAACTGAGCCAGGTGTGGGACCCAAATCCCATTTTCTACTATCTTAAGAAAGCCTGTGGGGCAGTGAACCAGCTCTAGGCTTGAAGGTTTGCCTGGCATACCTGGGGCACAAACAATGAGCCAGCAGAGACAGTGAATTCAGCAGAAACTATTTGAAACTCCAGAGATAGGTGGACCCAGTCTGCAGTACAGGCTCCAGGAACAAAAAGTCAAGGCTACAGACAACCACATGGCTAGAGGCTGGCATAAGAATACAGGCAATAAAAAACAAAACAAAACAAAACAAAACAAAACAAAACAAAAAAAACAGGACACCATTGCTTCAACAGAATCTCCAAAAATCAACGGATATACTATTGCAACTGAAATGCAGGAAAATGATCTTAAATCTATAATTATGCAGTTATTTGAAGTACATAAAGAGGAAACGAGTAAAAAAAAAATAGAGGCCATCATGGACAGACAGGAATCCACATTCAAACAGATGAAGGAAATGGTGCAAGACATGAAAATAGAAAACACGAACAGAGAAAACCCTGGAGTTGAAGAACTTAGAGATCAGGTAAGCATCACCAACAGAATACAAGAGATGGAGGAGAGAATCTCAGGCGCTGAAGATACAATTGGAGAAATTGATACATCTCTCAAAGAAAAAGTAAAATGGGGAAAGTTTCAGACACAAATCATCCAAGAAATCAAGGACACCATAAAAAGACAAAACCGGAGAATAATAGGAATAGACAGAAAAGAAGATATTAGGCTCCAAGGCTCAGAAAATATTTTTAAGAAAATCATAGAAGAAAACTTCCCCAATCTTAAGAAAGACATGTCTTTAAACATACAAGAGGCTTACAGAACACCAAATAGACTAGACCAGAAAAGAAACTTCTCCCAGCACATAATAACCAAAACAGGAAATCTACAGAACAAAGAAAAAATATTAAAAGTGGTAAGGGAAAAAGGCCAAGTAACATATAAAGGCAGACCTATCAAAATCACATCAAACTTCTCAATAGAGACTATGAAAGCCGGAATGGCTTGGGCAGATATAATACAAACACTAAGAGACCAGAGATGCCAACCCAGACTACTATACCTAGCAAAACTTTCTTTTTTAAATTAATTAATTAATTAATTACAATTTATTCACTTTGTATCCCCTCTGTATCCTTCTCCCTTGTCTCCTCCCAGTCCACCCACCCTCCCTTTTCTCCCTCTTTGACCTTTCCCTAGTCCCCTGATAGGGGAGAACCTCCTCCCCTTCTATTTGACCCTAGCTTATCAAGGCTGACTGCATCATCTTCCTTTCTGGCCTGGCAAGGTTGCATTCACTCAGGGGGAGGTGATCAAAGATCCAGCATTGAGTTCATGTCAGAGATATCCCCTGACCCCCTTACTAGGTAACCCACTTGTTTACTGAGCAGAGGGTCTAGGTTCTCTCCATGCGTGGTCCTTGGTTGGAGTATTGGTCTCTGCAGGACCTCCTGAGTCCAAGTGTTTTGGCTCTGTTGTACTTGTGGAGTTCCTGTCCCTTCCAGGTATTTCTGTCTCACTCTTCTTCCATAAGGATTCTGGCACTTTGTCCAAAGTTTGGCTATGAGTCTCAGTATATCCTTTGATATACAGGTGGGTAGAGTCTTTCAAAGGTCCTCTTGGAAAGGCTCCTGTCCTGGTCCCTGTGTTCTAATTTCAATGTCTATCCTGCTTACCCTTCTGAATGAGGATTAAGCCTCTTCCCTGGGGTCCTCCTTGTTGTTTAGCTTCTTTAGGGCTATAGATATTTGTATGTTTATCCTGTATTTTGTGGTTAATATCCATTTATAAGTGAGTATACACCATATGTGTCTTTCTGCCCCTGGGTTACCTCACTCAGGACGATCTTTTTTAGTTTCATCCATTTGCCTGTAAATTACATGATTTCCTTGTTTTTAATTGCTGAGTAGTATTCCATCTAGGTTCTTTGCAGATTCTGGCTACTATAAATAAAGCTGCTATGAACACAGTTGAGCAAATATCCTTGTTGAATGGTAGGGCATCTTTTGGGTATATGCTTAGGGGTGGTCTAGCTGGATCTTGAGGTAGCACTATCCTTAGTTTTCTGAGAAAGCACCAATTGACTTCCAAAGTAGTTGTAAAAGGTTACATTCCCACCAGCAGTGGAGGAAGGTTCCCCTTTCTCCACAACCTCTCCAGCATGTGATGTCACTTGAGTTTTTTATCTTAGCCATTCTGATGGGTGTAAGGTGAAATCTCAATGTCATTTTGATTTGCATTTCCTGAATGACTAAGGATGTTGAACATTTCTTTAAGTACTTCTCTGCCATTGAGATTCCTCTGTTGAGAATTCTCTGTTTAGCTCTGTACCCCATTTTTTAATTGGATTACTTGGTTTGTTGGTGTTTAACTTCCATCAGTTCTTTATATATTCTGAATATTAGCCCTCTGTCAGATGTAGGGTTGGTGAAGAACATTTTCCAGTCTGTAGGCTGTTGTTTTGTTCTGATGAGAGTGTCCTTTGAACAACTCTTTACTCAATGACAAATGGGTCAGGGAGGAAATAAAGAAAAAATGAAAGACTTCCCAGAGCTTAATGAAAATGAAGCACCTCATGGAACATTCTCCAAAACTGACCATATAGTCAGACACAAAGCAAGCCTCAACAGATACAAGAAGATTGAAATAATCATATCAGACCACCATGGCCTAAAACTAGACCTCAACAATAACAGAAATAGCAAAAAGCCTACACACACATGGAAACTGAAGACCTTTTTACTCAACAACAACTGGATCAGGAAGGAAATAAAGAAAGAAATTAAAGACTTCCTATAATTCAATAAAAAAGAAGGCACAACATACCCAAACTTATGGGACATAATGAATGCAGTGCTAAGAGTAAAGTTCATAGCACTAAGTGCCTTCATAAAGAAATTAGAGGCATACAAGCAACATAATGGCATACAAGCAACATAATGGCACACCTGAAAGCACTAGAAAAAAAAAAGAAGTAGCTACACCCAAAAGGAGTAAACTGCTAGAAATAATCAAATTCAGGGCTGAAATCAATAAATTAGAAACAAATAAAACAATTCAAAGAATCAATGAAACCAAGAGCTGGTTCTTTGAAAAAACCAACAAGATAGACACACCTTTAGCCAAACTAACTAAAAGGTAAAGGGACACTGTATAAAGCAACAAAATCAGAAAAGAAAAGGGGAACATAACAATAGATACTGAGGAAATCCAAGGAATCATTAGGTCCTACTTCAAAAGCCTGTATGCAACAAACTTTGAAAATGTAAATGAAATGGAATTTTTTCTTGATAGGTCACATTTAGCAAAGCTGAATCAAGATCAGGTAAATAAATTAAATAGTCCCATATCCCCCAAGGAAATAGAAGCTGTCATCAAAAGTCTCCCATTCAAAAAACGTCCAAGTCCAGATGGTTTCAGCACAGAATTCTACCAGATGTTCAAAGAAGAGCTAACACCAATACTCTTCAAACTATTCCACAAAATAGAAACATTCTATGAGGCCACAGTCACCTTGATACCTAATTGCACAAAGACCTAACAAAGAGAGAATTTCAGACCAATCCCGCTTATGAACATTGACACAAAAATACTCAATAAAATACTCGCAAACCCAATCTAAGAACACATTAAAGATATCATCCATCAAGACCAAGTAGGCTTCATCCCAGGAATGCAGGGGTGGTTCAGTATATGGAAATATGTCAATGTAATCCATTAAATAAACCAAGTGAAAGAAAAGAAAACACATGATCACCTCCTTAGATGCTGAAAAAGCATTTGACAAAATCCAACAACCATTCATGTATAAAGTCTTGGAGAGATCAGGGATACAAGGCACATACCTAAACATAGTAAAGACAATATACAGCAAGCCTATAGCCAACATCAAACATAATGGAGAGAAACTTAAATCAATCCCATTGAAATCAGGGACAAGGTAAGGCTCCCCACTCTCTCTGTATCTTTTCAACATAGTACTTGAAATCTTAGCTAGAGCAATAAGACAACTAAAAGAGATCAAGGGGATACAAATCAAAAGCAAGAAGTCAGAGTATTATTATTTGCATATGATATGATAGTATACATAAATGATCCCAAAATCTTACCAGAGAACTCTTTCAGCTGATAAATATTATGTTTTGGGAGCTGATTCTCTCCTCCTGAAATGTGGAACCCTGTTTTGAACTCTGGTCATTAGTCTTGGCAGAAAGCACCTTTAGTTTCTGAGCCATCTATCTGGCTCTCATCACTTTAATTTCTGTGTATTTGTAGCTGATCAGCAGTTACAATTAGTTGGAATGATACACTAGTATAGCTTGCCATAGCATTTAAAACAGGGTCTATTTACAATTATCTGTGCTATAGCATGTGCCAACCTTTTTCTGGAGGATAAGTACTATGCCACTGTATGTATATATAGTGTTGTCTTCCTGAATTTTTTTTTTTTTTGTTTGTGTTTGCATCTTTCAGCTGTTTTGAATGTTTCTGCTATATAAATTACTAAAGATATATTTCATTTATGATCCTGCTCTTAATTCTTTTTACCTCATACTTAGAAATGGAATAGACATTTAGTTTGATGTTGGCTGTAGGCTTGCTACACAGTGCTTTTTACTATGTTTATGTATGTGCCTTGTATCGCTGATCTCTCCAAAACTTTAAACACAAACATTTTGTCAAATATTTTTTCGGCATCTAAGGAGATGATCATGTGGGTATCATTTTCTTTCAGTTTTTTCATTTCAGTTGCATTACATTGATGGATTTCCATATGTTGAGCAACCTCTTCATGACTGGGATGAAGCTTACTTGCTTGTGGTACATGATATCTTAAATGTGTTCTTAGAATCAGTTCGTGAGTATTTTATTGAGTATTTTAGCATCAATATTCATAAGCGAGATTGGTCTGACTGTAACATTGTACAACCACTTTGGAAATCAATCTGGCACTTTCTTAGAAAATTAGGAATAATGCTATCTCAAGATCCAGCTATACTACTCCTGGGCATATCCAAAAAGTGTTCAGCCATACAACAAGGACATTTGCTCAACTGTGCTCATAGTAGCTTTATTCATAGTGGCCAGAATCTAAAAAAAAAAAAAAACCTAGATGCTCCTCAAACTGAAGAATGGATACAGAAGTTGTGATACATTTACATAATGAAGTACTACTCAGCAATTAAAAACAAGGAAATTTGCAGGCAAATGGATGAAACTAAAAAAGATCATCCTGAGTGAGGTAACCCAGAAGCAGAAAGACATACATTGTCTATACACTTTTAATTGAATATTGGCCATATAATATCAGATAAACATACTAAAATCTATAGTACTAAAGAAGCTAAACAACAGGAGGACCCTGTGTAAGAGATTTAATTAATCCTCATTTAGGAGAGCAAATAGAATAAACATTGGAAGTGGGAGAAGACAAGGAACAAGGCAGGAGCCTTCCAGAGGGGACCTCTGAAAGACTCTACCCATCAGGGTATTGAAACAGACTCATAGCCAAACTTTGGGCAGAGTACAGGGAATCTTATGGAAGAAGGGGGGGGGGGATAGAAAGACATGGAGGGGACAGGAGCTCCACAAGGAGACCAACAGAGCCAAAAACCCTGGGCCCAGGAGGCCTGCAGAGACGGATACTCCAACCAAGGACCATGCATGGAGACGACCTAGACCCCCTGCCCAGAGGAAGCCCATAAGCTGTTCAGTTTCCAATGTGTTCCTTTTTAAGGGGAACAGGGGCTGTATCTGACATGAACTCAGTGGATGGCTTTTTGATCACCTCCCCCTGGAGGATGCAGCCTTGGCAGGCCAGAGAGGAAGATGATGCAGGTAGTCCTGATGAGACCTGATAGGCTAAGGTCAGATAGAAGTGGAGGAAGACCTCTCCTATAGATGGACTAGGGGAGGAGCATAGGGGGAGAAGAGAGAGGGTGGGTGGTACTGGGAGGAGATGAGGGAGGGTGCTACAGTCGGGATAAAAAGTTAATAATAAATAAATTATTATTTATTGTAATAAATAATAAATAAATGAAAAAGAAATATAATAGACAGATAAAATAGCAATTCTTACTTCACATAAAATAATATTTTATATACATAAACACCATAGGAACTTCTTTCAGAAAGGTATTTGTAATCTGAACAAAATCAATAAAGAAAAAGAAATGCCTTAGAAGATGCATTGCTTTTAGGAAGAAGTATTACAATGCAAAATATATTTTATAAAGGACACAGGAATATGTATTTATGTCATGTTCTTCAAGGAAACCTTCAGGAACCAAAACAAGACACTTTTCCTTGATTCAATGCACAATATGACAACCGAATCAATGTGATGCCATCAAATACACATCACAGTTTTCATCTTCTACAACTTGAAATACTGATACTAATGTTCATATTCATGAGTAGTACTGTAGCACAATGGCAGAGTGCTTGTCTTTCATGCCATAATTGCTCAGCTGTATCCCCAGTCCTTTCAGTAAAATAAAATTCCTACAGAAGAGAAATAAAAGAAGAGTTATGGTTAAGGTGATGGTTAGTGTTAGGATTATGCTTAAGGTTCATGTTCTGGTTCGTGTTTGGTTTGGGTTTGTGTTCAGGTTAGGGGTATGGTTGGGATTAAGTTTTAGGGTTATGGTTAAGTTCAGGGATGGGGTAGGGTTAGGGATGGGTTAGGGTTAACTAAGGGTTAGTGTTAGGATTAGTTTTAATTAAGGGAAAGGTTAGTGTTAAAGTTATGGTTAGGGTCAGGTTTAGGTTTAGGGTTAGGGTTACAGTTGTGGGGGTTAATGTTAGGGTCATGGTTATGGTTATGGTTATGGTTAGGTTAGGGTTAGCATTAGGGTTACAGTTATATTTATGATTAGTGTTAGTGTTAGGGTTAAGGGTTAGAGTTAGGGTTAAGGTTAAAGTTTAGGGTTATGGTTATGGTTTGGGATAAGAATTAGGGTAATGGTTGGGATGAAGTGTTAGGTTTAGGTTTAGGTTAGGGTTAGGTTTTTGATTAAAGATTAGGGTTAGGTTAAGGGTTTAGAGGTAATGCTAGAGTTAGGGTTAGAGTTAGGATAGGGTTAATGTTAGGGCTAGAATTAGGGTTAAGGTCAGGATTATGGTTAAGGGTTAGGGTTAATGTTACAGTTAGGGTTCAGGATCAGGTTTAGGTTAAGATTAAGGTTAGGGTTAGGTTAGGGATAGGGTTAGGGTTAAAGTTTAGGGTTATGGTTATAGTTAAGGATTGGGTTGGGTTAGGGTTAGTGTTAGAGTCCAGTTTAAGGATTAGAATTAGGGGTTAGGGTTAGGTTCAGCTTTAAGGTTAGGATTATGGTTAATGTTAGTGTAAGGGTAAGGTTTAGGGATAGTGTTAGGTTATGGTTAGGGTTAGATTTAGGGTTTTTGGTTAGGGTTGGGGTTAGGGAAGGGTTACTGTTAGGGTTAGAGTTAGGGTCATGCTTAGGGTTTGTGTTAGGATTAATGTTACAGTTAGGGTTAGGGTTCGGGTTCAGGTTTAGGTTAGTATTAAGGATAAGGTTAGGTTAGGGTCAGCATTTGGGTTATGGTTAGGGTTAAATGTTAGGGTTATAGTCAGGGTTAAGGCTTGGGTTAAGTTAGGGTTAAGGTTAATTTTAGAGTTTGGTTTAAGAGTTAGGGTTAGGTTCAGGGTTAGGGTTACGAGTATGGTTAATGGTTAGCATAAGGGTTAGGTTTAGGGATAGTATTAGGGTTAGGGTTACCGTTAAGGTTAGTGTTAGTGTTAGGATCAGGTTCAGGTTAGGGTTAAAGGATTAGGGGTAGGGATAGGGTTAGCATTAGGGTGAGGGTGATGGTTAGGGTTAGAGAGTTTTGGTAAGAATTGTAGTTAGGCGTAAGGTTAAGGTTCGGGTAAGGGTTGTTGGGGTTATATTTATGATTAGGGTAAGGCTTAGTGTTAGGGTTAGGTTTAGGAGTTATGGTTAGGGTTAAGGTTAGAGTTAGAGGGTTAAGGTTATGGTTAGTGTTAGGGTTAGGATTATGTTTTGGTTTAGGTTAGGGATAGGGTTAGGGTTATGGGTCAGGTAAGGATCAGGTTAGGTTAGGGTTAAGCGAGGTTTTGGTTATGGTTAGGATTATTGTTAGTGTAAGGGTTAGGGTTAGGTTAGGGTTATTGTTAGGGTTAGGGTTAGATTTAGGGTTAGGTTAGGATTATTGTTGGGATTAGGGATATGGGTTAGGGTTAAGGTTAGGTTTATGGTTAAGGTAGGGTTTGGGTTAGGGTTATAGATTGGATTCTGATAAGAGTTTGGATTTGGGTTAGGAGTTAGGGTTAGGGTTAGGGTCAGGGTCAAGGTCAGGATTAGGTTTAGGTTTAGATTTAGGGTTAGGGTTATCTTAGGTAGTTAGGATTAAGGTAAGGGTAGGGTTAGCACTAGTTTTAATGTACAGTTATGGTTATAGTTAGGGTTAGTGTTCTGATTAAGGGTTAGGGTTAGGGTTGGGATTAAGTGTTAGAGTTAGGATTCAGGTTCAGGTTTGTGTTAGGTTAGGGTTAGGGTTAGGGTTTGAGAACAGGTACCCATTCAGGTTTGGGTTAGGATTCATATTTGGGTTTGCATTCATGTTTTGTTTAGGGTTAGGGTCTGGATTGGCTTTAGGGTTAGCATTATGTTATGGTTATGGTTAATGTTATGGTTAAGGGTTAGAGTTAGGGTTAGTGTTAAAGTTTAGGTTTAGGGTTAGTGTAAGTGTTCAGGATAAGGATTAGGGTAATGGTTAGGATTAGAGTAATGGTTAGGTTTAGGGTTAATGATTAGGATTAGGTTTAGGTTTAGGGGTAGTGTTAAAGTTAGTGTTAGGGTAGGGTTAATGCTACTGTTAGGGTTAGGATTAGGATTAGGGTTAACTGTTAGGGTTAATGTTACAGTTGGTGTTAGGGTTCAAGTTTGGGTTAGGATTAAGGTTAGGGTTAGGTTAGGGTTAGGGTTAGTGTTTGGGTTTGCATTTTTGTTTGGGTAAGGTCAGCATTAGAGGTTAGGATTAGGGTTAGATTCAGCATTAGGATTACGGTTAATGGTTAGTGTAAGGGTTAGGGTTAGGAATAATGTTAGGGTTAGGCTGTAGTGTTAGGGTTAGGGTAGGGTTAGAGTTAGGGTTAGATTTAGGGTTTTGGTTTAGGTTTGGGTTAGAGTTAGGGTTAGATTTAGGGTTTTGGTTTAGGTTTGGGTTAGTGTTAGGGTAGGGCTATGGTGAGGGTTAGGAATAGTGATTGTATTCAGGTTCGGCTTTGTGTTTGGGTTAGGGTTCAGTTTTGGTTTGGGGTTCTGGTTAGTGTTAGTATTAGGGTGAGGGTGTTAGGATTAGGGTTAGAGGGGTTAGGTTTAGGAATAGGGTTAGGGTTAGAGGGTTAAGGTTAGGGTCAGGTACAGGGTCATGGTCAGGATCACGGTGAGGGTCAGTGTTAGAGTTTGGGTTAGGGTTAAGTTTAAGGTGAGTGTTAGGGTTAAGTTTAAGGTTAGTGTTAGGGTTAGCATTCAGTTTGGTGTAGGATTACAGTTAAGTGTTAGGGTTAGGGTTAATATTCTGGTTCAGGTTTGTGTTAAGGTTAGGGTTAGTGTTGGGGTTCGGGTTCAGCTTCAGGTGTGGGTTAGGGTTTGTTTTCTGGATCACATTTGTGGTTTGTTTAGGGTTAGCGTTAGGGTTCACATTTGGATTAGGGATAAGGCTAGGTTTAGTATTATAGTTAGGGTTATGATTAGAGTTTACATTTAGGGTTAGGTTAGGTTAGGCTTAGGGTTAGTATTAGGGTCTGGTTTAACAGGGTTAGGGATTGGGGTTAGGTTCACTGTTAGGGTTAGGATTTGGGCTAATGGTTAGGGTTAGGTTTAGATTTAGTGTTAGTTTTGGGGTTTGGGTTAGTATTAGGGTTAGAATCAGGTTTAGGGTTAGGATTAAGGTTAATGGTTAGGATTAGGCTTAGGGTTACGATTAGGTTCAGGGTTAGGTTAGGATTAGGGTTAATGGTTAGGGGTAGGGATACATTAGGGTTAGGGTTATAGTTAGGTTTAGGCTTAGAGTTAGGGTTAGGAATAGTTTTGGGGTTCAGGTTTCAGTTAGAGTTAGGGTTAGGTTAAGGTTTAGGGATAGTGTTTGGGTTGGGTTTTGGTTTGGGTTAGGGTTAAGTTTAGGGTTCAGGTTTGGGTGAGGTTTAGATTTAGGGTTAGGGTTAGAGTTGGGGTTAGGGTTAGGGTTAGTGTTAGGTATGTTTATGAGGTTATGGTTATGGTAAGGGTAAAGGTTAGCTTTAGGCTTGGGGCTAGATTTAGGCTAAGGGTTGGAGTTAGAGTGTTAGGGTTAGTGTTAGGGTAAGGGTTAGGTAAGGGTTAGGGTTATAGTTAGGGTTAGTAGTTAGATTTAGCATTAGGTAAGTGTTAGTGTTTGGATAAGGGTTAAGGATTAGGGTTAGGGTTAGGGTTAGAATTAGTTTTAGGGTTATGTTTAGGGTTAGAGTTAGGGTTAAGGTTGGGTTTAGGGGCAGGTGTTAAGGTTAAGTGAAGTGTTCAGCTTCACTTTACTGTTTGGGTTATGGTTAAGGTTATGGTTATGGTTAGGCAAGGTTCAGGCTAGGGTTAGGGTTGGGGTTAGGGTTAGGGTTAGAGGTTAGGGTTGGCGTTGGGGTTACAGTTAGGCAGGGTTAGGGCTAGGGTAAGAGGTTAGTGTTAGGATCCAGTTTAATGTTTAGGATTAAGGTTTAGGGTTAGGTTTAGGGTTAGGGTCAGGTTCAAGGTCAGGATCAGGTTTAGGGTCAGAGTCAGAGTGAGGATCATAGTTAAGATTATGGTTAGGGGTTAGGTTTAAGGTTAGGGTTAGTGTAAGAGTTAGGTTAGGGTTAGAGTTAAGGGTTGGGTTAGGGTTAGGATTCACGTTTGGATTTCTGTTAGTGTTAGTGTTAGGGATAGGTTTAAGTGTTGGTTTAGGTTAGGGTTAGGGTTAGGGTTAGTTTTTTGTTCCAGTTTAATGTTTAGGGTTAGGGTTAGACATTAGTGTTAGGGTCAGGGTTAGAGGTTAGGGTTAAGGTTAGGGTTAGGTCTAGGGCTAGGGCTAGGGTAGGGTTAAAGTTTAGAGTTTGGGTTAGGGTTAGGGCTAGGGGCTAGGGTTAGGGTTAGAGTTAAGTTTAAAGTTAGGGTAAAGGCTATGGTTAGAGGTTAGGGTTAGGTTTAAGTTCAGGTTAGGTTTAAGGTGAGGGTTAGGCAGGGATAGGGCTAGTGTTAGTTATTAGGGTTAGGGTTAGGATTAAGGTTAGCGTTAGGTTTAGGGTTAGAGTTTAGGGTTAGTGTTTAGTTTAGTGTTAGAGTTAAGGTTATAGTTAGGGTTAGGGTTAGGGTTAGTGTTAAGGTTAGGCAGGGTTAGGGTTAAGGTTAGTGTTAGGGTTATGGTTAGTGTTAGGGCGTTAAGGTTAATGTTATAGTTAGGGTTAGAGGGTTAGGTTTAGGGTTAGAAGGTAGGGTGATTTTTTAGGAAGATTAGGGTTAGACAGGGTTTAGGTTAGGGTTAGAAGGTAGGGTGTGAGGTTAGGATGATTAGGGTTAGACAGGGTTTAGGTTAGGGTTAGAAGGTAGGGTGAGGGTTAGGATGATTAGGGTTAGACAGGGTTTAGGTTAGGGTTAGAAGGTAGGGTGAGGTTAGGATGATTAGGGTTAGACAGGGTTTAGGTTAGGGTTAGAAGGTAGGGTGAGGTTAGGAAGATTAGGGTTAGACAGGGTTAAGGTTAGGGTTAGAATTTAGGGTAAGGGTTAGGGTTAATGTTAAGATTAGGGATAGGGTTAGGCAAGGTTAGGGTTAGAGGTTAGAGTTAGGCTTAGGGTTAGAGGTCAGTTTAGGGTTAGGTTTTATGGTTAGAAGTAGGGTTACAGTTAGGTTAGGGATAAGGTTAGGGTTTGAGTTAGGGTTACAGGATATGGTTAGGGTTAGAGTTAGGGTTAGAGTTTAGGTTAGGTATAGGGTTAGAGGTTAGTGTTAGGGATAGGGTTAGTGTAAGGGTTATGGTTATAGTTTAGGGCTAAGGCTAGGATTTGGCTAGGGCTAGGCTAGGTTTAGGGTTAGGGTTTATACAGGGTTATGGTTTGGGTTAGGGTTTATGGTTTTGTTTAGGAGTTAGGTTTATGTTTAGATTTAGGGTTAGCCTTGGTGTTAGGGTTGGGGTTAGAGGTTAAGTTTAGGTTTAGTGTTAGTGTTAGTGTTAGTGTTGGGTTAGGGTTAGGGTTAGGGTTAGGGTTAGGGTTAGGAACAGGGCTAGGGCTACAGCTAGGGCCAGGTTAGTGCTCCATTTAGGTTAGGTGGGATTAGGATTAAGGTTAGTGTTATGGGTTAGGGTTAGAGTCAGGGTTATGGTTGGCAGGTTTAGGGTTAGAGTTACAGGTTAGAGTTAGGGTTAGGGTTAGGGTTATGCAGGTTTAGAGTTAGGTTAGGGTTAGGGTTAGGGTTAGGGTCAGGCTAGGGCTAGGGCTAAGACTAGGATTAGGGTTAAGGTTAGTGTTAGGAGTTAGAGTTATGGTTATGGATAAGTTTAGGTATAGAGGTTAGGGTTAGGGTAAGTGTTAGCGTTAGGGTTAAAGGTTAGGGTAGGGTTAGGATTAAGGTCAGGGTTAGAGTTAGACAGGTTTAGGGTTAGGATTTGTGTTAGTGTTAGGGTTTGGCTAGGGCTAGGGCTAAGGCTAGTACTAGGGTTATTGTTAGGGTTAAGTTTAGAGTTAGGGTTAGGGTTATGTTTAGGGCTAGGCATGGTTAGAATAAGGGTTAGGATGAGGGTTAGGGTGAATGTTAAGGCTATGGTTAAGGTTAGGGTTTAGGGCTAGGTTTAGGATTAGGGTTAGGTTAAGGTTTGGGCTAGGTCTAGGTCTAATGGTTATGGTTAAGGTTAGAGTTAAGGTCAGGATTAGGGTTATGTTGGGATTATGGTTAGAGGGTTAGAGTGTGGTTTAGTGGTAGGGTTAGTGTTAGTGTTAGAGTTAATGTAAGGCTAAGGGTTAGGGTTTAGGGTTCAGATTACATTAGGGCTAGTGTTATGGTCAGGTTTAGTGTTTGGTTTAGGTTTAGGTTTAGGGTTAGGGTTAGGATTATTTTAGGGTTAGGGTTAGAGTTTGGTTTGGGTTATGATTAGGATTAGGATTAGCACTAGGGTTGGGGTCAGTATCAGGGTAAGGATCAGAGTACAGGTTCGGGGTTGGGTTAGGGTTAGGGTCAGGTGGTTAGGGTTAGTGTTAGGTTAGGGTTAAGGTTATGATTAGAGTTAGTGGGTTCATTTTTGGGTTGGTTAGGGTTAGGATTAGGGTTAGGGTTAGGATGGGGTTAGGATTAAGGATAGGGTTATGGTTAGGATGGAGTTAGGTTGAGGTTTAGAGTTAGGTTTTAGGGTTATGTTTAGGGTTAGGTTTAGGATTAGGGTTTGGGTTAGGTTTATCATTAGGGTTAGGGTTAGTGTTGGGTTAGGTTCATGGTTAGGGTTAGGTTTAGGGTTCAGTTTGTTAGTATTTGAGTTGGGTTTGGGTTAGTATTAGGGTTAGAATCAGGTTTAGGGTTAGGATTAAGGTTAATGGTTAGGATTAGGCTTAGGGTTCTGATTAGGTTCAGGGTTAGGTTAGGATTAGGGTTAATGGTTGGGGGTAGGGATACATTAGGGTTAGGGTTATAGTTAGGTTTAGGCTTAGAGTTAGGGTTAGGAATAGTTTTGGGGTTCAGGTTTCAGTTAGAGTTAGGGTTAGGTTAAGGTTTAGGGATAGTGTTTGGGTTGGGTTTTGGTTTGGGTTAGGGTTAAGTTTAGGGTTCAGGTTTGGGTGAGGTTTAGATTTAGGGTTAGGGTTAGAGTTAGGGGGGTTAGGGTTAGGGTTAGTGTTAGGGTATGTTTATGAGGTTATGGTTATGGTAAGGGTAAAGGTTAGCTTTAGGCTTGGGGCTAGATTTAGGCTAAGGGTTGGAGTTAGAGTGTTAGGGTTAGTGTTAGGGTAAGGGTTAGGTAGGGTTAGGGTTATAGTTAGGGTTAGTAGTTAGATTTAGCATTAGGTAAGTGTTAGTGTTTGGATAAGGGTTAAGGATTAGGGTTAGGGTTAGGGTTAGAATTAGTTTTAGGGTTATGTTTAGGGTTAGAGTTAGGGTTAAGGTTGGGTTTAGGGGCAGGTGTTAAGGTTAAGTGAAGTGTTCAGCTTCACTTTACTGTTTGGAGTTATAGTTAAGGTTATGGTTATGGTTAGGCAAGGTTCAGGCTAGGGTTAGGGTTGGGGTTAGGGTTAGGGTTAGAGGTTAGGGTTGGCGTTGGGGTTACAGTTAGGCAGGGTTAGGGCTAGGGTAAGAGGTTAGTGTTAGGATCCAGTTTAATGTTTAGGATTAAGGTTTAGGGTTAGGTTTAGGGTTAGGGTCAGGTTCAAGGTCAGGATCAGGTTTAGGGTCAGAGTCAGAGTGAGGATCATAGTTAAGATTATGGTTAGGGGTTAGGTTTAAGGTTAGGGTTAGTGTAAGAGTTAGGTTAGGGTTAGAGTTAAGGGTTGGGTTAGGGTTAGGATTCACGTTTGGATTTCTGTTAGTGTTAGTGTTAGGGATAGGTTTAAGTGTTGGTTTAGGTTAGGGTTAGGGTTAGGGTTAGTTTTTTGTTCCAGTTTAATGTTTAGGGTTAGGGTTAGACATTAGTGTTAGGGTCAGGGTTAGAGGTTAGGGTTAAGGTTAGGGTTAGGTCTAGGGCTAGGGCTAGGGTAGGGTTAAAGTTTAGAGTTTGGGTTAGGGTTAGGGCTAGGGGCTAGGGTTAGGGTTAGAGTTAAGTTTAAAGTTAGGGTAAAGGCTATGGTTAGAGGTTAGGGTTAGGTTTAAGTTCAGGGTTAGGTTTAAGGTGAGGGTTAGGCAGGGATAGGGCTAGTGTTAGTTATTAGGGTTAGGGTTAGGATTAAGGTTAGCGTTAGGTTTAGGGTTAGAGTTTAGGGTTAGTGTTTAGTTTAGTGTTAGAGGTTAAGGTTATAGTTAGGGTTAGGGTTAGGGTTAGTGTTAAGGTTAGGCAGGGTTAGGGTTAAGGTTAGTGTTAGGGTTATGGTTAGTGTTAGACGTTAAGGTTAATGTTATAGTTAGGGTTAGAGGGTTAGGTTTAGGGTTAGAAGGTAGGGTGAGGATTAGGAAGATTAGGGTTAGACAGGGTTTAGGTTAGGGTTAGAAGGTAGGGTGAGGGTTAGGATGATTAGGGTTAGACAGGGTTTAGGTTAGGGTTAGAAGGTAGGGTGAGGGTTAGGATGATTAGGGTTAGACAGGGTTTAGGTTAGGGTTAGAAGGTAGGGTGAGGGTTAGGATGATTAGGGTTAGACAGGGTTTAGGTTAGGGTTAGAAGGTAGGGTGAGGGTTAGGAAGATTAGGGTTAGACAGGGTTAAGGTTAGGGTTAGAATTTAGGGTAAGGGTTAGGGTTAATGTTAAGATTAGGGATAGGGTTAGGCAAGGTTAGGGTTAGAGGTTAGAGTTAGGCTTAGGGTTAGAGGTCAGTTTAGGGTTAGGTTTATGGTTAGAAGTAGGGTTACGGTTAGGTTAGGGATAAGGTTAGGGTTTGGGTTAGGGTTACAGGATATGGTTAGGGTTAGAGTTAGGGTTAGAGTTTAGGTTAGGTATAGGGTTAGAGGTTAGTGTTAGGGATAGGGTTAGTGTAAGGGTTATGGTTATGGTTAGGGCTAAGGCTAGGATTTGGCTAGGGCTAGGGCTAGGTTTAGGGTTAGGTTTATACAGGGTTATGGTTTGGGTTAGGTTTATGGTTTTGTTTAGGAGTTAGGTTTATGTTTAGATTTAGGGTTAGCCTTGGTGTTAGGGTTGGGGTTAGAGGTTAAGTTTAGGTTTAGTGTTAGTGTTAGTGTTAGTGTTGGGTTAGGGTTAGGGTTAGGGTTAGGGTTAGGGTTAGGAACAGGGCTAGGGCTACAGCTAGGGCTAGGGTTAGTGCTCCATTTAGGGTTAGGTGGGATTAGGATTAAGGTTAGTGTTATGGGTTAGGGTTAGAGTCAGGGTTATGGTTAGGCAGGTTTAGGGTTAGAGTTACAGGTTAGAGTTAGGGTTAGGGTTAGGGTTATGCAGGGTTTAGAGTTAGGGTTAGGGTTAGGGTTAGGGTTAGGGTCAGGGCTAGGGCTAGGGCTAAGACTAGGATTAGGGTTAAGGTTAGTGTTAGGAGTTAGAGTTATGGTTATGGATACGTTTAGGTATAGAGGTTAGGGTTAGGGTAAGTGTTAGCGTTAGGGTTAAAGGTTAGGGTAGGGTTAGGATTAAGGTCAGGGTTAGAGTTAGACAGGTTTAGGGTTAGGATTTGTGTTAGTGTTAGGGTTTGGCTAGGGCTAGGGCTAAGGCTAGTACTAGGGTTATTGTTAGGGTTAAGTTTAGAGTTAGGGTTAGGGTTATGTTTAGGGCTAGGCATGGTTAGAATAAGGGTTAGGATGAGGGTTAGGGTGAATGTTAAGGCTATGGTTAAGGTTAGGTTTAGGGCCAGGTTTAGGATTAGGGTTAGGTTAAGGTTTGGGCTAGGTCTAGGTCTAATGGTTATGGTTAAGGTTAGAGTTAAGGTCAGGATTAGGGTTATGTTGGGATTATGGTTAGAGGGTTAGAGTGTGGTTTAGTGGTAGGGTTAGTGTTAGTGTTAGAGTTAATGTAAGGCTAAGGGTTAGGTTTAGGGTTCAGATTACATTAGGGCTAGTGTTATGGTCAGGTTTAGTGTTTGGTTTAGGTTTAGGTTTAGGGTTAGGGTTAGGATTATTTTAGGGTTAGGGTTAGAGTTTGGTTTCGGGTTATGATTAGGATTAGGATTAGCACTAGGGTTGGGGTCAGTATCAGGGTAAGGATCAGAGTACAGGTTCGGGGTTCGGGTTAGGGTTAGGGTCAGGTGGTTAGGGTTAGTGTTAGGTTAGGGTTAAGGTTATGATTAGAGTTAGTGGGTTCATTTTTGGGTTGGGTTAGGGTTAGGATTAGGGTTAGGTTAGGATGGGGTTAGGATTAAGGATAGGGGTAGGGTTAGGATGGAGTTAGGTTGAGGTTTAGAGTTAGGTTTTAGGGTTATGTTTAGGGTTAGGTTAGGATTGGGTTTGGGTTAGGTTTATCATTAGCATTAAGCATTAGTGTATGGGTTAGGTTCAGGGTTAGGGTTAGGGTTAGGGTTCAGTTTCACCTTAGTATTTGGATTGTGGTTAAGTTTATTGTTAGTATTAGGGTTAGATTTTTGTTCATGTTCTGGTTCAGGTTTGGGTTAGGGTTAGAGACTTAGGATTTGTGTTTTGATTTGGGTTTGGTTTAGGTTTAGGGTTATTTGTTAGAGGGTTATAATTAGATTTAGGGTTAAAGTTTAGTGTTAGGGTTAGGTTTGGGGTTAATGTTTAGGGTTATGGTTAGGATTAAGTATTAGGGTTAGGTTTAGGGATGGGGTAGAGTAGGCTTAGGGTTGGGTTAGAGTTAGGGTTAGTTTTAAAATAAGGGTTAGGGTTAGTTTTAATTCAGGGTTTATGTTAGGGTTAGGGTTACTGTTAAGGGTTAGGGTTAGTTTTAGGATAGTGTTGGGTTTAGCTAGGGTTAGGGAAAGGGTTAGGATTCACATTCGGGTTTGTGTTAGTGTTAGGGTGAGGGATAGGTTAAAGGGTTGGGTTAAGTTAGGGTTAGGGTTAGGGTTAGTGTGAGGGCCTTGTTTAAGGTTTAGGGTTAGGGGTAGTGTTATGATTAGAGTTAGTGGATTTGTGTTTGTGTTAGAATTAGGAGTAGGGTTAGTATAAGCTTAGGGTTGGGATTAGGGATAGGAGCAGGATTGGGTTAGAGTTAGGGTTAGGGTTAAAGTAAGTGTTAGGGTAAAGGTTAGTTTTTATATAGAGTTATGATTAGGGTTAGGGAAAAGTGAGTGTTAGTGTTACAGTTAGGGTTAGGTTCAGGTTTAGGAATTAGGGTTAGGGTTAGGGTTTGGGTTCTAGTTGGGGTTCTGGTTAGGGTTAGGGTTATATTTAGGGGTAAGGTTAGGGTTATGGTTAAGGTTAGGATGAGGGTTAGGTTTCGGTTTTGGGTTCAGGGTAGGGTTAGGTTAGTTTTAGGGTCAGGGTTAGAATTAGGTTTAGGGTTAGGGGATTAGGTCTAAGGTTAGGTTTATGGTTACGGTTACAATGAGTGTTAGGGTGAGGGTTAGGTTTAGAGGGATAGGGTAAGGATTAGAGATATGGTTAGGGTTAGGGTAAGGGTTGTTAGGTTTATGGTTATGGTTATGGTAAGGGTTAGGTTTAGTGGTTAGGGTTTGGGTTTGAGGGTTAATGTTATAGCTCGGGTTAGGGTTAGGATTAAGGTTTTGATAAGTGGTCATGGTTGGGGTTAGGATTAGGATTAGGTTTAGGGTTTGGTTTTGTCTTTGGGTTATGTTTAAGGTTATGTTTAGTGTTAGGATTAGGCTTAGGGTTTGTTTTCTGGTTGTGTTAGGGTTAAAGTTTAGGCTTAGGGTTTGTGTTCTGGTTCAGATTTGGGTTAGGGCTAGGGTTATTACTGGGGGTTAGTGTTAGGGTTAGGGTTAGGGTTAGAGTATTAGGGTTGGATTAGGTTTAGGTGTTAGGGTTTGGGGTTAGGTTTAGAGAGTTAGAGTTAGGGTTTGGGTTAGGGGTAGTGTTATGGTTAGGGTTAAAGGGTTATAGTTAATATTAGGGTTAGTGGGTTAGGGTTAGGTTTATTGTTAAGGTTAGTGTTTAGGTTAGGGTTAGAGGGTTAGGGTTAGTGTTAAGTTTAGGAGAGCATAATCAAAGTGCATTGCATGTACATATAAAATTCTCAAACGTTAATAATATTTTATTTAAAAAATACTCCAGTTACACATCTTTTTCTTTTTATGTCTGTACTGGAAAATATATGCATGGGTGCACTACAATCCACTTAGAAGGAAGTTCAAAGCCAAATAACTTTAAATATGAGGTTTCAAATTAATTATCCCTGAGACAACTTTGTGCTTGAAAATTAGTAAATTGGCATTCACAATAAGTGGATGATAATTGCACAGTAAAATATGTCTATCTTTTTAAACTTGTAGCTTGAAGAAATGAAGACAACAATTATCTACTGCATCTTCTTCTTTCATGCCTATTAACTCAGTTGTTCTTCTAAATTACAAAAATTCTCCAACGATGTCTAGGCATTGGAAAAGGCTCTCAACTTATTCTCTATCCACCAATTTCATTTTCTTATAATTGGTCCTTTGTGCCTTTTGCCTTCCTCCTTGTGAAACTGTGGACTTACAGAAATGTTTTCTTCCTAATCACTCTTAATTGCTTCATTAAATGTATTCCTGTGATTGGGACATACTTGCACTGACATGTATGAAAACCACTTAAAAGTTTTCTCAGTCCCCTATGTAGATGGTGTTTTGGATCTGGAGTTGAATATCACTTCTGTAATAGAAAAGGGATGTGGGAATATTAAACGTATGACTCAGGGCCCAGAATTTCATCTCGGCACAGGAGAGACTCATGCTTTCTGCTCAGCACTTGGTACTGTGGCATCATACTGAATGCAAGTGAGAATTACTCTCATGTCAAGAGGTGGATAATTAGGAACTTAAGACTTACATAGTTATGGGGAATTGACCATCTTGCTGTGACTGGGATTGAGACTTGAAAATTTTTTTTCTGGGATAGGAGGATGTTTACTGCTAGGTGAGGAATAGATTGTATCCATTTCTCCAGTGAAATTTTAATTACTTCCACAGGACCCCAAAAGTTATCCTTGTTACCTTCCTTCTTAAAGTGGAATCCATTCCTTAATTTCTTCTTTCCTTTGTCTTTTTATTCATTCATTTCTTCATCCTTGCATTTTCATTCTACCTTTGATAAAAATTAGTTAATTGCCATTCCTAACTGCAAAGCTATTTTCAATTTATAGATGCTAGGAAAGGTAAACTAAGTTTTCTTCAATGGAGTGACACTTGAGGTCAGGCTCATACTTAGGAGCCAGCATTTTTTTTTTTTTTCAGATTCTATGTTTTTAGTGATATTTTTCTCTTGCTTTTGTGTTTGTTTTTTGCTTCTTCTTAAGAGAGGGAAAGAACATAAATCACAGTATGTAAGAAGTAATGAAGTAAGATTAAAGGGGGGTTGGGGGAAGTGACAGAATAAAATAAAAATATGCTATATTAAAATCTCAAAGAATAAACTCATTTTAAATAAGTAAAAAAGTATGATAAAATATAGATTTATGTCAATTTCTAAAATGTCTTAAACAATCCAAAATATTCTATGAAAAAGAATTTTTATACTTAACAAAAAGTCTACACAATTAAATAGAAAATAGATTTGTGACAAATGGAGAATAAATAGCAATATATATCTCCTATTTCTCTTGGAACTCAGAGTGAGATTTTATGTAAAAATCAAGTTTGTGATGAATATTTTCTTTGGCTAACTGAGAAAACTTTTAGGCACAGTAAGTATTATATTGCTTATGCTCATGAATATAAGAAGTGGCCACACAGTTTCTATTATATTGAGGAAATTATGAGATATAGTCTAGTGCTAAAGGTTAACCATTGACTAATATGATTATGTTATGCTGTGAATCTGAGGACAGTGTTAGGACATGAACAAGGAGCCTAAAAGAAAGATGAAAGAGAATCATAGTTGCATTCAGACTGTAAAGAAGTAGCCCTATCTTCTTTTCTGTCCAGCAATGGAACCCTCCATGTTTCCCTGTAACATGAGAAGGAAAGGGGCAATCTCAGAGACAGACAGAGACTGGAACTGAGTGAGGAACACTGTACATGGACTATAACAGCAGAGTGGTCTTGGATTTGCTGCTTGTGGAGGTCTCTTCCTCTGTCTGTGAGTCAATTCTACCTCTGTCAGCTGTCCTTACATCAGGGCTCAGAGTCAGTCTGTGAGTTAGGAAGGTGAACATTCATGAGGCTTATTGTGGTTCTGTACTCTTCGAAGTGCATCTCATTCTCACTATGTTGGGTAAAGTCAAGTTCCATTTCTTGACAGCAGTTTATCTGCCGTTTCCATTTTGTTCAAAACTTAAATGCTGCACCACTCTCTGATAATCAGAATATTCTGACTAATAAAGCTGGACCTGACACCTGATAATAGGACTTGATTTGAACCCTGATATTGGGCTTGGGCTTGGAAATGAAAGCAGGAATATGTTTCCTGAGCCTGGGCAGTTGGAAGAGATTATTTAATTGAGCTTGCAACTAGCAAACTTTGGGACTGAAGTGTTTGGCTGTACGAAGACCTTGATAGTATGGACTTGCACACCCACCCACCCCCTTTTTTGAGCTATTCTTTGTGTTTTTCTCTGCAAAATACTTGTTCATAAGAATCCTGGGTCTATTCACTTTAGACATTCCTATCTTTGTGGTGACAATTTTTTGATAGTGTTTCCATGCACTTGACAGGATGTGGTGTGTATGATGTGGTTCCTGGACTTAGCGCTCCACACACTGGTAACACATCAGTACTGTGGCTGGGAGCATAAGATTTCTGTGTGATTGTAGTTTTTTAACTATTGTAATATCATTTCTGACATTATTCGTGGTAGATAGTTTGCTTCAGACTCATGGATTAGAAAAATTCTTGAATTCTACCAATATCTATTTTTATAAAAACTATGATCAGTTTGTTTATTATATGTGTGATGTTTGGATCATTGTTCTAAGAAAAATGAAATCACAACAACCCCTTTATTTTAAAGGAGATTGTGTTGTTTTATTAAAGTAGGGCATATATGTATGAGTGTGGCCTCACCTACTGAGTCTTGTGTAACCTACCAGTTGCCATGTCCTCAAGGACAAGTGATCCTCTGCCTATCAAAAGTAGGCATCTGGCAGTTACTTTTTAGCTGGGGTGGGGCCTCAGTAGCCTCTCTCCCCCATCGACACTGGAATTTTAACTGGTTTGATCTTGTGCAGGTGTTCTGCAAGCAATTAAAGCAGCTGTGGGTCGGTCCATGAGTGCAATACCCATGTCATGTCCAAATGTCAGCTTGTCATAGCCCTTGTCGCCACCATCCAGTTTCTTTTGCTTGCTCTTTTGTAACTGTCTGTAAGACTTGAATGGAGGGTGGATATGAGAAAAAAACAATGCATAGTAGATAAAATTCTCAAGGAATAATAAAATATTAAAAATAAATTAATTGGTAAATATGAAAGAGACACAGCAACTCATAGAGTTTGAAAGATATGACAGAAAGTTTGATTTTTGGATAGAAATGTTAAAACTTCAAAATATGCAGGTGTCTCAATCATAAATTTTAGGAAATATGCACTTAAATAAATTTAGAAAATATTAAGTATCTATCTATATGAACAAACTTTGGGAAAGATTTATAAACATGATGATTGAAGAACATTTGATTTAAGTTTTTTTTTTTTTTTTGTGGTGCTGGGAATGAAACCCAGGTTCTTGCTAAATAAGCACTCACCAATGAGTTACATCATCTGCTGACTTTAGGCTACTTTAATGAAAGTAGTGCAAATTCCTAGGTTTTACTCCTATGGCTGCTTAGCTAAACACCATTGTGATAATGACAAAACAAAATCAGAGAACATGGTAAAAGGTGGGGTCTTCACTATGCAGACTACAGGAGGAATCTTGGTCAATTCCTCATTTGTGCTTCATTATTTAATCGCAGGATTGTCTGGGAAAGGTTTGAAGCGCAAAGCCCTGATTGTAAGACACCTGACTCTCACTAACTTCTTGTCTATTAACTCTAGAGGAATTCCTCAGATAATTGCAGAGTTTAGAATGAAATATTTCTTGGATAATATTGGGTATAAACTTTTATCATATCTTTATCGAATATCACAGGACATTTCACTGTACCATGTGCCTTCTGAGTTGTTTCCAAACAACCAGAGTCAGCCCTAGCAATTTCAAAAAAAGAAGCTTAAATACAAAGACATTAAGTATACGAGTCCTTCCTGCTTACTCAGCTGACTTGTTCATCTGCTTCTGAATGTCATGAAACCTGTAACAGTGACAAGCCCTAGTAGCATAAGAAATGCTACTAAGATACTGACATATGGTTACTGTTCAGCATGTGTTTTTGGCACTATTTCCACTCTATTGTGTATATGCTCTTGCTCAGCTTTACTGATGGTACATGTTTGAGTCTCATATTCTAGGCCAGTGTGTTCATGGTGGACATCCTAGACACTCACAGTACATCTACAGTGCCCAACACTTCCTGAGCTTCTCTCATGAGGCAAGGGCCACTGGAATCATCCTGACCTTTGTGTGCACATTTGTCACCTTCTACTCCATTTCTTTAATCCTGGTAGTGTATTTTGACTTATATAGTAATCTAGGACTATGCGTCAGGAACATCATTTCAATTTTAGAGACCTGTTTCACTATATTTTGCACCTTTGTGCTCATCAGTAGTAACAGCTCTGCCTTCAGGCTCTATAATTCCTGCTGATGTAAACAGTAACAGTCTATGAACTTGTCTCATGTTCTAATGACTCTTGGATGTATTCCTGTGTTCCTCCAACCACCATTCTTTGTCGTGTAAATCAGGTAATTCATTAACAGATTAAATTAAAAAGCAACCATCATCTCAGCCTCATAGAAGCTACTGTGCTCATCCACATCGCTGTTGCTGCAGGAGCTGTTGCACACTGAGAAATATCTCACACCACGGCTGACCGTGTAGCAGTTGTGAGAGATACTTCACTGCATGCATAAGCTTTGCCCTTGTCTAATGTTCCAGAAAAAAAAAGATAAATGAATGAAAACAAAACTGCAAAACATCTAGGACTTCAGGCAATTTCAGAGCAACAATTTTGTATTATTGATACTTAGTTCTTCCAAAATGACGTTTAAGCTATCTATCACAGTGATTTTTCTTTTAAAACTGCATATATAGTATGGACATTATTAGCTAATGTACAGACTTTAAATATAGGTCTGTACATATTATAACTTAATTTTAATAATATGATCTCATCTAGGTGTGGTTTGGGATGCCAAGAAAAAATAAATTTTTTACCATGGCCCTGTTGAAGGTTCAGGCTATCATTCCATAATTTATATATACTAGATAAGGATTTACTTTCATTAGTTTAAATTAGCTATCTGTGAGTAAGTGTACAGTCATATATGTGGGTGCTCATGGAAGCTTGAGATACAAGAATGCCTTGGAGCTAGAGTTATATGTGATTATGACCTGCCAAACATAAGTGCTTGAAACCAATCTTGGGTACACTGTAAGAGCAGGATAAGCCCTTAATGACTGAACTACCTCTTCAGAACCACAATAATATATTTAAATCTTTGAAGAAGTGATTATTCTGGAGATTTTTGGTAAATGACATGTATTATTGTTATTATTATTATTATTTTGCACAACATTATCCTCAATGCCCCAAGAAGTAGGCATAAGATTATTGTATAAATCAAATGCTGATTTCTGTACCCCTCCATATCTGGTTGCAATCCTTGTTCTAGGAACCTCCTGTTTTAATGTGTAAATACTGCTACCCAATTGTCCTCTAATATGCCAATAAAGCAGTTTACAGCCAATCTCTGATTATGAGAGAGAATAGGACTGGACTTCCTGCCATCTAGTGGTAGAAGAATTAAAGGAGAAAGGGGAGGATTCAGCAATGGGCAAATATCCAGGAGGGACCAGGAGAGAGATCTCAGCAAAACTACAAAGTACAAATATCTTTGGGATGTATGGTGGGAGCAAGTCAAATTTGCCTAGACTGTTAAGAATAGAGTAATAACTGCTCAGATCCTGTGCTGTGAAGCTTGTTAAAGTAATACAACAGAGTCACAATTATTTGTGTGATAGCCAGGTTAAGAGAGAAACTGAGAAAAAAAACACAGTTTAATAAAAATAACTAAAATTTGGTCCCAAACTTACATGAATCCACACAAAAAGTAAAACTACAGAGCAGTTTCTTAGTTCTATTCTTTAATAGAGTAAGAACAGTTTCTAAGGCAAGAACTCACAGCTTCCAGATTAGTAAGACCCTGGACAGAGCAGCAAAGTCCTCCAGCTAGCTACAGAAAAATGAAAACTGATACAAACCCCAGTTTGTATTTAGTGTCCATAATAAGTCCATAACTAATATATATAATATGGAATGATGGCCTGATAAATGAGTGGTAGCAATTCTTTTAGGAAACCCTTGCTAAGGGGGAAAAAAAAAAGTGTGTCTTTAACATAGGCAAGCTTTGCAAAGCCAGACTTTCCTAGCTAACACATGAAGCTAAATCCCTTTGAGAGCAGTCTCTTGCTTGCCTGATTTATGCAGGCCAGAGGAACAAGCACGTGTGGACCCAAAAACTTCCAGAGTGGGGGAGGGGTCAGGATCTAGTGAAGGAGGCATAGAAGCCTCTCCCTAGAAGCAGGAGCCAGAAACAGACTGAGAAGCCTCAAACAACTGGACTAGTAAGGTCTAGAAGGGAAGCTGGATATAAGAAAGTAAGACCTTAGAGAGAGGTTTTGAGATTAAAAAAGATTATTTTCTGTGTTGAAAATGGAGGAAGATATAGTGACACAGTGCTTCTGTATTCCATTTTAGTTTGTTTCTCTTAGCATACAAATAACTTTTTCAGTGACAATTGCAGTTTTGTTTGTCTTCTTTGGGAGAGATCAGAATAAGACAGACTTGGAGAAAGGAGAGACTGATAAATTAGATGTTAAATTAACAGCCATAGAATAGAAGGTGGAGGAATCTTTGAAGCAAAATAGGAAACCTTCATAGAAATACAATCTGGAGCTTACAGTAACACCAAAAGACAGTTCCAGATGAAGAAACTCCACAAAAGCTTGAAGAAATTGCAGAATGGTAGTTCATTGAGATGCTGCCTAGCAAGGCTGTGGCTATAGGCCAACATGGTCAGACTAGACATTGTGTGTGTATGGTCCAGGTTCTATTGCTGGGTAAAGGTCTATATGCTAAAGTAGAAATGCAGGCCCTGTTTTTCCATGGACCAAGGTCATACAGTGGCTGTGTGTTCCATTTTGCAGAGATTAGAGAACTGAACGCCACATGTTCATATTCAAAATTCCAAAGGGCTTTTGCCTTAATTTCTGGAAAGCATGATTCTAAAGTTATACATTTATTGGAGATGGTAACTATCTTGAAGATGCCTTTGCCAAGTTGGGGCTGATGATGCTTCAGCATGTGTATCCAATGGAATACAACATTTTAAAAAAGATATTATGACACAAAACCTGTCACAGATACAATTTACAATTGTATTGTTCAAACAATTATAAAAAGATCTAATACAATTTAAAAAAAACAGAAAAGAAATATAATATTTTCCCAAAATTGCTTAAATATGATATATTGATTTTAAATTTTTTAAAATGAGAGAATTAGCATACATTCTAAGGTACACTGGATTTTAGAAAAGACTGCTGAATTAGATCAGCATGTAAATGTCCTAATTCCAAAATGGAAGACAGGAAATGTGTTGCATTGGTGTGATGTTGGCATACTTTTAAACTCTATTTTATTTACATTTTTTATTGCTTCTTTCTCCCATCTTCATCTCAATCCATTCCAATACCCCAACACCAGGAGAGAAAGATTAGTGGGGAGAAAGGTCAGAGTTCTCTTTAGCTACTTTCTGCTGGTTTGGGTTGGTTGTCAAGTTCCTGTGGGAAGTCCAGTCTTCATTTCAGGATATCTGCAACTTCTTCTCACACTGCATCAACAGCAATCAAGAGCAGATAAAAAATAATGGAGGGTTCCAAGATGGCGGCCAGCAGAGCACACCATTTTGGAGAGGCAAGAGAACATGAATCTCCGGAATTGGTGAGTGGAGAGACAATCGAAACTAGAATTTGGACTTCTGTGCTTTCTAAAGGAGAGGGGACACCACAGAAGCATGGAGTGCTTGTAGAGTTAGATGGCCGGAGTTCTCTGGGAAGGAAGTAGGACGCTTCCCTTGTCCGGGCCTCCCACGGGGAAACCTGCACACAGCTCCAGACAGCTGAGCGCAAAGCTCACAGCCTGGGGATTAAGAGAGCAGAGACAGTGCTCCAGGCCCCTCAGCACAGTGGACAGCTGTAACCGCCCACTGAACACGACCCCTGGACACATGTCCCACCCTGGGCCCGCCCAGTGCCTTGCCTTGAGGAGCTTTGGACCGCGGAGAGACCCCTCCCCCCATCCCGCTGACGCGATCCCTCTGCCAGAAGGTCCCAAGCGGCCAGAACGCACACACCTCCAGAAACTGCCACACCGGAGGAGCGCACCCACTGCCAGCACCAGAGCGCAGGGCCAACCACAGAGCACCAACCACAGAGACTCAGTTCCGCAGTACAATCCTTCCTGGATCCCAAAGCCGCAAAGCTCAATGCCTGGGACCCAAGACGGAGGAGGACGGGCTCCAGACCCCACAGCCGCAGCTGAGAGCTGTAACCACCCGCTGAACGCCACCACTCAGAGGAGCCCACACTCCACCTAGTGCCCTCTCACCGAGCTCTGGACCCTTGGAACGCACCCCCCACTACCACCACCACCTGGTCCTGCCTGAGTGCAAGCACCGGTGGAAACTCCACCCTGCCAGAGTGCACGCCCAAAGAGTGCTAGCCACAGAGACGCAAATCCCCAGTACAATCCCTCCCAGATCCCAAGTCTGCAAGTGGCAGCACTGACTACACAGGGCTGCCCAGCCAGTGATTATATGGGCCATTCAACCCCTCAGTGGCAGAAAACCAGCTGAATAGCCACCAAAGTCTCGCAGACCTCCAAAATCAATACGTGCCCGCATTCTTCAAAGGCGTTTGCAATCCCTTAGCGCCTGCAACACCTTCAGTGCCTGCAAAGCACCCCTCTCACACACTGAAGGCCTCTTCATTCTCCAACACCCTGTCCCTTAGGACACACCCACAAGCACACGCTCAAACACATGCTACCCCACATTTGCCCTTCTGCGCTTGCGAACTTTCCTTCTACAGGTATAGCTGAATCACCAATGCACACACTAATACCACTAGACCTCACCCATTTTCCTGAACAATTCTCCAGACACCAGAGAAAAACCAGTCTGATCTGCAGAATCCAGAAACAGACAGTGAACACTACGGATAACCAAATGGCCAGAGGTCGGCAAAAGAACACAACCAACGTAAATCAAGATATTATGGCTTCACCAGCAACCCCCAAAATTATTGGACACTGCAACTCATCAGAAACACAAGAAAATGATTTTAAAACTATGATTATCCAGTTATTTGAGGCACATAAAGAGGAAACCAACAAATCTCTCAGAGAAATAGTCATACAGATTCAAACAGTTAGAGAGGAAACAAATCTCTCAAAGATTTGGCCTCCCAAATGGAAACAAAGAAAAACGAAGTGAACGAAGCTCTTAAAGAAACACAGGCAAATATAGCCAAACAAATGGAGGCAGAAGTAGTGGCACTAACAGAGGAAAAAAACAAAAAAGTAAAGACCATCTTGCAGACACAGGAATCCACATTCAAACAGATGAAGGAAATGTTGCAAGACAAGAAAACAGAATTAGAATCAATAAAGAAAACACAAACCGAGAAAACCCTGGAACTGAAGAACTTAGAGAAAAGAAAAGGAACCACAAAGGTAAGCATCACTAATAGAATACAAGAGATGGAAGAGAGAATCTCAGGTGCTGAAGATACACTCACAGAAATTGATACCTGGAAACTGAACAACTTGCTACTCAATGACAGCTGAGTTAAGGAAGAAATAAAGAAAGAAATTAAAGACTTCCTAGAATTCAATGAAAATGAAGGCACAACATACCCAAATTTATGGGACACATTGAAAGCAGTGCTCAGAGGAAAATTTATAGCACTAAGTGTCTTCAAGAATAAATTTGTAACATCACATACAAGTAACTTAATGGCCCAACTGAAAACCCTAGAAAAAAAAGAAGCAGATACACCCAAGAGAAGCTGGAAATACTCAAACCAGGGCTGAAATCAATCAACTGGAAACAAATAAAACTATTCAAAGAATCAATGAAACAAAAAGCTGGTTCTTTGAGAAAATCAACAAGATAGACAAACCCTTAGCCAGGCTAACTAAAAGGCAGAGAGAATCTATCTAGCAAAATCAGAAATGAAAAGGGTGACATAACTACAGACACTCAGGAAATCTAAACAATCATTAGGTCATACTACAAAAGCCTATACGCCACAAAATTTGAAAATCTAAATGGAATGGACAATTTTCTTGATAGATTCCATCTACCAACATTAAGTCAAGATCAAGTAGAAAGACTGAATAGCCCTATATCCCCCAAGGAAATTGAAGGAGTCATTAACAGTCTCCCCTCCAAAAAAAAAAGCCCTGGGTCAGATGGTTACAGCATGGAATTCTACCAGACCTTCAAAGAAGTGCTAACACCAATTCTCCTCAAACTATTCCACAAAATAGAAACAGAAGGAACATTATCAAACTCATTCTATGAAGCAACAGTCACCTTGATACCTAAACCACATAAAGACCCAACAAAAAAGAGAACTTTAGATCTATCTCTCTTATGAACATTGACATAAAAATACTCAATAAAATACTTGCAAACCAAATCCAAGAACACATCAAAGAAATCATCCACCATGACCAAGTAGGCTTCATCCCAGGCATGCAAGGGTGGTTCAACATACGGAAATCCATCAATGTAATCCACCACATAAACAAACTGAAGGAGAAAAACCACATGATCATCTCCTTAGATGCTGAAAAAGCATTTGACAAAGTCCAAAACCCATTCATGTTTAAAGTCTTGGAGAGATCAGGGATACAAGGCACATACTTAAACATAGTAAAGGCAATATACAGCAAGCCTACAGCCAACATCAAATTCAATGGAGAGAAACTTAAATCAATCCCACTGAAATCAGGGACAAGACAAGGCTGTCCATTGTCCCCATATCTCTTCAACATAGTACTTGAAGTTCTAGCCAGAGCAATAAGACAACTAAAGGAGATCAAGGGGATACAAATCGGAAAGGAAGAGGTCAAAGTGTCACTATTTGCACATGATATGACAGTATACATGAGCGACCCCAAAAATTCAACCATAGAACTCCTTCAGCTGATAAACACCTTCAGCAATGTGGCTAGATAAAAAATCAACTCAAAAAAATCAGAAGGCCTCTTGTATACCAAAGACAAAAGGGCTGAGAAAGAAATTAGGGAAACAACACCCTTCACAATAGCCACTAATAACATAAAGTACCTTGGGGTGACATTAACCAAGCAAGTGAAAGACCTGTTTGAGAAAAACTTCAAGTCTCTGAAGAAAGAAATTGAAGAAGATATCAGAAGATGGAAAGATCTCCCATGCTCATGGATTGGTAGGATTAACATTGTGAAAATGGTCATCCTGCCAAGAGCAATCTACAGATTCAATGCAATTCCCATCAGAATACCAACTCAATTCTTTTCAGACCTTGAAAAAAATATTCTCAGCTTCATATGGAGAAACAAAAAACTCAGAATCTCCAAAACAATCCTGTACAACAACAGATTATCTGTAGGTATCACCATCCCCGATCTCAAGCTGTACTACAGAGCAATAGTAATAAAAACTGCATGGTATTGGCATAGAAACAGAAAGGAGAATTAATGGAACCGAATAGAAGAGCCAGAAATAAACCCACACACCTATGAATACTCGATTTTTGACAAAGAAGCCAAAACTATTCAATGGAAAAAAGACAGCATCTTCAACAAATGGTGCTGGTCCAACTGTATGTCTACATGCAGAAAAATGAAAATAGATCCATATTTATCACCCTGCACAAAACTAAAGTCCAAGTGGATCAAAGACCTCAACATAAAACCAGATACTTTAAATCTGTTAGAAGAAAAAGTGGGGAATAGCCTAGAACTCATTGGCACAGGAGACAACTTCGTGAACAGAACACCAACAGCACAGGCTCTAAGAGCAACAATCAATAAATGGAACCTCATGAAACTGAAAAGCTTCTGTAAAACAAAGGACACCATCATCAAAACAAAACAACTGCCTACAGATTGGGAAAGAATCTTCACCAACCCTTTATCTGACACAGGGCTAATATCCAGTATATACAAAGAACTAAAGAAGCTGAAAAGCAGCAAACCAAGTAACCCAATTTAAAAAAATGGGGAACAGAGCTAAACAGAGAATTCTCTGGAGAGGAATATCGAATGGCAGAGAAACACTTAAAGAAATGCTCAACCTCATTAGCCATCAGGGAAATGCAAATCAAAACGACCCTGAGATTTCACCTTACACCCATCAGAATGGCCTAGATGAAAAACTCAAGTGACAACACATGCTAGAGAAGTTGTGAAGAAAGGGGAACCCTCCTCCACTGCTGGTGGGAATGTAAACTGGTACAACCACTTTGGAAGTCAATCTGGCGCATTCTCAGACAAGTAGGAGTAGCGCTTCCTCAAGATCCAGCGATACCACTGCTAGGTATATACCCAAAATTTGCTCAAGTACACAAGGACATTTGCTCAACCATATTTGTAGCAGCTTTATTTGTCCTAGCCAGAACCTAGAAACAACCCAGATGTCCATCAAAGGAGGAATGGATACAGAAATTGTGGTATTTTTACACAATGGAATACTACTCAGCAATCAAAAAAGAGGAAATCATGAAATTTTTACTTATTTATTTATTTATTTATTTATTTATTTATTTATTTATTTTTTCAATGCAGTTTATTCAGGAACCTTGAACAATCCTCAGACCCTGGGGAAAGCCAGCCCACAGCTTAAATAGCCTCTGGGTAGCCAACCCAGGCGTGCCACGTGGGCAATGCAGATAGGTCCACATACATGGAAGCAAGCCAGATCCTCAGCCTTAGCCAAATGTGGAGTTGTTCATGACAGAGAGCACTCACCATCGGGAAGGTGGAAGGCAGAAACCAGCTCCATCTTTAAGGCATAGCATTCCGCAGCTCTCTACAGTTCCCCCTTTTTGTTTTAGACGCATCAGGCAAGAGTAGAGTTCTGATCTCTGATATTAGAAATAAATTGGGAATTTGTAGCAATGTTCATTTAGGTGTCATCCACCCAAAGAGCATCAGACCCGTCCGATACCTTTTTCTCAGAGGCGGGACCTGGGTCATCAACCCGCATGCAATCAGACATGCTCTTCTCTGGGTCCAAGGCGGCTGACCCTGAGTGCAGTGCTTAGCCTCGCATCCTGAGCGTAACATTTTAGCTTTTTATGGTAGCCAACCATGCTTGGGGAGAATGTCCTGCTTCAATGGCTGTAAAGGCCTGAATGATCATGGCTGCATCACGCTGTTGTGAGACTCTAATCTTGCATATATACCACAGGCAATCCAAGGAGACCAACACCAGAAGGCCTGCTAACGCTCCCATGCCCGCCCATTCCTTCAGATGATTCATGGCTGCAGCAATCCATGATGATAATCCTGTGGCTAGTCCTGCGTCCACTCTGGTAGAATTTACTGTGACAATGGCCACTCTCAGCTGATCCATCATAGTATCGAATTCTCCAGCCCAATTACCTAAAATATAGCTCGACAATTGTTTAGACAGATTTGCAGCACAGGAAAAATTCTCATGTTATATGCTAGTGACTCAAAGTCCAGCATATTTTCATTGACAGCCAAGTTGAGTGTTTTGCCATAGGGTATCAATTTGCTCCTGCACGAGGTCAATCCTCTGACTGAACACCATCAATTTTCCTTTTAGTTGAGCATTAATTCCTTTATGTACAACTAAGGCATGAGCTACATTGGCTAAATGATTATTCAGGGTCTGAGCAGTCTGCCCAGTATGACTCATGGCTAATGCCCCGGTGGTAGCTCCAACAGCCGCCAATGAGATAGTAGTAACAATGGTTGCTGTAGTTCCAAGATCCCTTTTCTGTCTGAAGAGAGTCATAGCGTGAGGGGCATCAATGGGCACAGGCACCCAGTGAGGCATGCGAGGAACCAGGGCATATCTAAATTTACTAGCATTCCAGCATTGGGCAAAAAAGCAAGTATCATTACCACAATTACTTGGCTCTATCTGGCTAATAATGAATAAAAATGGGGGATATAGACAAACAGGTGTGGGCTTATAGGAAATATTAGGAGAATCCTTAACCCCCTCTTGAAGAATCCTGCGTCAGTTCTAGAACTAGCAGTGGTGGTGTCCGAGGTCTGAGTAGGTTCAGTAGACCATTGCCCCCAGGGGCGAGACGTGCTCCATGCCAATTGACTAACTCCATGTTTTCCTCCACTTTTGAAAGTCATTTAAGGTTCTTAAATTATTTTTTTCCCTTTTTAAATATATTTTTTATCAATTATACTTTATTCATTCTGCATCCCCCCATAAGCCCCTCCCTCCTTCCCTCCCAATCCCACCCTCCCTCCTCCCTTTGCTTGCATGCCACTCCCCAAGTCCATTAATAGGGGAGGTTCTCCTCTCCTTTCTGAACTTAGTCTGTCAGTTCACATCAAAAGTGGCTGCATTGTCCGCTACTATGGCCTGGTAAGGCTGCTACCCCCCAGAGGGAGGTGATCAAAGAGCAGGCCAATCAGATTATGTCAGAGGCAGTCCCTCTTCACATTACTATCTAACCCAATTGGACTCTGAACTGCCCTGGGCTACATCTGTGCAGGGGTTCTGGGTTATCTCCATGAATAGTCCTTGGTTGGAGTATGAGTCTCTGGGAAGTTCCCTGTGTTCATATTTTCTTGTTCTGTTGCTCTCCTTGTGGAGACCCTGTCCTCTCCAGCTCTTACTATTTCCCACTTCTTACATAAAATTCCATTCACTCTGCCCAACAGTTGGCCATCAGGCTCAGCATCTGCTTTGATAGTCTGAAGGGCAGAGGCTTTCAGAGGCCCTCTGTGGTAGGTTCCTAGGTTGTTTCCTGTTTTCTTCTTCTTCTGATGTCCATCCTCTTTGCCTTTCCAGATGGGGATTGGACATTTTAGTTAGGGTCCTCTCTCTTGCTTAGTTTCTTTAGATGCAAAGGTTTTAGTGGGTTTGTCCTATGTTGTATGTCTATATGAGTGAGTATATACCATGTGTGTCTTTTTGCTTCTGGGACAACTCACTCAGGATGATCCTTTCCAGATCCCACCATTTACCTGCAAATTTCATGATTTCCTTATTTTTCATTGCTGAGTAATATTCCATTGTGTAGATGTACCAAAATTTCTGCATCCATTCTTCAGTTGAGGGGCATCTGGGTTGTTTCCAGCTTCTGGCTATTACAAATAAAGCTGCTACAAACATGGTTGAGCAAATGTCCTTTTTGTGTACTTGAGCCTCTTTTGGATATATGCCTATGAGTGGTATGGCTGGATCTTGGGGAAGCGCTATGCCTAGTTGTCTGAGAAAGTGCCAGATTGATTTCCAGAATGGTTGTACAAGTTTACATTCCCACCAGCAGTGGAGAAGGGTTTCCCTTTGTCCACAACCTCTCCAGCATGTGTTGTCACTTGAGTTTTTGATCTTGGCCATTCTCATGGGTATAAGGTGAAATCTCAGGGTTGTTTTGATTTGCATTTCCCTAATGGCTAGTGAGGTTGAGCATTTCTTTAAGTGCTTCTCTGCCATTTGGTATTCCTCTATAGAGAATTCTCTGTTTAGCTCTGTTCCCCATTTTTTAAGTGGATTACTTGGTTTGCTGCTTTTCAGCTTCTTTAGTTCCTTATATATACTGGATATGAGTCCTCTGTCAGGTAAAGGGTTGGTGAAGATTCTTTCCCAATCTGTAGGTGGTCACTTTGTTTTGATGATGGTGTCCTTTGCTTTACAGAAGCTTTTCAGTTTTATGAGGTCCCATTTATTGACTGTTGCTCTTAGAGCCTTTGCTGTTGGTGTTCTGTTCAGGAAGTTTTCCCCTGTACCAATGATTTCTAGGGTATTTCCCACTTTTTTTTCAAGCCGATTTAATGTGTCTGGTTTTATGTTGAGTTATTTGATCCACTTGGACTTCAGTTTTGTGCAGGGTGACAAGTATGGATCTATTTTCATTTTTCTGCATGTAGACATCCAGTTGGACCAGCACCATTTTTTGAAGATGCTATCTTTTTTCCATTGTATGGTTTTGGCGTCTTTGTCAAAGATCAGGTGTCCATAAGTGTGTGGGTTTATTTCTGGGTCCTCTGTTTGGTTCCATTGATCCACCATTCTGTTTCTATGCCAGTACCATGCAGTTTTTAAAACTGTTGCTCTATAGTACAACTGAAGATCAGGGATGGAGATACCTCCGGAAGATCTTTTATTGTAGAGGATTGTTTTAGCAATTCTGGGTTTCTTGTTATTCCATATGAAGTTGAGAATTTTTCTTTCCAGGTCTGTAAAGAATTGTGTTGGTAATTTGATGGGCATTGCATTGAATCTGTAGATTGCTTTTGGTAAGATGGCCATTTTTACTACGTTAATCTTGCCAAGCCATGAGCATGGGAGATCTTTCCATCTTCTCATATCTTCTTCTAATTCTTTCTTCAGAGACTTGAAATTTTTTTCATACAAGTCTTTGACTTCCTTGGTTAGGGTTACTCCGAGATACCTTATGTCATTTGTGGCTATTGTGAAGGGTGTTGTTTCCCTAATTTCTTTCTCAGCCCTTTTGTCTTTTGTATATAGGAGGGCTACTGATTTTTTTGAGTTAATTTTGTATCCTGCCACTTTGCTGAAGGTGTTTATCAGCTGTAGGAGTTCCCTGGTAGAGTTTTTGGGGTCACTCACGTATACTATCATATCATCTGCAAATAGTGATAATTTGACTTCTTCCTTTCCAATTTGTATCCCCTTGATCTCCTTCAACTGTCTTATTGCTCTAGCAAGGACTTCCAGCACTATGTTGAAGAGATATGGAGAGAGTGTGAAGCCTTGTCTTGTCCCTGATTTTAGTGGGATTGGTTTAAGTTTCTCTCCGTTCAGTTTGATGGTGGCTATAGGCTTGCTGTATATCGCCTTTACTATGTTTAGATATGTGCCTTGTATCCCTGATCTCTCCAATACTTTGAACATGAATGGATGTTGGATTTTGTCAAAGGCTTTTTCAGCATCTAGGGAGATTATCATGTGGTTTTTTTCTTTCAGTTTGTTAATATGGTGGATCACATTGATGGATTTCCATATATTGAATCACCCCTGCATACCTGGGATGAAGCCTACGTGGTCATAGTGGATAATATCTTTGATGTGTTCTTGGATTCGGTTTGCAAGTATTTTATTAAGTACTTTTGCATCAATGTTCATAAGGGAGATTGGCCAGAAATTCTCTTTCTTTGTTGAGTCTTTGTGAGGTTTAGGTTCCAGGTGACTGTGGCTTCATAGAATGAATTTGGTAATATTCCTTCTGTTTCTATTTTGTGGAATAGTTTGAAGAGAATTGGTGTTAGCTCTTCTTTGAAGGTCTGGTAGCATTCTGCGCTGAAGCCATCTGGTCCTGCGCTTTTTTTGGATGGGAGACTTTTGATGACCGCTTCTATTTCTTTGGGGGATATAGGACTATTTAGTTGATTTACCTGGTCCTGATTCAGCTTTGGTAAGTCAAATCAATCAAGAAAATTGTCCATTTCATTTAGATTTTCAAATTTTGTGGCATATAGACTTTTGAAGTAAGTCCTAATGATTGTTTGGATTTCCTCGGTGTCTGTAGTTATATCCCCCTTTTCATTTCTGATTTTGTTGATTTGGGTGGTGTCTCTGTGCCTTTTAGTTAGCCTGTCTAAGGGTTTGTCGATCTTGTTGATTTTCTCAAAGAACCAGTTCTTGGTTTCATTGATTCTTTGAATTGTTTTATTTGTTTCCAATTGATTGATTTCAGCCCTGAGTTTGATTATTTCCAGCCGTCTACTCCTTCTTGGTGTGTCTGCTTCTTCTTTTTCTAGGGTTTTTAAGTGAGACATTAGGGTGCTTGAATGAGCTGTCTCGAATTTCTTCTTGAAGGCACTTAGTGCTATGAACTTTCCTCTTAGCACTGCTTTCATTGTGTCCCACAAGTTCGGGTATGTTGTGTCTTCATTTTCATTGATTTCTAGAAAGACTTTAATTTCTTTCTTTATTTCTTCCCTGACCCAGCTGTCATTTAGTAGCAAGTTGTTCAGTTTCCATGTGTGTGTAGGCTTTTTGCTGTTTCTGTTGTTATTGAGATCCAGCTTTATTCCATGGTGATCAGACAGGATACAAGGGATTATTTCAATCTTCTTGTATCTGTTGAGGCTTGCTTTGTGACCAACTATGTGGTCTATTTTGGAGAAGGTTCCATGAGGTGCTGAGAAGAAGGTAAATTCTTTTGTGTTTGGGTGTAAGGTTCTGTAAATGTCTGTTAGGTCCATTTGACTCATGACCTCTGTCAGAGACATTGTTTCTTTGTTTAATCTGTTTTGTTGACCTGTCCTTTGTTGAGAGTGGGGTGTTGAAGTCTCCCACTATTAATGTGTGGGGATCTATATGTGCTTTAAATTTTGTCAATGTTTCTTTCACAAATGTGGGTGCCCTTGTATTTGGGGCATAGATGTTCAGGTTTGTGATGTCTTCCTGGTGGAATTTTCCCTTGATGAGTATGAAGTGTCCTTTCCCAATCTCTTTTGATTAATTTTGGTTGAAAGTCTATTTTATCAGATATTAGAATGGCTACTCCTGCTTGCTTCTTGGGTCCGTTTGCTTGGAAAGTCGTCTTCCATCCCTTTACCCTCAGGTAATGTCTATCTTTGTGTCTTAGGTGTGTTTCTTGTATGCAACAGATTGCTGGGTTTTGTTTACGTATCCATTCTGTTAATCTGTGTCTTTTTATTGGAGAGTTGAGTCCACTGATATTGAGAGAGATTAATGACCAGTGGCTGTTAGATCTCTTGATTTTGATGTTGGCTGTGGTCATCAGGTTGTGTGCTTGGTTGCTTTTTGTTTTACTGAAGTGAGGTTATTTATTTCCTGTGTTTTCTTGAATGTAGCTAGCTTTCTTGGGTTTTATTTTCCCTTCCAGTGTCTTCTGTAATGCTGGATTTGTTTGTAGGGATTGTTGAAATTTGTTTTTGTCATTCAAAATCTTGTTTTCTCCATCTATGAGGACTGAGAGTTTTGCAGGGAATAGTAGCCTGGGCTGACATCTGTGTTCTCTTAGGGTCTGCATGATATCCGTCCAGGCCCTTCAGGCTTTCATAGTCTCTGTTGAAAAGTCAGGTGTGATTCTAATGGGTTTGCCATTATATGTTACTTGGCCTTTTTCCCTTGCAGCTTTTAGTATTTTTTCTTTGTTCTGTATACTTACTGTTTTGATTATTATGTGGCAGGAGGATTTTCTTTTCTGGTCAAATTTGTTGGGTGTTCTGTAGGCCTCATGTATTCTAATTGGCCTCTCCTTTAGCTTGGGGAAATTTTCTTCAATGATTTTGTTGAAAATATTTTCTGGGCCTTGGAGAAGGGAGTCTTCTTTTTCCCCTATACCTATTATTCTTAGGTTTTGTCTTTTCATATTGTCTTGCATTTCTTGGACGGTCTGTGTCAGGAATTTTTCGGTTTTAATATTTTCTTTGACAGATACATTGATTTCTTCCATTGTATCTTCTATACCTGAGATTCTTTCTTCCATCTCTTGTAGTCTGTTGGTTATGCTTACCTCTGTAGTTCCTGTTTTCTTTCCTAGATTCTTCCTTTCCATTATTTCTTCCATTTGTGTTTTCTTTAATTTTTCCAGTTTTATCTTCAGGTCTTGAGTTGTTTTGTTTACTTCCTTCACCTGTCTGATTGTACTTTCTTGTTTTTCTTTTAGTTCCTTCAACTCTGTTTCTATCATTTCATTCAGTGTTTTAAGCATTTCCTTTCTAAAGGCCGTAAACTGTTTGGCTGCAGCTTCCTCTATTTCTTTACAGATGGCAATATTCTGTTTGAGTTTATCTTCCTCTATGTCTTTACGAATCTCGTTTGTTTCCTCTGTTATCATCTTCATGAGCATACTTGTTAGGTCATCTTCTTGGATTTCAGTTATGGTGGGGTGTCCAGGGCTACTTGCCCCTGGGTAACTGGGTTCTGGAGATGCCATATTGCTCTGTCTTTTGTTGCTTGAGCTTTTACGCTGGCCTCTACCCATTGTGTTATCTTAGGTGCTTGGTGTTATTTTCTGGTGGTTCCTGGGGATCCTGTGGTGGAGAGAATCCCCTTTGCAGAAAGCTGGTTTTTCCTGAAGGATGTCTTCTCAGCTTTTTGGTTATAGTTCCTGGATGGCTGGTGTTTTTTCAGGAGTTGCTCACCTCAGGGATATAGACCTGAGTGGTAACTGTGGTCTTTGTTAGTTGAGATGGTTCTCCTCTCACCCAGGGAAGTCCTGAGGGCAGCTGCCCTGTTTCTGGGTTTCTTATTGTAAATTTAATGATCAGCTGCTGTGACCCAGTTGGACATCAGGCGCGCCTTAACTGTTTGTGCCTGTGTCTGGAGCACAGCTGAGTGCTGGCGCCTCGGCCCCCCTAGACTGCTAGACTTTTTCTAGGGAAGGATTGGGTGATTTAGGTCAGTACAGTTTCCTTCCTTCCCCGTGGATTCTCTGGAGACACGGACTCCCAGTGTCTTTTTTTGCCCTGGTGCACACTGCTCAGTGTCCGCCAGCTGGCTGGCCACAGAAGCTGCCTCTGCCTGGGGCACAGCTGTGTGATGGCGTCTCAGTCTCTGCCAGCTGTCTGGTGTGCAGAAACTGCCTGTGTCTGCCTTTGCGGCTTTTGGGAGCCTGAGTGCCTCCCTAAGCTGGGTAATTTTCCTGGGACCTTTTCAGGTTGGGGGTGAGCTGAGTGCTCTGAGATCAGACCCGCCGTTTCTATCTCCGGCGGCGAATCAGGTGCGCAGGCAGGCAGGGCTCTGTGCCGGAACCTGGGTCCCTGGCTCTGGCTCCAGGCTGGCTCCTGGGGTGCCCATGGAACCTGCCCGAGTCTTTTCCAGGGGATGTCTGGGTGACCTAAGGCCGGTCCCAATCGTTTCCTGTACCCTGGGGTTATCTCTCGACTGAAAATTCCAGTCTCTGATAGTGTGGTGCACAGGGTTCAGTCTGGGACCGTGACCAGAGACACTGGCTTGTGGCTCTGGGCTGGGGCTGGGGCTGGGGCTGGCGGCCAGCAACCAAGCGTCTGGCGGAACCGGGATCTCTTCTGCGGTTTAGCCGGGTGAGTTAAAAGCTGATTGAATCCCCCACCGTGGGGTATCCTCTCACCTGGGAAACACAATGACTGTGTTTTATGACCGATAGTTCTGATTGCTGGTCACTGTGCTGATCCTGCTGTGCTGCTGCTCAGAATGAGAGTCCTCCCGGCGCCGCCATCTTGCCCCTCCAAAATCATGAAAATTGCAGACAAATGGTGGGATCTAGAAAAGATCATTCTGAGTGAAGTATCCCAAAAGGAGAAAGACAAACATGGTATATGCTCGCTTATATAGACCTACAAGATATGATAAACATAATGAAATCTATATACCTACGGAAGTTAATCAAGAAAGTGGACATGAGGCAAAATGATCAATCCTTATTTAGAAAGACAAATGGGATATGCATTGAATGTATGACAGCAGTCTACCACAGAAGACATCTGAAAGACTCCACCTAGCAGAGTTTCAAAGTAGATACTAAGACTCATAACCAAACCTTCGGCAATGTACAGGGAATCATGAAAGAAGGGGAGTTAGTATGATGTGGAAAGGATAAGAGCTCCACAAGGATAAAATATATCTGGGCACAGGGTCTTTTTTGAGACTGACATTCAACCAAAGACCATGAGTGGATATAACCTAGAACCTCTGCTTGGATGTGGCCCATGATAGCTCAGTAACCAATTGGTTTCCAATAGTAAGGGGAACAAGGACTATCTCTAACAGGAACTCAATGGCTGGCTCTTTGACCTCCCTACTTCCCAAGGGAGGAGCAGTACTGTTAGGCCACAGAGGAGGACTTTGCAGCCAGTCCTGAAGATACCTGACAATACAGAGTCATATGAAAGGGGAGGAGGTCCTTGCCTATCAGTGGACTTGGAAAGGGGCAGGGAGGAAATGAGGGAGGGTGGGATTGGGGAGGGAATGAGGGAGCAGGATACAGCTGGGATACAGACTTAACAAAATGTAACTAATAAGAAAAATTAAAAATAAATTAAAAATAAAATAAATAATGGAAAACAAATAATTCAGATAAGCTAGATAGATGGTCTTAAAAAATCCCAGCGATCTACAGAACATGGCATTTAAAGATCTTGTTAACATAAGGCTTTTTTGGCAATGATACAGCAACCCTGTTCCACTTCAGAGAGCATCAAAGGCTTCCTATGTGGCAAGCTAGCCACTAGATGAGAAAATGCCCTTGTATCAATTACAGACAGAATACTGTCCCAAACTTGACAAACTGGATGCAGAGGAGTCAACTGCCATGCTTTGCAAGGACAAGACAGAGAAATTCTTTATAATTCCTGCTTCACAGAAAAGGCTGTGAAATATTCTGAGCCAGAAAGCTGAAGATGAATGCCACATTACAGAGAAATTTTTGGGTACTGTCCAGGCAACCAAATATCTATGTCACTTCTATACTTTTGGAAGCTGCTTTCCCTTTCCTTTACTTCCTATACATTTAGGTAATATTTAGTCCTTCTTAAGTCTTTGATGGAGTTGAAGACTAGATAATTAAAATCTCAAAATTAAACTTAAATTGTTTAGGATGATAGAAATTGATAGATAGTAGAATATTTTATCCAATGGTGCCAAATATACAAATGTAAGTCTTACCTAAAATTTTTCATAATTGTTATTATTACACATAGTTTGTTATTGTAAGAGAATGAGCTTTTTATTAGACTACAAGGGAGAGATGTCGGTGTATGGCTATTGTGTAACTCAAATGCTGATTTTTGCATGCCCCATATGATTCCAATCCTTGTTCTGTGAATCTCCTCTTCCAGTGTGTAAACACTGCTCCCCAATTGTACCCTGATACACCAATAAAGCAGCTTACAGCCAACTGCAAAGAAGGGTAGAAAATAGGACTGGACTTACTACCAGTAAGAGAAGGAAGAGTTAGATGAAGAGTTAGAAGAGTTAGAGGTGCATTCAGCCACAGGCAGATGTCTAGGGGGTACTAGGAGAGAGAGCTCAGAAAGCAAAGCTATGAAGTGCAAGTACCTCTGGGGTGCATGCTGGGAGGGAGCCAAATTAGCCTAGAAGGTTAAGAATAGAATAATAACTGCTAACTCTCTGTGCTGTGAAGCATGTTAAAATATTACAAAAGAGTTTCAATTTTTTGTGTGATAGCCAGTTTAAGAGAGAAACAGAAACAAACACAGTTCTATAAAAATCACTGTAACTCCAAAATATCTGCCATTTTCATAAGATCAGCAGTGTCTTCCTGAAAAATATCGTTCTATTAAAAAAAGAAGAGGAAAGGTCCAACTATTGGACCACCTCCAGTAGCCAACCCATCCTTCCAAGTTGGTTGTATGCTATTATTCCCTAATTGCGCAAGGGATTAATAGAGGGGCTAGAGTACATAGACTGGGGTGAGAGGGACCGGGGGAAATTTCATGTTTGTTGCTATTGGAAAGCCCTTATCCATGCATGGTGAAGACTTTACAGTAGACCTGGTTTTGGATTACTCTTGCTCCTATCAGTAACATTTCATACATGCTCTGTAAGTAAACCCAATAGACTCATTGGTTCAACACTGGGAACTTTGGTGGAACTAAACTTTGGTTTTTGTTTGGGACCATAGAATGAGAGGAAATGGATGCTGCCTAATCCTGTAACACCCAGGAAAAATTTTCTTAAGACAACACTGAAAAATATATTCCAAAGGAAAGGAGGAAAGGTAGTTGAAAGGAAAGAGAGATGGATCTTTGTGCTAGGAATTTATGTGCATATTCAGCTTTAGTAAAGGGAAAGAGGGAGAGACATAAGGAAGAACAATTCATTTCAAGCAAGACACTGCAATCAGCAGAGAAATTATCAGTGAAATAATATCATAATAACACACACGAAATTCTGGAATGTATCAATTTTATTCTATGTGTTTCCATGTATGTGTGCATGTATATGGCCATATATGTACTGATTTGTGTGCATGTATGTACAAGTACATGTTGAATGCAGAGCAAACATCAGCTCTCGTTTCTGAGTTTTTTGAAATAGGGTCTCAACTGCAAGCCTGAAATTCTTCTAGTGGAAAAGAGTGAAGTTAGAGGTGTGAGGTGTGTGCCCTCTATTTTTTTGTTTGCTTTTTTTTTTTTATTGTGTGTTTTAGGGATTCAACTCAGGTTCTTGTTCTGCAAATGTAAACTCTTCACTGATTAAGTTATCTCATCAACCTTTCTTTCTTTATAAACTTTATGAAATGAATTTTTCTATTCAATATGTTTGAGTGTTTGCTTAAGTGTATGTCTGTGTACCAAACATATACCTGGGCAAACCAGAATAATGCATTGTATCCCCTTGGAATTGGGGTTGTAGATGGTTGTAAGTGCTCGGAACTGATCTTGAGTCCTTTGTGAGAGCATCAAGTACTCTTAACAGACGAGTTATCTCTCCAGTGCCCTTCAAATTTTTAAATTATTATTTGATAAACAGTAATCTTATTTAAATTAAGTGATGTCATAAATCTGTTTGTCTTTTCTAAAACCATCAATAATGTAATTTTTCCAGAAAATTAAGAGATTTATCACTTAAATATATTTTGTAACATATATACACATAGTCTACATGTTTAGAGAATTGGGAATATTTATTAACCCTCTGAGGGTGTCTTATTTCTTGGTAACTTAGCAGTTACATTTACTATTAAAATACACTGCACAGGCTCCCATGCCAACCCAAAACCTAGATACACTTGGTACTTACTGCCAATAAAAAAATTTTTTTTCTTCAATGGACTCTCTCTAGGCATATTAACCATGCTTTAGAATATATTCATGCCTGGGAATAGTTGGCCAACACAGAATAAACTCTATGATATTTTTGTAGATGTTTTGTCCAGTTTCTTTGTTTGTATATTTTGTCTTACTGGTCTTTTGCTCATATATTTGATTTCTGGTTTTGTTTATTTTTTTGTTTGTTTCTTTTTGTTGTTGTTGTTGTTGGTTGATCGTTTTAAAGAGAGATACAGAGAGAAGAAAATGAAGTGGAGTGAGTAAGAGGTCGGGGGGAGATCTAGGAAGAATTGATAGAGAGAAAATCTTGACCTTGATATTTTCTTGGGTTTGGTGATGGATGCATGCAATTTCTTCACTCAGAATATTGAGTCAGGAAGATCATACATTCAAAGTCATCTTCAGCTATTATAGAGAAATCAAGATCAGCCTGGAATGCAGAATATCTTGTTTCCAATAAATAAAGATCTTTGCTCAATTAAAAACATTGTGAGTGCTGTATGTATACAAATGTTTATAGCTACAGATGTGGATGAATAATCTATATTTCCACACACCCCCATCCAAAAACTCAGTGGAGTGTCACAGAAAACAGCATAGAAAGAATATAATCAGACTCTACCCAGCAGGGTATCAAAGCAGATACTGAGGCTCATAGCCAAACTTTGGGCAGAGTGCAAGAATCTTATGAAAGAAGGGGGAGACAGAAAGACCTGTGAGGTTGGGCAGGAGCTCCACAAGGAGATCAACAGAACCAAAAATTCTGGGCCCAGGTTTTCTGAGACTGATACTCTAACCAAGGACCATGCATGGAGATAACAGAGATAACCTAGAACCCCTGCACAGATGTACGCATGGCAGTTCAGTCTCTAAGTAGGTTTCCTAGAAAGGGGAGCAGGAACTGTCTCTGACATGAACTCAGTGTCTGGTTCCTTGATCATCTCCCCCTGAGAGGGGAAGCAGTCTTATCAGGCCACAGAGGAAGACAATGCAGCCAGTCCTGATGAGACCTGATAGGATAGGGTCAGATGTCAGGGGAGGAGGACCTCCCCTATAAGTGGACTTGGAGAGGAGCACGAGAGGAGATGAGGGTGGGAGGGCGGGATTGGGAGGGTATGAGAGAGGGGCTACAGCTGAGATACAAAGTGAATAAACTGTAATTAATATAAAAATAAAAATAATAAAAAAGAGAAAAAATAAAACAAAGTTGGCAAGTGGGGGGAGCTTTGAAATACCAACTTCTGGACATGGCAATGCTGTATCATGCATCAACTCATAGCAGCTGTGGTTAAATACAAAGGACCCATACAAGATCAAACCAGTCAAAATTCCAGCATAGATAGAAGCAACTCTGAAGGCACCCATCTTGGCAGAGGAGCTATTTGCAATTGATGGCTTTGCGGTGAGGAAGACAACTTTTTTGGGGGGCTGTGGTTCTTGGTAGTTCTTTATGTTACAACATATGGCCCCACATCCATGTACATATTGCTAACAAGAATTGGACCAAGGGATTGGAGGGAATGAGAGAGGGGGCTACAGCTGGGATATAAAGTAAATAAACTGTAATTAATATAAAAATAATAAAGAAAAATTTACTTAAAAAAAAAAAGAGTTGTACCCAAAGAGTCATTAGTAACAACAGAAATGAGGACACGAAATTGGGAGGAAGTTAGGTGGGAACTTGAGGTGGTAATGATGGGATCAAAATGCACTGAAAAAGTGTATATTTTCAGTGACTAAATAAAACTTTATTTTAAAAATGTTTGGAGCCAACTCCCTATTCCCAGAAGAAGATAAGTATTTGTCTTTTTTCCTTTCATGCTGGCTAAATTGTTACAAGTGGGAGCATCAGTTAGTATTTAATATAAGAATTGTATTTGTAGTTATGTGTCTCTTCATCAAAGTTGTTTATCAAACATTCCTAAAAATTTTAAAGTTAAAAGGCACATCAGTATTGTTCCTAGCCTATGTAAATGTGACAAGTCATTTGACAATGTTATTAGAATTTTGTTTTTAATTTGTAAAGTGGTATTTAACTATATGATTAGTTTCCAGAAATTCTGGTTTCTTTCAACTATTTATAGTTTGTAAAGGAAACAAGACAATGTCCCGCTCATTGTACTGAGAGTGTCTGGGAAGGTGTTTTTTGGCATAGGGATCAGAGCATCCACAGTGATCCTGGACAGGGTGATAATGTGTTAAGTGTCCTTGTAGAATCAAATTGCTTCTTTTACATATATTGATGTAGGCTCTAGCTACCTCTTTAGATGTTTCAGAATCTCCATAAGAAGCTATAAATATATAAAAGAGAAAAAGGTATGAAGGTATCCGAACCAAAGAAACATGGGAATGAAGGGTTTGCTTAGCTTGCAGGGTCCAGGCCATCATCTGGGGGAAACATTGCAAGAACTCAAGGCAGGAGCTGAAAGCATAGAATAATGTTACTAATTGTCTGTTTCACTCATCCATGCAGAGGTAACTTTATTATTTACATATCCCAGACCACCTGCATTATAGTGGTGCTGTCCACAGTGGGCTTGGTTGGCCCTCTTTCATCAGTTAGAAGTGTCAAGAAAAATGCCCCATAGAAACGCCCAAAGGCCAACCTGATGGAGGTGAGTTTTCAGCTGACATTCTCATTTCTCAGGTTTGCCACATAGACAGCCAAGATGAGTCATCAAAACAGGGGCATATACATAATTCAAAAAGTCAGGTTGATATCCCATTGAAGAAGTTTTAGTGATAAGTTCTCCAAAAGCCAGCCAGAGTTGTCCTAGATGGCACAGGACTCTTTATTCACAACAATAAAAAACAAAATTATAATCAGCAATTTATATTTTATTATTATTATTTGTAGGCAGGAGGCTAATCAACACTAATAAAATGCTAAGATTGATTTTTGTGAGATGTTTTGTCTAGGTGTAGTTTCATGGTCTGAACTGTGCAGTCAGCACAGTCAGCAGCTGAAGATAGAACCTCAGAGGTTGTATATTGAACAGAGTTCCTAACAAACCCCTGACAACACATAATAGAGAAAGTAGAAAATTATTCGTGCACATTTTGTAACATTTTGGCAAACATATTTTTATAAGATATCTGTAGATATAGTGAGTATTTATCAGAACTTGTTACAGCAAGGAAACCAGAGAAAGTCACTTGCATTTCACTAAAACCTTAAAAGCAGCAGGAGAAGTAGGAAAGTTGGTGAGTATTAGGAAGATATAAGAAAAGGCTTCTTAACGGACATTGTCATCAAAACAAAACGACTGCCTACAGATTGGGAAAGAATCTTCACCAACCCTCTATCTGACAGAGGACTAATATCCAGTATATACAAAGAACTAAAGAAGCTGAAAAACAGCAAACCAAGTAACCCAATTAAAAAATGAGGAACAGAGCTAAACAGAGAATTTTCGACAGAGGAATATCGAATGGCAGAGAAACACTTAAAGAAATGCTCATCCTCATTAGCCATCAGGGAAATGCAAATCAAAACGACCCTGAGATATCACCTTACACCCATCAGAATGGCCAAGATGAAAAACTCAAGTGACAACACATGCTGGAGAGGTTGTGGAGAAAGGGGAACCCTCCTCCACTGCTGGTGGGAATGTAAACTGCTACAACCACTCTGGAAATCTATCTGGCGCTTTCTCAGACAATTAGGAATAGTGCTTCCTCAAGACCCAGCTATACCACTGCTAGGTATATACCCAAACTTTGCTCAAGTACACAAAAGGGATACTTGCTCAACCATGTTTATAGCAGCTTTATTTGTAATAGCCAGAACCTGGAAACAACCCAGATGTCCATCAACGGAGGAATGGATACAGAAATTGTGGTATTTTTACACAATGGAATACTACTCAGCAATCAAAAAAGAGGAAATAATGAAATTTGCAGGCAAATGGTGGGATCTAGAAAAGATCATTCTGAGTGAAATATCCCAAAAGGAGAAAGACAAACATGGTATATGCTCACTTATATAGACCTATAAGATATGATAAACATAATGAAATCTATACACCTAAAAAAGATAATCAAGAGAGCAGACATGGGGTAAGATGATCAATCCTCGTTTAGAAAGACAGATGGGATATGCATTGAACGTATGACAGGAGTCTACTTAGCGCATCTGAAAGACTCTAACTAGCAGTGTTTTCAAAGCAAAGACTCATAAGGAAACCTTTGGCAGAGTACAGGGAATCATAAGAAAGAAGGGGAGTTAGTCTGATGGGGAAAGGATAGGAGCTCCACAAGGACCAAATATATCTGGGCACAGGGTCTTTTCTGAGACTGACATTCAACCAAGGACCATGTATGGATATAACCTAGAACCTCCGCTCAGATGTAGCCTGTGGTAGCTCAGTAACCAATTGGTTTCCCAAAGTGAGGGGAACAAGGACTCTTTCTAACAGGAACTCAATGACTGGCTCTTTGGCCTCCCCACCCCCAAGGGAGGAGCAGTCCTGTTAGGCCACAGAGGAGGGCTTTGCAGCCAGTCCTGAAGATACCTGATAAAACAGGATCAGATGAATGGGGAGGAGGTCTCCCCCTATCAGTGGACTTGGAAAGGGGCACAGTGGAAATGAGGGAGGGAGGGAGAGACTGGGAGGGAATGAGGGATCGGGATACAGCTGGGATACAGAGTTTATAAAGTGTAACTGATAAGAAAAAAATAAAATTAAAAAAAAGAAAAGGCTTATTTAGAACAATGGGTACATTTCTTCCTGATGGGAGTGCAAACTTGGGCAGCAATTTTGTAAATTGCTCAGAAATATATTTCTTAGGCCAATGAGTTCAAGCATATTCCTTGCTTTGAGAATTATTAAGTTCAGGCCATCAAGTCTTCTAGTGAGGTCATTGATTTGTTTTGAGTTGAGTTGTACAGGGTGATAAATTCAAATCTATTTGCATTCTTCTACATTCAGACAACCAGTTTGACCAGAACAAATAGTTTGTTGAAGGTGTCTTTTTCTTCTAGTTTGTAATTTTTCCTTTGTAAAGATTCAGATGTTCTTAAATGTGTAGAGTTATGTTTGTGACTTCATCTATATTCATTCCATCAATGTTGTATGTTTTGTATGCAAATGCCATGCTCTTTTGTAGTATAGTTCTGTAGTACAATTTGAGATTTGGTATTGTGGTACTTCCAGCAGGTCTTCTATTTTTAGGTATTGTTTTAGCTACCCTGGGTTTTGTTTATTTGCTTGTTTCATGTGAAGCTTCAGATTCCTTTCATCAATTTCTGTCAATAGTTGTGTTGAGTTTTGGTTAGGATTGCATTGAATACATAGGTTGCTTTTGATAAGGTCACCATTTTTTTTTCCCACATACTAGTATGTGACACTAACCCTCCTGATTCATGAGCATAGCATAGCTTTGTCTTCTGATGTCTTCTCCAGTTTCTTTCTTGGATGCCTTAAAGTTTTTATTATACAAATCTTTCACTTACTTGTTTAAGAATACTAGGCATTTTATTAAAATTAAAATTAAAATGTTTATTTTTAAAGGTATTTTAAAAATGATTCTTTCCTTAATTTCTTTCTCAGTCTGTCACTTGGATCTCAAAGGCTACTATTTTTTTGTGTTATTTTTTATCTTATCATATTGATTAAAGTATTTACTCACTATAGAAGATACTTACAGATTTAGATACCTACAGGTTTAAGAAAAGAAGCACTTAGTATTGGGGTATTTCTTTTCCATAATAATGACAATATCCTAGTTAAAATAATTTACATTCAAATTATAAAGGACTGTGGGTTTTCACTTATAGTTAGGATTGTTAATTTTTATATTGGAAGTTTTTCTTTTGTAAGTTTGTGGCAACATGTAACACATGTTCATCTCATTAGATGCTGAGAAGCCTTTGAAAAATTCCAACACCCCTTCATTTTAAAAGTCTTGGAGAAATTAAAGATACAAGGCCCATACCTAAAGACAATAAAGGCAATATACAATATCAAATTAAGTGGAGAGAAACTTAAAGTAATTCCACTGAAATCAGGGACAAGACAAGGTGTAGGCTTAGATTTTTTTCAAAAACTTACTTTGTTTAGGGTTCCTAGATACATCTACTTCCCTTTTTATCCTGAAACTAGTTATGAGAAAAAGCAGGTTAGTTGAAAAAAGGAATGCAGACCTTTCTAGCTACTTTCTGCTGGTTAGGGGCATTTTGTTTGTTTGTTTGTTTTTTGTGTTTTGTGCTTGTTTGTTGGCAGTACCAATCTCAGTCATCCATATTTCAGGAGTCCAGCTAAACAGCAAACCAGCAATCAAGAAAATACAACAGCAGCAACCTCGAGGCATTCACTGGAGCATTTCTCTCTAGGAGTGTCGCAATGTGGAGCAAAAAAGTGAAAAGATGCAAAGCAATGCAAAGTGATGCAGATTCGAAAGAATGCAAAGCGATCTCTCTTTGATTTGGACTATTTTATAGCTTCCCAAAGTCTGTACAGGATGTTTTTCTGCTGACAAAATCATGCCCCCACAGGAGGCAGTTCCCAATGACAAACATTCTACTTTCACTGGGCTATTTTTGAGGAGGATATAACCCACACTTGGGGTAAAAAATAAAAACATTTACATCCACTATAAGGCTGCCCATTCTCTCCATAATCTTTCAGTATTGTACTTGAAGTCCTAGCTAACACAGTAAGACAACTAAAGGAGATCAAAGGAATACAAATTAGGAAAGAAGAAGTCAAAGTATCTTTATTCACAGATGATATACGATGGTATACATAAATGACCCTGAATTTTTACCAGAGAATTCCAACAACTAATAAACAGCAAAATGGATAGATAAAAAAATTAACTAAAAACAATTAGTAGCCCTCCTGAATACAAACGACAAATGGACTGAGAAAGATATTAGCCATAAATAATATAAAGCTTCTTGGTGTAACTCTGACCAAACAAATGAGAGACCTGTATGACAAGAACTTCAAATTTCTGAACAAAGAAATTGAAGAAGATAACAGAAGATGGAAAGATGTCTCATTCTCATGGAACCATAGGATTAACATAGTAAATATGGTCATCTTACTAAAAGCAATCTAAAGATTGAATGCAATTCCCATCAAGATACCAACAAAATTCCTTATAGACCTTGAAAGAACAATTGCAAATTGGAAATTGGAATATACAAATTCAAATATGCAAAAACAAAAAACCCAGAATAACTAAAACAATATTGCACAATAAAAACCAAACAAACAAAACTTCAGCAAGTATCACCATTGCTGATTTTAAGCTGTACTACAGAGCAATAGGAATAAAAACTGTGGGGTATTTGGCATAGAAACAATGATCAGTGGAATCAAACAAAGACTGAGAAACCCACACACCTATGGACACTTGTATTTTGATAAAGAAGCTAAGACCATACGATGGAAAAAAAGAAATAATCTTCAACAAATGTGGTTGGTCTAACTGGATTTCTGCAAGAATGCAAATAAATCCATATTTGTCATCCTATACAAAACTCAAATATGTGTGGATCAAATACCTCAACATAAAACCAGACACACTAAACCTGTTAGGAGAAAAAGTGGGGAAGAGCCTTGAACTTATTGGCATAGGAGACAACTTCCTGAAGAGAACAATAGCTCAGGCACTAAGATCAACAATTAATAAATGGGACCTCATAAAACTGAGAAGCTTCTATAAGGCAAAGGACACTATCAACAAAACAAAATGTCAACCTACAGATTGGGAAAAGATCTTCACCCACCCCACATATGACAGAGGGCTAATATATATAAAAAAAAAAAAAAAAAAAAAAAAAGAGCTCAAGAAATTAAACACCAACAAACCAAACAATCCAACTAAAAAATGGGGTCTAGAGCTAAATGAACAATTTTCAACAGAGGAATGTGTAGTGGAAGAGAAAAACATAATGAAATGATCAACATCCTTAGCTATCAGAGAAATGAAAATCAAAATGACTCTGAGATTCCATCTTACCCCCATCAGCATGGCTAAAATAAAAAGCTCAAGTGATATCAGGGGCTGGTGAGGACGCGGAGGAAGAACACTCCTCCATTACTGTTGGGAGTACAAAATTGTACAACCACTTTAGAAATCAATATGGTGCTTTCTCAGAAAATTGGGAATCATTCTACCTCAAGACCCAGCTATACCACTCCTGGGAATATACCTAAAAGATATTCCATCATAACATAAGGACATTTGTCCATCTATGTTCATAGCACCTTTTTTCATAATATCCAGAAACTGGAAACAACTCAGATATCCCTCAAGTTAAGAATGGATAAAGAAAATGTGGGACACTTGCACAATGAATACTGCTCAGCTATTAAAACAAAAAAAACATCTTGAAATTTGCAGGCAAATAGATGGAACTGAAAAATATCATCCCAAGTGAGGATGATATTTTAATATCTCAAGTGATATTCAAATCCCAAAAGGTGTGCATGGTAAGTTCTCACTTATAAGTGGATATTAGCCATAAAATATAGGATCACCATGCTACACTCCCACAAGCTAAGTTAAAAGGAAGGCCCAAGGGAGGATGCTTGAATCTCACTCAGAGATTAGAGATGGAGGGAGGGAAAGTACTGGGTAGGAGAAGGAATGGGGAGGTGAGAGGACCCATTGGGAGAATGCGAATTAAAGTTGAGGAGCATTGCTGAAACTTGCCAGTGACCTGAGATAGGAGAGGCCCCAGGAAGTCTATGTGGGTTACCTTAGCTGAGACTCCTAGCAGCAGAGATTATTGATCCTTAATTAGCTGATCCCTATAGCCAGGCAGGACTTTCAATGTAGTGATTAAGATATCAACTCACCCACAAAAGCTTCATTCAAAATTTGTCCTACCTATGAGATGTGCAGGGACAAAGAATGGCCAACCAAAGATTGGCCCTACTTGAGACCCATACCATGGCACAGAACCAATCTATAGCACTATTAATGTTACTCTGTTTAGCTTGTAGACAGGAACCTAGCATATCTCCTTTGAGAGGCTTAACCCAGCAGCTGATGGAAACATGCAGAGACCCACAGCCAAACATTAGACAGCACTTGGGCAATCCTGTGGAAGTGTTGGGGAATGATTAATGGAGATGAAGAGGTCAAAGACTCCACAAGACCAACAGAGTCAACTAACCTGGACCCATGGGGACTCAAGGAGACTGAACCACCAACCAAAGAGCACGCACAGACTTTTCCTAGGATTCCTGCACATATCTAGAGGATGTATAGCTTGATTTTTATGTGAATCCCCCAACAACTAGAGCATGGGCAATCTCTGACTCTGATGTCTACCTTTGGATCCTGTTCTGCTAACTGGGCTGCCTTGTTTTGGCCTCAGTGGGAGACGATGTGCTAGTCTTGCAGTGACTTAATGTGCCAGGGCAGGTTGGTGCTATGGAGGAACAGTTTGAAGAGCATTGATGTTAACTCTTATTTGAAACCATGAAAAAAAAAAAAAAAAAAAAAAGAAACCATGTTAGTTGTGTTCTCCTGCCAGCCTTTAGCCATCTGGTTGTTGTAGCTTTGGCTGTTTGTTCTTGGAACCTGCATTGCAGATTGGGTCTGCCTGTCTCTGGAATCTGGAGTAGTCTTCAGGAAGATGAGAGAGGTCCAGGGGCTCAAGAATGAGTGTCTTGAATGGCAGGACACAGGCATGGGCCCTGGCAGGTGAGCTGAAAGTCAGGGGGCGCCTGTGCACAGGATCCTTGAGGGGTGGAGTGCAGTGCAGGGCAGCACAGGTTCCACAAAGCTTCACGCAGGTGGCAGCCATTGGGCGCCTCAGAAAGGAGTTAGCTGTGGCTTATAGGCCTGCCCAACACTGTGTTCTTGGTACTCAAATTCCTCTGGGCTTCACCATCTTAGATCTGGGATCCATGTGATTCACTTGGTGTCCATAGGGTGACCAGTAGAACTGTGGCTTTAAGGCTGGGGCCCTGTCTCAGACATTCTGATGTTACCCTCAGGGGAGTGGGAGAAATCCAATGTCTGGTTTCTTGGAGAGGAGGATCCCTGCATCTGGGGGTCTGCACTCACTGGAGTATGCAGAAGGACAGGGAGCCCACAGTTTGCTACTCCTGGACCCAGGAGGTAGTCATGTGGGGACTGGATCTAATAAACCCCAACTCCTGTTATGTTCCCTCTAGTCTGGGAAGCACCATAGTTGATGGTCTCGATCTAGCTGCCTATCCACTCACTGGTCTTTTAGTCTCCAATCCTCTGCACCTCAGATACAGCGCACACTGGTCACCGCCATCTTGGACCCCTAAGTAACCAGATCTTGAGGGCCAGTAATTAGCATCAAAATATAAACATCAGACCAACCCCCATTACTTCTCCCATATCCCTCAATACTTGAACATTTTTGACTGAAAATGCGGACATGACTACACCAAAGTATCATTGAGGAAAAGGTTTTTATTGTAGATATAAGAAAGATCAGCCAGAGACATCTGGAAGAGTCCAGAGCACAGAGAGAAAGTAGTAAACTAGACATGTCCAGTAGACTAAACCAGACAATGAGAGGAAAGAGAAGGGAAGAAAAAAGAGGGGTTAGAGAGCCATGGGAACCAATATGACAAATTGCCAAGAGAAGAACCAAGAGGATGAGAAAGAGCCCAAGAGCACATGGCCAAAATGCCTGGGTTTATATGAAAGAGAAGCTGGAGGAAGGGAAGGGAAGCTCAGAGTCTACAGAGATTCAGCATAGCAGAGAGGTACTGGATGTATCCCAGACTCTGGAGGAGGCACTTGGAGTGCTGTAACAGTCTGGCAGCCAGGAGCTGCTTTGATATGTTGATAAGCACCTCACTTAGACATTTGTCCTGAGTATCTTTGGAACCAAACAATTTTGAAATGTTGAAACTATCTAGAATGCTGAGTGTTATGGAAAGGCCCTTCAGGGGCAAGGATAAGCAATTTGCTGATACTTTAATTGCTATCAAGCCCTGTTTCTTCTGCATGCCTCTCTACCATATATTTTGTGTTCCAAGACTGACAAAATTTTCCATCCTGATTTTTAATTGCTTTCTTGAAGTTGCTCAAGCAATTGACACTTCTTTTTTGTTGTTGCTGTTTTTATGTTTTCTGACAGGTATTCAGAACCAAATTGTAGCAGGCCTTCTAGTGTTGGTCTCCTTGGTTTGCCTGTGGTATATATGCAAGATTAGAGTCTCACAACAGCGTAATGCAGCCATGACCATTCAGACCTTTACAGCCATTGAAGCAGGACATTCTCCCCAAGCATGGTTGGCTACCATAAAAAGCTAAAATGTTACACCCAGGATGCGAGGCTAAGCACTGCACTCAGGGTCAGCCGCCTTGGACCCAGAGAAGAGCATGTCTGATTGCATGCGGGTTGATGCCCCAGGTCCCGCCTCTGAGAAAAAGGTATCGGACGGGTCTGATGCTCTTTGGGTGGATGACACCTAAATGAACATCAGTACAAAGTCCCAATTTATTTCTAATATCAGAGATCAGACCTCTACTCTTGCCTGATGCGTCCAAAACAAAAAGGGGGAACTGTAGAGAGCTGCGTAATGCCGCGCCTGAAAGATGGAGCTGGTTTCCGGCCTTCCACCTTCCCGATGGTGAGTGCTCTCTGCCACAAACAACTCCACATTTGGCTAAGGCTGAGGATCTGGCTTGCTTCCATGTATGTGGACCTATCTGCATTGCCCACGTGGCATGCTGAGGTTGGCTACCCAGAGGCTATTTAAAGTGGGCTGGCTATTTAAAGGGTCCGAGGATTGTTCAAGGTTCCTGAATAAACTGCATTGAAAAAAAAAAAAAAAAAGATACTTTAGACCTTTGAGGAGATGTCATAGATCTAGAGTTGCATTGACAAACATCAATCTTCTGGGAAAGAATTCCAGGAGATAATGAAGGAGGAAAAGTATCTCACCACAGATTCAGCAGAGATTCACTTCTCATGGCAACAGGCACAGCAATGGTATCATTGAGGACTGAGGTGAGTGACCAGAACATAGGAGTTGTAAGAATTAAAAACATTAGAAAGTCCTTTTAGGAGGAGCCACACTTGTGCTTGGAAGTATCTTACTTTCTCTTTAAGAGTCTCTCTTAATTTTACTTGTACTTAAAATATGTATTAAGAATTTCTTTCCAGTGCTCCAAGGTGGCGGCGACCAGTGTACATCCTATCTGAGGGGCAGAGAATCCAAAACTCCAAAACTAGTAAGGGATGGGCTGCTGAAGCCAGAGCATTGACTTTGAGACTTCATGGGCTAGAGGGTACAACCTGTGAGCTGGGACAGATTTGATCTAGGCTCCCAGTGGACATCTCCGTGGTCTGAGAGTAACTCCCTGCACTTTTACTTGCCTGGACACCAATATGGGCCTCTCTGCTCTAGCAGCCAAACAGCAGACCACACCTGGGGATCCCCTACAGTTTCGATTCCCCTTGCAGCTAGCTCTTAGCTCCAAGTCCTGTCTCTTAGCTCTAGCGGCTAAACAATGGACTCAACTGGCTACCCTGAAGGCCCAAATCTGAGAGTAGAAAACACTGCACTTTCTGGACACATCTGTGCGTGAGTGTGCCTGTGAGAGCACAGACCCAGGGTCTCTCTGTGCTAGCATTCAGACATCAGATTCTTCCTGCCCACACCCCACTGTAGGCAACATAGGGATCCCTGGGACAGCCTTCTCAACATTGAAATCCCTGTCCTGTGGGTCTCCCAGTGAAGTCCAGGCAAACAGTTCCTGGAGCCAAGATGGTGCATCCCAGACAGATCTGAGTGCCTGGAGCAGAGTACAACAGGCCTGTGGGCCACTGAGACATTCAAGGCACCTGCACACATGCATGCTCAATGCGCCAGCACGCCACCTGCGCTTATACTACACCCCACATGCTTGCACCTGACCCTTCAAAACATCCTTCCATAGTGCTTGTGTACATGTGCCTGCGACCTTCCTTCCTTAGCTGCACCTGAAACACCAACATCCACTAGTGGACCTCTTCGTCTTCCTGAAGAATACTCCAGACTCCAGAGACAAATGGGCTTATTCTGCAGTACAGGCTCCAGGAACAAACAGCAAAAGCTATGAACAATAAGATGGCTAGAGGCTGGCATAAGAACAATCCAACAAAAATCAGGACATTATGGCTTCACCAGCAACCCCCAAAATCAACAAATATTTTAATTCATTGGAAACACAGGAAAATGATCCCAAATCTTTGCTTATCCAGTTATTAGAGGCACATAAAGAGGAAACAAACGAAGCTCTCAAAGAAATACAGGCAAATACAGCCAAACAAATAGAGGCACATAAATATGAAACAAACCAAAAAATAGAGGCCATCATGGACAGAAAGGAATCCAAATACAAACGGATGAAGGAAATGGTGCATACCCCATACTCATGGATTGGTAGGATTAACATAGTGAAAATGGCAAAATCCAACCAAAAACAATCTACAGTTCAATGCAATCAATTTCTATCAAAATTCCAACACAATTCTTTACAGATCTTGAAAGAACAATTCTCAATTTTATACGGAAAAACAAACAAAAAAAAACCCAGAATAGCTAAAACAACCCTGTACAATAAAAGATCTTCTGGAGTTATTTCCATTCCTGATCTCAAGCTATACTAAAGAGCAGCAGTAAAAAACAAAACAAAACAAACAAACAAACAAAAAACTGCATGGTACTGACATAGAAATAGAGTGTTGGATCAATATGTTGGATGAATGGAACTGAACTGAAAATTCAGAAATAAACCCACATACCTACAGGTACTTGATTTTTGACAAAGAAGCCAAAACCATATAATGGAAAAAAGACAGTATCTTCAACAAATGGTGCTTGTCTAACTGGATGTCTACATGTAGAAAAATGCATATAGATCCATATTTATCACCCTGCACAAAACTCAAGTCCAAGTGGATGAAAGTCCTCAACATAAAACCAGACATACTAAACCTGTTAGACATACTAAACCTGTTAGAAGAAAAAGTGGGGGAAAACCTTGAACTCATTGGCATAGGAGACAACTACCTGAACAGAACACCAACAGCACAGGCTCTAAGATCAACAATCAATAAATGGGATCTTATGAAACTGAAAATCTTCTGTAAAGCTAAGGACACTGTTGTCAGAGCAAAACGACAGCTTACAGACTGGGAAAGCATCTTCACCAACCCTATATCTGACAGAGGGCTAATATTCAGAATATATAAATAACTAAGAAGTAAGAACACACACACACACACACACACACACACACACACACACACAGCAAACAACAAGTAATACAATTTAAAAAATGGAGTACAAAGTTAAACGGAATTCTCAACAGAGGAATATCGAATAGCAGAGAAGCACTCAAAGAAATGCTCAACATACTTAGTCATCAGGGACATGCAAATCAAAATAACGCTGAGATTCCACCTTATACACATCAAAATGGCTAAAATAAAAAAAACTCAAGTGACAACACATGCTGGAGAGGATGTGGAGAAAGGGGAACCCACCTCCATTGCTGGTAGGAATGTAAACTTGTACAACCACTTTGGAAATCAACCTGGCACTTTCTCAGAAAATTAGGAAGAATGCTACCCCAAGACCCAGCTAAACCACTTCTGGGCATATATCTGGAAGATGCTCAACTATACAACAAAGGCATTTGCTCAACCACGTTCATAGCAGTTTTATTCATAATAACCAGAATCTGGAAACAACCTAGATGTACCTCAACTGAGAAACGGATACAGAAAGTGTGGTATATTTATATGATGGAATACTACTCAGCTATTAAAAACAAGGAAATCATGAAATTTGTAGGCAAATGGAAGGAACTAGAAAAGATCATCCTGCTTGAGGTAACTCTGAAGCAGAAAGACACACATGGTATATACTCACTTATAAGTGGATATTAGCCATATACTGTAGGATAAGCATACTAAGTTGCATGGTCCTAAAGAAGCTAAACAAGGATGACCCTAGGGAAGAGGTTTAATCGTCATTCAGAAGCACAAACAGGAGAACAGCACAGGAACCTTTTACATGGGATCTCTGAAAGACTCTATCCATCAGAGTATTGAAGCAGATGTTGAGACTCATAGCCAAACTTTGAGCAGAGTGCAGGGAATCTTATGAAAAAAAAGGGGGAGAGAGAAAGACCTGGAGGGGACAGGAGCTCCACAAGGAAACCAAGAGAGCCAAAATATCTTGTTTCAGGGGGTCCTTCAGAGACCGATAAATCAATCAAGGACCATGCATGGAGAGGACATAGACCCACTACTCAGATGTAGCCCATGGGCAGCTCAGTCTCCACGTGGGTTCCCTGGTAAGGGAGCAGGACAGTCTCTTGCATGAACTCAGTTGCCTGCTCTTTGATCACCTCCCCCCTGGCAAAATGTCCTAACTAGGCCACAGAGAAATAGGATCCAGGCAGCCCTGATGAGACCTGATAGACTAGGTTCAGATAGTAGGGGAAGAGGACCTTCTTTATCAGTGGACTACGGGAGGGAAATGAGGGATTAGGAAGAGACAGTGGCATTGAGAGGAGATGAGGGAGGGGGCTACAGCCAGGATACAAAGTGAATAAATTGTAATAAATAATAATAATATGAAAAAATTAATAAAATGGTCTTTTGATCCCTTTCTAAATAACTATTGCAACACGAAACCATAATTAATACCATCTAACCTATTTAGGAAATCTATATATACACTTTTATGTTTTTCATTCTGATATCTGAAGATTAGTTTTATTTCCATTTTGTGTTTAATTGTATAATAATTCCTTGATTTTTGTTTGTAGTATAATTTTCTTCTTTCTTTTCTGTCTTAATTCTATCTCTAATGTTGCCTAATTTGTCAAGCCTCTCAGCATATTAGAGAAATTACCCCTTGATATTACAGGTTCAAAACATCAGGGTTTTACTTCTACTATTTTTGTTTCCTATTTGTCTTATTTTATGGTATTTTTTGCAGTATAATGCAATTTAAATGATGAGTTACTCTAAAAAGTGATGAGAACCACATTCAATTTTAATTTGGAATATTAGTATTGGAATTCTTTACTTTCCTACGACACTCTTGTAATTCTTCCCAAATGGGGAGGTATGTTTGGGAGATTCGATGTTTCTGTGCGCATTCCAGTGCTGTGATTTGATAAGTTAAACATGGTTTTATTGTGTGATGTTGAACTGAAAACTTCATTTCCTACCCCTGTTAGGAATCCTAGTGCTGTGCATGTGCTTAACCTTCATTCTGTCTCTGCTAAGAGTCCACAAGTCCTGAAAACAGCCATAAATAGCCTAGGCATCTGAGTAAAAATGTATGCGGAAAAGTTACTAACTTTTGCGATTTTTCCAAAGCATGAAATTGTCTCACATAATAATACTTAAAATATAGCAATCAAAAAAAAAACTGGTAAAATTTTCTATTTTTATTTTTATCAAAAATTTGCCACAAATTTAAGGGAAATACTTACTAAATATTAGATTAAGAAATACTGTTACATAAAAAATACACCATCACATATGCATGCAAAACATGATATTCCTTCCCATGACATAAATTTTAATAGTCAGGAAGGTAAACCATCCTAGAAAATGAGCATTTGTCTGACTGATAGATGCATTAGTTACTTGTTACTATTACAAAATTTCTGATAAATGCACCTTAAAAATAGTAGTATTTATTTCAACTCACAGGTGGATGAGACATCATCTCTCATGGTTCATAGCAGCACTAGCCATGAAGACAGAGTATAAAGCAGCTGATCAGACTGCATCTCTATTCAAAAAGCAGAGAAAGATGAACAAGGATGCTCAGATGTCATATATATGCCTCCTCCTTAGCCCACGACCACAGTCCATGAGATAGGCCTGCCAATACTCAAGATATGTCATCTCTCCTAAGACTTTGAAATGCCAAGATTTCAGACCCATTCAAGTTGACACTGATGGTTATCCACCACAGGCCCATCCTTTGACAACACTACACCTAAACACACCAATTATAGCCACAACAATACTTCATTCTACAGTGAAGATAATGGAGAATATACTCAAGTTTATCTTTCTTAAACAAAATGTGTATTTAACCAAGAGATAAATGTACATGTATGACAAACAGACAAAAGAAAAATTTTCATTATAAAAATTAAAACCTTCACTATGAACGGGCACTGAATTTAAATTATTTCAGTTAGTTTAGAAAATTGTAATTATTTTGAAAAAGATATCTCCCAATGCTTCTTTTCTTAAGTCTGCACCTACAAACTCATGTGTACTCTGTGATCTACCTACAAGCTCACTCATAGCATAATAACTCAGATAAGAAGCCACCAGGATCTGTAATATTTGAATTATGTATATTAAATTTTATACTCTAAAGCTTGAAAATGAACTACATATGTACACAAAACATGAACAAATCTTTTAGAAAACGTGGCTTCAACCAAGGACAAAGTACCATTAATGCCCTCTCTTTCATGCCCCTTATTAAAGGTGTTCTTCAGAATCACAGAATCTGGAGAAGGTTGAATATTGGGAAAATACTGTGAGCTTATTTCACATCAGAGAAGGCTATACTACTGACAGCCTTTTCTTAGCACTAGGCTTCTGAAGCTTTCCCTGGGACCTTATGAGTACTCCAAGTTCTCACAGAGAAGTTCCTTTCCTAATTAGTCTTAATTGTTACATTGGATATGGTCATGTAATTTGGACATGTTTTTGTTGACTATCAACTGAAGAAAAGTTTTCTGAATCCCTTATGTAGATGATGTTATAGATGCAGAGTTGAAGTAAGTGACACTTCTTACTTCAGAAAAAGGAGACCAGGGAATGATAATCCTATAAATCAGGGCCCAAGTTCTGCCCCAAACTTGACAGACTCTGCCTTTCGGTCTAACATCCACTACTGTGGCATCACAGAACATACAGGTAAGAATATTCTTTTTTTTTTTTTTAACACCAAGACATCGATAATTAGAAGCTTGAAACCTAGATGGGTAGGTTGAAGGACATGTTCTACAATGATGAGTGAAGTACTCTTACTCCTATACTATGGACAATGCTACTTGCTTCTACAAGATTCAAGGGGTGAATTAGGTTCCTGTTTCCAACATCATTTCTTACATTTCTTGTCAGATTTCTTCATGTTTGACATTCTTACTTTACATTTTCTTGAACACTTTTTTCTCTTTTTGGAGATAAGGTTTCACTGAGTATGCATGACTGGTCTAGAGATTACTTTGTAGGGCAGTCTTGCCTTAAATTCATCGAGATACACCTCACTCAGGTTCCCAAGTTTTGGGATCAAAGATTCTGCCACCATACCTGACTAAAATGTTCAGCCCAGGATGGCCTCAAACTAATGATCCTCCTGACTCTGCACCGCAGCATACCCTAACATCATGAGCAACCACAAGTAGCAGGGTACTTGAAAAACTAATTCCTGGTCATTTGTGTTTCTTCTTTTGAAAAATGCTTCTTTATTTCATTAGTCCATTGGTTGGTTGGCAGATTTCTTCCTTCATGTTTAATTTTTAAAGTATTTTGTGAATTCTGGATATTGGGCTCATATCTGCAGTGTTGCTGATAAAGGTTTTCTCCTATTCTGTGGGCTCTTTGTATGCTCTGTTGACAATTACTTGTTCTGTGCAGAAACCTTTTAACTTCATGTAGTTCCATCTGCTGATACTTGAAACTAATTTCTGTGCTATTGAAGTGTTGTTTAGAAAAATCTTGCTTACCCAATGTCTTGGAGAATGTTCTATATACTTTCACCCTGTGGTTTTATTTTTTCAGATTTTGAATTAAGGTCTTTGATCCATTTCAAACTGATTTGTGTACATGATGAAAATTATAAATTTAATTTCATTCATCTGTATATGAATATGCAATATCGCCAGAAAGATTTGTTGATTTGTGTTCTTTTTTTTGTAGCATGATTTTCTGATGTTTGTAAAAAAATTATGTGACCATAGCTTTATGGGTTTTGTCCTGGGTTCTCTATTCTGTTCCATTTGTCTAACTGTTTTTATGCCAATATCAGTCATTACCTGGAAATTCTGTCATGAAGACCTTACATCCAAAAGGAAAGTGTGTGTGTGTGTGTGTGTGTGTGTGTGTGTGTGTGTGTGTGAGCTTGTGCATCAGAACCCATTTACAAGAAGGTTCAGACCAGCTTCTTCATAAAAGTTGAAAAGAAAGCTAAGAACATCCCGTGTTCATATAAAGTGCTATTTGTTTTACTTAATCAATATGTGAATTATTTTAGATTGAAATTGTTATCACAAGTTAAACATTTTAGCACATTTGTGATAGACAAGCTTGATTTCCTCATCCTTCTTTTTAAATTAATTATTTTTTTACAATTTATTTACTTTATATTCCCATTGTAGTCCCCTTCCTCATCTCCTCACAGTCTCATCCTCCCTCCCTTTTCCCCCTCCCCTAGTCTCCTGAAAGGAGGAGTCCTCTTCCCCTACCATCTGACCATAGCCTATCAAGTCTCATCAGGACTGCCTGGGTCCTCTTTCTCTGTGGCCTGGCAAAGCCATCCTCCTAGGAGGGAAGTGATCAAAGAACAAGCAAGTGAGTTCATGTCAGAGACAGCAGAGCTGCCTATAGGCTACATTTGAGCAGGAGTTCTAGTTCTTCTCCATGCATGGTCCTTGGTTGGTACATCACTCTGTAGCTCCACTTGGGCCCAGAGTTTTTTGGCTTTGTTTGTCTCCTTGTGGAGCTCTTGGGTCCCCTCTGGGTCCTTCTATCCCCACCCTCTTCTTCCATAGGATTCCCAGCACTCTGTCCAAAGTTTGGCTATGGGTCTCTGCATCTGCTTCGATCCCCTGCTGGGCAGAGGATCAGAGGACATCTATGAAAGGCTCCCATCCTGTTCCCTCTCTTCCACTGCTTCCACTGTTTATACTGTTTGCCTTTCTGATTGAGAATTAAGCATCCTCCCTAGAGTTCTCCTTGTTAGATTCTTTAGGTCTGTGGATAGTAAGGGTATCCTAAGTGAGTATATTCCATGAGTGTCTTTCTGCTTCAGGGTTTCCTCAAATAGGATGGGCTTTTCTATTTCTATCAATTTGCCTGCAAATTTCATGAGTTCCTTGTTTTTAACAGCTGAGTAGTATTCCATTGTGTAAATGTACCACAATTTCTGTATCCATTCTTTGGTTGAGAGACATCTGGGTTGTTTCCAGATTCTGATTTCCTCACCCTTCTAACATGAACTTACAACACATGAAATTATGAGTTTTAAAATCTTATGTTATATTAATATCTATTAGTACAATGATAATAGATTTATTTCATACACACATACGTAAGTATGTATCTTGATCATAGTTGCCCCTATTACTCTCTTTCTTCCCTTGTCTTTTCCTACTCATGTCTGCCCTCTTGCTCAAATTAAGTTTCTCATCAGGATTGCTTACCAGGTGCATGGATGAGGGATTACTGTAGAAATATGCAGCATATCAGTGGATATGCCACTAAAAAAGAGTCTCTTCTGTCCAAGCAACCGTCACTACCTTTGGATTCTGAGAGGGTGTGCCTTCATGAACTCCTTAAACCTGAGCAATAGATAATAAGGGAGCTGTGGGCATCTTATTGAGCCACTCCCTTCTACATGATAAAATGCTGATGAGCTCAATCTATGTAGATCTTGTGCAGGTAATTAGAGTTTCTATGTTACTGCTTGCAGAGACCATGTTCTACCTGGAAGACAGAGTTCCATAACACTCCATTCCTCTTTTTGTTCTTATATTCTCTTTGGTTCCACCTTTTCTGTGATGAAGCCCTAGTTAGTTGGTGGTACAGGGATGAATATTCAATAGTCTCCTCAGCATCTATAGTCCCAGCAGTAACTTCCACTCACATCACCCAAAGGTAACAACAGTAATAACCTATGGCTACAGAAATAAATATTGAAAAGGCACTTTGAGAGGCACAAAATCTCCATTTGTCAAGATAACCAGAAGAACTTCTCTACTAGGATCTGTGTTCCTTTTGTCATGGGCTTTCACCTAGGTTTACACTGACAGTCTGAGGTGTGGTCTCAGATCTAAGCAGAAAGGGGCTCATTATTCCCATAACAGCCACTATCACAGCAGTGAGCTCATTTTGTCTGGCAGGCAGAGTGTTGCATGTAGTGTCCAAAGCTGACCAAGATTGTTGGTGGCATCTTTTCTGCCCCAGTATCCATGCGTAGCACCTTCTGGTAATGTGGAAGGAAGGCAAGCTCAATTTCAGCTGATTTCTGTGTTGTGCAAACAAGATTTGTAGTGTTTTCAGCAACACACAAATTGTCTCATATGCATAAAATGGAATTCTGTAGAGTATAAAAAGGACTAATTTTTAACACCCCATGAATCTTTGAAAACATGTTGTTGAAGAGAATGGAAACAAGATCTACACATCTCTCTGTTTCTCAATGCAGGTATGCTTTAAAAAATAAGTGTGCAGATTTTAGTAGGTTTGTCCTATAGTATATGTCTATATGAGTGAATATATACCGTGTGTGTCTTTCTGCTACTGGGATAGCTCACTCAGGATGATCCTTTCCAGTTCCCACCATTTACCTGAAAATTTCATGATTTTCTTGTTTTTTATTGCTGAGTAGTATTCCATTGTGAGGATATACCATACTTTCTGTATCCATTCCTCAGTTGAGGGTCATTTGGGTTGTTTCCAGCTTCTGGCTATTACAAATAAAGCTGCTACAAACATGGTTGAGCAAATATCTTATTGTGTACTTGAGCCTCTTTTGGATATATGCCTAGAAGTGGTATAACTGGATCTTGAGGAAGCGCTATTCCTAATTGTCTGGGAAAGCACCAGATTGATTTCCAGAGTGGTTGTACAAGTTTACATTCCCACCAGCAGTGGAGGAGGATTCCCCTTTCTCTACAACCTCTCCAGCATGAGCTGTCACTTGAGAGTTTTATTTTAGCCATAGGATAAACCTACTAAAATCTGTATACCTAAAGAAAATAATCAAGAGGGAGAACTCAGGTTAAAATGCTCAATTCCCATCCAGAAAGGTAAAGAGGATGGACACCAGAAGAAGGAGAAAACAGGAAAGAAGTTAGGAGCCTACCACAGAAGGCCTCTGAAAGGTTCTGCCCCGCAGACTATCAAAGCAGATGTTGAGACTTATGGCCAACCTTTGGGCAGATTGTGGAGAATCTTATGAAAGAAGTGGGAAATAGTAAGATCTGGAGAGGACAGAAGCCCCACAAGGAGAGTAACAGAACCAAAAAATCTGAGCACAGGGGTCTTCCCTGAGACTGATACTCCAACCAAGTAGCATGCATGGAGATAACCCAGAACTCCTGCACAAATGTAGCCCATGACAGTTCAGTCTCCTAGTGGGTTCCATAGTAATGGGAACAGGGACTATATCTGACATGAACTGATTGGCCTGCTCTTTGATCACCTTCCCCTGAGGGGGGAGCAGCCTTACCAGGCCACAGAGGAAGACAATGCAGCCACTCCTGATGAGACCTAACAGACTAGGATCAGAAGGAAGGAAAAGAAGACCTCCCCTATCAGTGGACTTGGGGAGGGACATGCATGAAGAAGGTGGAAGGGAGGTATTGGTAATGGAAGAGGGAGAGAACTACAAAATAAATAAAGTGCAATTAATTTAAAAAAATTAAAAATATGTTTAAAAAAAGATACAGAGGAAGACAATGCAGCCAGTCCTGATGTGACCTGATAGGCTAGGGTCAGATGTTAAGGGGAGGAGGACCTCCTCTATCAGTAGACTTAGAGAGGGGCAGGAAGGAGATGAAGGAGGGAGGGTGGGATTAGGAGGGAATGAGGGAGGGAGATACAGCTGGGATACAAAGTAAATAAACTGTAATTAATATAAAAATTAAAACTTAATAAAAAAGGAAAAAAATAATAATTAGACACTCACTGTATAGCAATGACTTGTCTGGAAGCCACTATGTAGCTCAGACTGGCCTCATATTTAGAGATCCACCATGCTCTGCCTTGGGCAGTGCTGGGATTAGAAGCACTGTAGTACAAGCTTCGTTATTTCTTTTTAAAATTCTAAATAATTTCTTTATTCACTTTACATCCTGATTACAAACCCCTCCCAGGTCCTTACTCCTTCTCCTCACTTTCCCCTCTCCTTTTCAGAAGATCACCCATGGGTACCAAAGTGATCTGGCATATTAAGTAACTGCTGAACTAGGAGCATTCTGTCACACTAAGGACAAACAAGGTAACCCAGTTAGGGGAACAGGATGCAAAGGGAGGCATCACAGTCAGAGAGGACCCCTGCTCCAGTTGGTGGGGGATCCACATAAAGGCCAAGCTGTGCATCTGCTACATAAGTGCAGAGGCCTAGGACCAGTTGATGCATGCTCTTTGGTTGGTGGTTAAGTCTCTTTGAGCCCCTATGGGCTCAGGTTAGTTGACTCTGTAGGTCTTCTTGTGGCATCCTTGACCCCTCCAGTTCCCTCTGTCATTCTTTCAATGCTTCCATAGGACAGCCCAGGCTCTGTCTAATGTTTGGCTGTGGGTCTCTGCATCTGGATGCACCAGATGCTGAGTGAAGCCTCTCAGAAGAGTTATTCTAAGCTCCTAACTACAAGCATAGCTATTAATAGTGTCAGGGATGGGTTCTCTCCAATGGAACAGGTCTCAAGTAGGGCCAGTCTATGTTTGGCTATTCCCTCACTCTTTCCACCATCTTTGTCCCTGAACATCTTGTAGGTAAGATAACTTCTGGGACAAAGGTTTGGTGGTTGGGCTGGTGTACTTCCCCCACTGGAGGACTTGCCTGGGTACATGAGGTGGGTACCTGAGGCTCCAGACACTCCCTGTTAAGAGTTGCAGCTAGGGTAACCTCCATAGACTTCCTGGGGCCTCATTTATTTCAGGTCTCTGGCAAATCCCAGAGATGACTCCCACCTCTGATTTTTGTCCCCTCACCAGGCCCTCTTTCACCTGCTCTTCCTATTCCTAATCCCCACACTTTCTTCTTCCCCATCTTCTGTCCTACCCAGAAGTTCTCTCCTTTTAACTACCTCTAATATCTATTTTTATTTCTCGCTTTCTCAGCGAGATTCAAGCTTCTTTCCCTGGATCCTCTTTGTATCTTAGGTTCTTTGGGTCTGTAGCATGGTTGTCCTGTAATTTATGGCTAATATCCACCTATATGTGAGTATATAACATGTAGGTCTATTTAGGTTTGGGTTACTCATGATGATATTTCCTAGTTCATCGATATTCCTTCACATTTCAAGATGTCCTTGTTTTAATAGGTGAGTAATATCCCTTTGGGTTAATGTATCACATTATCTTTAATTAGTCTTCAGTTGAAGAACATCTAAATTGTTTCTAGTTTCTGGCTCTTATGAATAAAGCTGCTATGGACATAGTTGAGCAAGTGTCCTTGAAGTATGGTGGAACATGTTTTGGGGTATATGCCCCTCCCCAAGTCTGATAATAGGGGAGGTCTTCCTCTCCTTCCTTCTAATCCTAGTCTATCAAATCTCATCAGGAGTGGCTACATTGTCATCTTCTGTAGCCTGGTAAGGCTGCTCCCCCTTCAGGGGGAGGGGATCAAAGAGCAGGCCAATCTATTCATATCAGAGGCAGTCCCTGTTCCCATTACTATGGAACCCACTTGGACACTGAATTGGCATGGGCTACATCTGTGCAGGGGTTCTGGGTTATCTCCATGTGTGCTACTTGGTTAGAGTATGAGTCTCTAGAAAGACCCCTGTGTTCAATTTTTTTTTTTATTCTGCTGCTCTCCTTGTGGATATCCTGTCCTTTCCAGGTCTTACTATTTCCCACTTCTTTCATGAGATTCCATGCACTCTGCCCAACATTTGGCCATAAGTCTCAACATCTGCTTTGATAGTCTGCAGGGCAGAACCTTTCAGAGGCCCTCTGTGGCAGGTTCCTAACTTGTTTCCTGTTTTCTTCTTCTTCTGATGTTCATCCTCTTTGCCTTTTGGGATTGAGATTGAGCATTTTAGCCAGAGTATTCCCTCTTGATTAGTTTATTAAGGTATACAGATTTTAGTAAGTTTATCCTATTTTATATGTCTATATGAGTGAGTATATACCGTGTGTATCTTTCTGCTACTGGGATAGCTCACTCAGGATGATCCTTTCCAGTTCCCACCATTTACCTGAAAATTTCGTAATTTCCTTGTTTTTCATTGCTGAGTAGCATTCCATTGTGTAGATGTACCACAATTTCTGTATCCATTCTTCAGTTGAGGGGCATCTGGGTTGTTTCCAGCTTCTGGCTATTACAAATAAAGCTGCAACAAACGTGGTTGGGCTAATGTCCTTATTGTGTACTTGAGCCTCTTTTGGATATATGCCTAGAAGTGGTATAGCTGGATCTTGAGAAAGCGCTACTCCTACTTGTCTGAGAAAGCACCAGATTGATTTCCAGAGTGGTTGTACAAGTTTACATTCCCACCAGCAGTGGTGGAGGATTCCCCTTTCTCCACAAACTCTCCAGCATGTGTTGTCACTTACGTTTTTGATCTTGGCCATTCTGATGAGTGTAAGGTGAAATCTCAGGGTCATTTTGATTTGCATTTCCTTGATGGCTAATGACTTTGGGCATTTCTTTAAGTGTTTCTCTGCCATTTGATATTTCTCTATTGAGAATTCTCTGTTTAGTTAAATTAGATTACTTGGTTTGTTGCTTTTCAGCTTCTTTAGTTCTTTATATATACTGGATATTAGCCCTCTGTCAGATAAAGGGTTGGTGAAGATTCTTTTCCAATCTGTAGACATTCATTTTGTTTTGATGACAGTGTCCTTTGCTTTACAGAAGCTTTTCAGTTTCATGAGGTCCCATTTATTGATTGTTGATCTTAGAGCCTGTGCTGTTGGTGTTCTGTACAGGAAGTTGTCTCCTGTACCAATGAGTTCTAGGGTCTTCTCCATTTTTTTTTTTCTAACCGATTTAATGTGTCTGGTTTTATGTTGAGGTCTTTGATCCACTTGGACTTTAGTTTTGTGCAGGGTGATAAGTATGGATCTATTTGCATTTTTCTGCATATAGACATCCACTTAAACCAGCACCATTTGTTGAAGATGCTATCTTTTTTCCATTGTATGGTTTTGTCATCTTTGTCGAAGATCAGGTGTCCATAAGTGTGTGGGTTCATTTCTGGGTCTTCTAGAAGTTTGGTTCCATTGATCCACCATTCTGTTTCTATGCCAGGACCATGCAGTTTTTATTACTGTTGCTCTATAGTACAGCTTAAGATCAGGGATAGACATACCTCCAGAAGATCTTTTTTTTTTCTTTTTATTAATTACACTTTATTCACTTTGTATTTTATTGTAGAGTATTGTTTTAGCAATTATGGGTTTCTTATTATTCCATATGAAGTTGAAAATTTTTCTTTCAAGGTCTGTAAAGAATTGTGTTGGTAATTTGATGGGAATTGCATTGCATCTGTAGATTGCTTTTGGTAAGATGGCCATTTTTACTATGTTAATCCTGCCAAGCCATGAGCATGGAAGAGTTTCCATCTTCTCATATCTTCTTCTAATTCTTTCTTCAGAGACTTGAAATTTTTTTCATACAAGTCTTTGACTTGCTTGGTTAAGGTCACACCAAGGTACATTATGTCTTTGTGGCTATTGTGAAAGGTGTTGTTTTCCTAATTTCTTTCTCAGCCCTTTTGTCTTTTGTATACAGGAGGGCTACTGATTTTTTTTAATTAATTTTGTATCCTGCCACTTTGCTGAAGGTATTTATCAGCTGTAGGAGTTCCCTGGTAGAATTTTTGCAGTCACTCAAGTATACTATCATATCATCTGCAAATAGTGATACTTTGACTTCTTCCTTTCCAATTTGTATCCCCTTGATCTCCTTTACTTGTCTTATTGCTCTAGCAAGGACTTCCAGAACTATGTTGAAGAGATATGGAGAGAGTGGGCAGCCTTGTCTTGTCCCTGATTTCAGTGGGATTGCCTTAAATTTCTCTCTGTTTAGTTTGATGTTGGCTATAGGCTTGCCGTATATAGCCTTTACTATGTTTTGATATGTGCCTTGTATCCCTGATCTCTCCAATACTTTAAACATGAATGGATGTTGGATTTTGTCAAATGCTTTTTCAGCATCTAAGGAGATGATCAGTTTGTTTATATGGTGGATCACATTGATGGATTTCTGTATATTGAATCACCCCTGCATACCTGGGATGAAGCCTACTTGGTCATAGTGGATGATATCTTTGATGTGTTCTTGTATTCAGTTTGCAAGTATTTTGTTGAGTATTTTTGCATCAGTGTTCATAAGGGAGATTGGCCTGAAATGCTCTTCTTTTGTTGGGTCTTTGTGTGGTTTATGTACCAAGGTGACTGTGGCTCCATAGATTGAGTTTGGTAGTGTTCCTTCTGTTTCCATTTTGTGGAACTAAGGAGAACTAAAGTTATCTCTTCTTTGAAGGTCTGGTAGAATTCTGCACTGAAACCATCTGGTCCTGGGCTTTTTTTGGATGGGAGACTTTTGATGATTGCTTCTATTTCCTTAGGGGATATAGGACTATTTCATTGATTTACCTGGTCTTGATTCAGCTTTGATAAGTGGAATCGATCCAGAAAATTGTCCATTTCACTTAGATTTTCAAATTTTGTGGCATATAAACTTTTGAAGTAAGACCTAATGATTGTTTGGATTTCCTCAGTGTCTATAGTTATGTTCCCCTTTTCATTTCTGATTTTGTTAATTTAGATGGTGTCTCTCAGCCTTTTAGTTAGCTTGGCTAAGGGTTTGTCTATCTTGTTGATTTTCTCAAAGAACCATATCTTGGTTTCATTGATACTTTGAATTGTTTTATTTGTTTCTAATTTATTGATTTCAGCCTTGAGTTTGATCATTTCCAGCCGTCTACTTCTTTTTGGTGTGTCTTCTCCTTTTTTTCCTGGGATTTTAGGTGAGCCGTTAAGTTGCTTGAATGAGATGTCTCGAATTTCTTCTTGAAGGCACTTAGTGCTATGAACTTTCCTCTTAGCACTGCTTTCATTGTGTCCCACAAGTTCGGGTATGTTGTGTCTTCATTTTCATTGAATTCTAGGAAGACTTCAATTTCTTTCTTTATTCCTTCCCTGACCCAGCTGTCATTGAGTAGCAATTTGTTCAGTTTTCATGTGTGTGTAGGCTTTTTGCTATTTCTGTTGTTGTTGAGGTCCAGCTTTAGTCCATGGTGATCAGATAGGATACAAGGGATTATTTCAATCTTCTTGAATCTGTTGAGGCTTGCTTTGTGACCAACCATATGGTTGCTTTTGGAGAAGGTTCCATAAGGTGCTGAGAAGAAGGTAAATTCTTTTGTGTTTGGGTGTAAGGTTCTGTAAATGTCTGTTAGGTCCATTTGATTCATGACCTCTGTCAGAGACCTTGTTTCTTTGCTTAATTTCTGTTTTGTTGACCTGTCCTTTGTTGAGAGTGGGGTGCTGAAATCTCCCACTATTAATGTGTGAGGATCTATGTGTGGTTTAAGTTTTATCAATGTTTCTTTTACAAATGTGGGTGGCTTTGTATTTGGGGCATAGATGTTCAGGATTGTGATGTCTTCTTGGTGGAATTTTCCCTTGATGAGTATGAAGTGTACTTCTCCATCTCTTTTGATTAATTTTGGTTGAAAGTCTAGTTTATCAGATATTAGAATGGCTACTCCTGCTTGCTTCCTGGGTCCATTTGCTTGGAAAGCTGTCTTCTAGCCCTTTACCCTTAGGTAATGTCTATCTTTGTGACTTAGGTGTGTTTCTTGTATGCAACAGATTGTTGGGTCTTGTTTACACATCCATTCTGTTAGTCTGTGTCTTTTTATTGGAGAATTGAGTCCATTGATGTTGAAAGAGATTAATGACCAGTGACTGTTAGATCCTTTGATTTTGATGTTGGCTGTGGTAATAAGTTTGGTTGTTTGGTTGCTTTTTGTTTTACTGTAGTGAGGTTAATTATTTCCTGTATTTTTTTGAAAGTAGCTAGTTTTCTTGGGTTGTATTTTTCCTTCTAGTGTCTTCTGTAAAGCTGGATTTCTGTGTAGGTATTGTTGAAATTTGTTTTTGTCATTGAATATCTTGTTTTCTCCATCTATGAGAACTGAGAGTTTTTCTGGCTATGGTATCCTGGGATGACATCTGTGTTCTCTTAGGGCCTGCATGATATCTGTCCAGGCTCTTCTGGCTTTCATAGTCTCTGTTGAGAAGTGAGGTGTGAATCGTATGGCAGATAATACAATTTTATACATAAATGACACAGTAGACTTCTCTAGGTAACTGCTAGTGCTGGTAAATACTTTATGCAAAGTAGCAGGGTACAAATAACACAGAAAATTCCAAACCCTTCCTAAATCCAACTGACAGACTGAGAAAGAAAGGAGGAAAATAGTATTTTCAAAGTAGCTTTAAAAATAAAATATGTTAGAACAACTAACCAAGTAAGCCAAAGATTTGTATAATAAAGACTCTAAGGCATCCAAGAAAGAACTTGGAGAAGGCAACAGAAGACAAAGCTCTGCCATATTCATGGATCAAGAAAGTTAACATCACAAACTAGTATTTGAAAAAAGTGTTAATCTTACCAAAAGCAATCTATATAGTCAATGCAATCCTTATCAAAATCAAAAAATTATTGATAGAATCTGAAGGGGAAAAAAAAGAATTCTAAGCTTCCCATGGAAACATGAAGGACCCAGGGTAGCTGAAACAATACTGAAAATAAAACACATATTGTAGGTACCACAATACCAAATCTGGAATTGTGCTGCAGAACTATACTACTAAATATAGCATGTCATTGGTATAGAAACTGGCACATTGATCAAACGAATGTAGTTGAAGTCCTAGAAATAACTCCATACATTAAAGGACATCTAACTTGTCACAAAGAAGGGAAAAATACATACTAGAAAAAAAAAACAAACTTCAACAAAGTGTTCTGGTTAAACTGGATGGCTGAATGAAGAAAATTCAAATTGATCTATATCTATCACCCTGCATAAAGCTCAACTCCAAGTGGATCAGTGGCCTCACCATAAAACGTGATGCCCTGAACATAATCATTGCTAATAAATATGCTTGAACTCATTGGCATAAGAAAGATCTTTCAGAGCAGGTACTAAGATGAACAATTAATAAATAGTCCCTCATGAAGCTAAAATGTTTTTGTACAAAAAGGACACCATCATTTGATCAAAGAGAGAATTCTTGTCTCTACTTTCTCTGCACTGAGATTACTAGTGGGTTCCATCATGTCCAGATAGCATGTGGATACTGAGGATTTTATCTCATGTCCTCATGCTTGTAACACAGATACGATATTGACTAATGTTTCTACTTTTTATAGAGAAACCACTAAACAAATGTTCTGACTTGTCCATAAATTCATGAAAAATTTGTTTATTTTTTTAGAAAATTATCTTTTGTGATGATTTTGAAGAAGCTAAAACAATGATATTTTCCATATATCAGAGAAATATTTCATTAACGGGCACACATGTACAAGGAAACTATCTTTGCACCTTGATTTTGAAAGTTCTCTAACTGACCACAGAAAATGCTACTGAAGTCACCACAAAATTCACTGTAACAAATATTTTAGAAATATTTATCAGTGGGAAAGGTTAATGAAGAAAACAATGAGATGTTGATTTAATCTATGGTACTAAGAAATTAATACTTATATTTATTTTTCTCCCTGTGTCTGATGATGTGAATAAATTTGTCATTTTTAGATGACAAGAAGATGGTTCCTGAGAACTTTTCAGTGGGGATGTTTTTCTTGTCCCAGACGGTTGTGGGAATCCTGGGTAACTGGTCACTTTTATTTTATTATTTTATGTCTTTTTTCACTGGAAAGAATCTAATGCCCAAAGATGCAATTTTAAAACATGTGACTCTTGCCAACTCATTGTCTATTATCTCAAGAGGAATTCCTCAATCAATGGCCGGGCTTGGGTTGAAAGATTTCCTGGATGACAATGGATGTAAGTTTGTTATGTGCCTGTTTCGTATAGCCCGAGGAGCTTCCCTTCATTCCTCAAGTCTCCTGAGTTGCTTTCAGGCAATCACAGTCAGCCATAGCAACTCCAGGTTTATGAAGATTAAACAGAGAGTCATGAAGTACATTGTCCCCTCCTGTTCTTTTAGCTGGCTGGCACATCTATTTCTAAACATCAGAATTGCTATGACAGTGACTGCCCTTGATACCAACAGAAATTTCACTAAGAAATTATATGTGGGCTACTACTGCTCACCAATTGGTTCTGATGGCCCTGTATCTCTTCTGTATTTCTTCTTTATTGGTTTCATTGATATTCTCTATCTATGTATCATGGCCTCAACCAGTGTTTCCATGGTGAGCTTCCTATACAGGCATAAGAAACATGTACGGAACATCCACAGTTCCCAGCATGCCCTCAGAGTATCTCCTGTAGCCAGAGCCACTGAAGTCATCCTGATCTTGGTGTGTACTTACATAACTTCCTATGCAATGTCCTTCATCTTCATATTATACATAATACTCTGTAACAATCAAAAGCTGTGGTTGATGAACACACTTGCACTTTTAGAGAACTGTTTCCCTACTCTTTTCCCCTTCATAGTAATGAAGAACAACAATAACAAGAACAACAACTCTACTTTCAGTATCCATTTTTCCTGCCACAGGAACAAATAATTTTCTTAATTTATTACTTGTTCTGGTAGATTATGTGTTCTAATATATTCATATGTTCTTTCATCTACTATGGATGGTTGCCTTCAGTAATGATCAGACAGTACTAGGTAAATTTGTGGCACTGTAAATTAGGTGTGAACAGTTGTCCAAACTGTAATATAGCCTGGCTGAATATTTTTATGATTTATCATTGTTTTCATCCTCAAAATTTTGAAACATGGAGTCATGATTTAATAAAGTATCTTATGGTTTTGTTTTGTTTTTTCCCCTTCTGGGATGTAATCTGAGTAGGAAAGAGAGAGCACTCCAGCTGTAGAGAAGCCATCAGATTTGGTAAGTCATCTGGAAAGTCCTCAAGGAGAGAGTTAAGGATGAGAAGTACCATAATAGAAGGCTTTAGGACCCTCAATTGTTCTACTCTAGATGCTTGAAAATAGAAGCAGAAAATTAAAAGCTAAATGGCTTAAGTAAAATTGTCTCAATACTGATTATAATTATTATCATTTTGGCATATTATAGTTTATCATTAATAGGAATAGAGGATTTCTGTACACAGCCAAAAAATGTTTAGAGATAGAGGGAAAAGAAAGGTATACAGAGTGTATTGATAAGGCACAAGCCTTAGAAGAAAAATTAGAGAGATTTATAAACAAAAAAATGAGAAAAAATACAAATACAGGAAGAGGAATTTAGACAAGTCTTAGAAAGACCTAGGAAAGATAGTCAGACACAAACAGAGGAATTTAGACAAGATTTATAAATGAGACTAAGGAACAATCTCAGACATACAGAATAATGTAGACAAGAGCCTACAATGCCACCATACAAAGAAAATGAAAGAAAAGCTGGCTAAAGTTCTTTGAAAACCAACCTCAGTTTTTCCAGTTACTATACAACACATACCAGGAGATAATAAGTAACCCCAAGGTTATGGAAAAGTTAAATGAACTCTTATAGACATAGTATATTTGAGAAGATTTAAGGAATCAGTTATTTCCTATGGTATTCATTCATCCTCTGTTAAAGGAGATACTAAATTCATAGGCAACTCAAAACAGAATTGTCCTCCAAGTCCGGAAGGATTTGGCAACAGTAATATTGGAAGCTTGTCCTCAGTTACAAAGGTGAACATAGTGGAAAGAGGAAGCTAGTGCTATAGAATAAAGAAATCTGTCCAGAGGTCTTGATGTTTTTCAGGATCGGTTGCTAGGTGAAGGTCTATATGTTGTTTTTACAAAGGCAGCTTGCATTTCATGATCATATCTTGGTGCTATGTCATTTAGCAGTTTAAAATGATTGTGATAAATTTGAAGAATCAGAAAAAAATCTGTGTATTACTATAGAAGGACCAAAAGCAGACTTCTTGGCTTTTTTTTGCAATGATTGACTTCATTGTAAATAGAATAATATCAGATTCGGACACCAGAAAAATACTTATTAAATTTTTGGCTATTAAAAATGTTGTCTGAATGCAAAAGGGTGATTAGACATTTAAAGGCAAGATCAGCAACAATAAAGGAATTGATCAGAGATACAGCTGATATTTGGATCTCATGTTTTTGATAATCTGAGAGGAGAAATAATTTCTAAAAGTCTTTAAAATTAAAAACGGTAGGTGTTTTAATTGTGGTAAACAAAGTCATTTGAAAAGGGATTGTAAGCAAGGCTTTCCTAGAGACAATTTTTTTTCTAGAAATAATAATAATAAAAGGCCCCAGCTTTTTTGAGTATGCAGAAGGTGAGGCAAAGGCTGACACTGGACTATTGAATGCAAGTCCAATAGGTATATCCAAGGCAACTTCTTGCCAAAGGGAAACAAAGTGGTAGATGAAGGGCCCACAGTGGGGGTAAAGCCCACAAGCCATTTCAGACAAGAATAGTTGAGAGTCATGAGGTTATAGAAAAAATCTTGGTGACTGACCTGAAGAAGTGTCTTCATTGACAGTGTCTTTGTTTATAATTTTCTCACTAAATACAGTAGCTTAAAACAGAAAGGGGGAAATGAACTGAGAATTTTGTAGGGTTTGACTTGTAGTCAGATTTTGGCTACTTCATTGGGTTCTTTTCCTAACTCCCTCCACCACACCTAACCCTTCCAACCCAAAACACAATGTAGAAGAAAAAGAAAGTTAGAAAGGAAAGGGAGAATCTATATAGTTAGACCACTTTCTGCAGATTAGGGATGTTTAGTTCCTTGGGTTAAGTTTGATCTCCAACCAGAAACCAGCAACCAGCAACCAGCAACCAGCAACCAGCAACCAGCAACCAGCAGCCAGCAACAGGATTAGTAGGGGCAGGAGCAGCCATTGCCTCTCTTGGGGATCTAACATTTATATACACTCTGCAGAGTCCCCAGAATTTCAAACCCTCAGAATGTATGTGGGTGAAACTAGATAAGATTCCTAGCAACTGGGGATATGGAGCATGAACTCGTCATCTCCTGTAACCATACATGACTTCCAGATGGGAGACTGAGACACCAACCCAGCTACAAAACCTTCCACCTATGATTTGTCTAGCTCACCAGATGTGTAGGAGTGAAGATTGGGCAGAAATTGATGAACTGGACAGTAAATGACTTGTCCAACTTGAGACCCGTGCCATGAGAGGGATCTCACCGACCTGGAGTGACACCTGAATACCACCTGAGTGAAGGCTGGGGGAAAGAGACAGGATGACACAAAGAAGGACACCAAGTCTAGGCTCTGATCAAGGTGTCATTTACTGAATGTCAGGTTAACACTTACACAGCAGGAAAGTATAAGCAGTTTCTCACAGAGGCAACTTTACTTGGCCAAAACATATGAGGGCTCACTCAAGGTTACACAGAACCTGCTATTTGGTTACTATGGTTACACGGAATTTATTATCTAGTTCTCAGGGTCAGAGCTCCCTGCTGTAGGACTACCAGGGTCATTCTCTGAGACCCTAAGCTTTAGATTAGAGCCAGGGCCAGTAGGCAAAATTCCACTGCTCAGAAACAGCAAATACTCACTCCAATTAGGCCATTAACTCCAAATAGGCTGCCTCACACTATTAATTATTATATGCTATCTTTTCAGACAGGTGCCTAGCATACCCACTATCAGAAAGGCCTCACCCAGCAAATGATGGAAACAGATGCAAAAAACCATGGCTAGATATTACTTGGAGCTTGGGGAATTCTGCAGAAGGTCACGATGGGGTGGGAGGGGGTTAGAAGCCAGATCAGTCAAGGACACCAGAAGAAAACCTACAGAATCAATTAACCTAGCCTCATATGGGCCCTGGGAGTCTGAATGACCAGCAAGGGAGCATACATGGTATTGACCTAGGCCCTCTGCACATATGTAATAGTTGTGGGACTTGGTCTTCATGGGGAACTCCTAAAAAGGGAGAAGGGGCTCTCTGAATCTGCTGGCTGCCTTTGGGACCCTTTCCCCATATTGGGTTGACACACTAGCCTCAATAGGAGAAGATGAACCTAGTCTTACTTCAACTTGATATGCCAAAGCTTATTGATATCCACGGGAGACTGCCCCTTTTCTAAAGAGATAGGAAGGAGTGGAAGGGGTGAGGGGTGGTGGTGGGAAAAGAATGAAAGAAGAGGAGGGAGGGAAAACAGCAGTCAGGATGTAAAGTAAGTAAACAAGTTAATTAATTTAAAAAGTGGGTTATAAAAGGGACCTGAATTCTCAGGAAGGAAATCCAAATGTCTGGCAAATACTTTTAAAGTGTTCACCATTCTTAGACATCAGGAAAATGCATGTTAAACTACCTCCAGATTTCATCCTATCCCAAGTAGAATCACCAATATTAAGAAAAAAAAAAAAATGAATGTTCTCATTGAAACAGATTGACAAAGCATGAGTATTGCTTCTTGAAATCAAGGCAGATGCTGTTTGTTGCCTATCAATGTGGAGTGAGGAACAGTTGAGGGGCACGTGAAACCTGGTGGCTCTCTAGGTGGAGGTATTTGTAGTTTATGGATACTTCAGAGGAGGAACTACTTGACATCATTCATTGTGAGTTAGTTCATGTTCCAGTGCATAGCTTCATAGCTATGTTTATTTTATTATTGTGTACTAAAAGCAATCTAACTTTCACTGAGTTATGTCAAATGTATATGTATTTTCCCAGCATGCCCTTTTCATTTGTATTCCTTGTTTGATATTTTCTTATCACTAAAAATCATCTGTGGTTTAACATGTGGCATGACTAACTCATTATTACCTTAGCATAAAACTTAAATAACGTTTTCTAGAATCTTCCATTGTTTGTTCTACCTAGAATCAGGTCCCCCCCCTTTTTTTTCAAGTATCTTTTTAAAATTTATTTATTTTTATTAATTACAGTTTATTCACTTTGTATCCCAGCCGTAGATCCTTCCCCCACCCCCTCCCAACCCCACCCTCTCTCTCTCTTCTCCTCCCATGCCCCTCCCCAAGTCCTCTGATAGGGGAGGTCCTCCTCCCCTTCCCTCTGACCCTAGCCTATCAGGTCTCCTCAGGGCTGGCTGCATTGTCTTCCTCTGTGGCCTGGTAAGGCCACCTCAGGGGGAGATGCAATGATTCAGCCACTAAGTTCATGTCAGAGACAGTCCCTCTTCCCATTACTAGGGAACCCATCAATCAGGTCTCTTTAGTACAGTTTAATGCAATGTTTGTAATTCAGGAAATGACTATATAAATGAAAGCCCACATTTAGCATTCAGGATATACTGAATATGCTGAAAAATGTGGACAAGGAATCCTTTATACTACATTTTCCATTTATTTACTTATTTAATCACTTTACAGCTGGTTCTCAGCCCCTTTCCTCCTATCCTTCCAATCCCACCCCCAAATCTCCCTTTCCCATTCCCTTCCCCCTCCTCCTAGAAAACAGCAAGTCCTCAAGGGGTACCAATCTACCCTGGCACCTCAAGTCATAGAAAGACTTAGCACATCCTTGCTCACTGGCAATTAACAAGGCATCCCAGTTAGGGGAAAGTGATCCAGAAGCAATAAACGGAGTCAGGGACAGCTCATACTCCTATTGTTAAGAAACCCTCAAGGTGAACAAGCTGCATGTCTTCTAGGTATATGTAGGAGGTCTAGGTTCAGTCCATGTATGCTTTTGGTTGGTGGTTCAGTCTTTGTGTCCCATAGGCCCTGGTTAATTTACTCTTTAGGCCTTTTTGTGATGTCCTTGGCCTCTCAGGCTTCTATTCTTCCTTCCACTCTTTCATAGAACTCCCAGAGCTCAGCCCATTGCTTGTCCATGTGTCTCTGCATTTGTCTCCATCAGCTGTCGGCCCAAACATCTAATAAGACAGTTATGCTAGACTACTGTCTCCAAGCATAGCAGAGTGACAGTGGTTGGCCCTCTCCCATGGGGTGAGTCTAAAGCTGGGACACTCACTGGTTTGTCATTTCCTCAATTCTATTCCATCTTTATCCTTAAACATCTTGTAGACAAGACACATTTTGGGTTGAAAGTTTTATGGGTTTGTTGGTGTCACCCTTCCTCCACTGAGAGTCCTCCCTGGCTACAGGAGGTGCTGACTTCATGTTCCTTAATACCCATTGCTTGGAGTCTCAGCTAAGTTTACCACCATAGACTCCCAGAGGTCTCCCCTTTCCCAAAGATGACCCCAGTGATTTCTATTCTCTCTCTCTATTTTATTCTTCCTCTCACCCCATTCTTCCTCCTATTGTATATCCTGCTCTGAGTGAGATCCAAGCATATTCCCTGGGACACTCTTTGGCTTCTTTGGGTCTCTGTATTGCTTCATGTTAATCCTGTGGTTTATGGCTAATATACACTTATAAGTGAGTACACACCAAGTATGTCTTTCTGGGTCTCTGTTACCTTGCTCAAGATGATCATTTGCCTCAAATTTCATGATTTCCTTGCTTTTAAAAGCTGAGTAGTATTCATATATATATATATGTATGTATGTATATATATATATATATATATATTTATATATATATCACAATTTCTGTATCCATTCTTTGGTTGAGGGACATCTAGGTTGTTTCCAGTTTCTGGTTATTACGAATAAAGTTGCTATGAGCATGGGTATGTGGCCTACATTTTGTTCACTTCTCACTGATGGGATTGCCCTACCAGGCCACAGAGGAGGAAGATGAACTCAGTCTTCATGTGAATAAAATGAGATGGGATGTCTGGGTAAGGAGGTTCCCCTATTCTAAGGGATAGGAGAGAGGTGATGCTAGAAGGAGGGTGGTACTGGGAGGAGAGGAGGGAGTGGCATATGACAGAGATGTAAATTGAATTAATGAAATTTTAAAAAAAGAAAAGTAGGGGGAAAGAGTAAAGGACCTGGAGGTCCCTGAATTCTCTGTTTAGCTCATGTTTTAATTGGATTATTTCCTTTGTTGGTGTTTAATTTCTTGAGTTATTTATATATTTTGGCTATTAGCCCTTTGTCAGATGTCAAGTTGTTGAAGTTTTTGTCCATTCTTTAGGCTGCCTTTTTGTCCTTTTTACAGTGTCCTTTGCCTTACAGAAGCTTTTCAGTTTCATATGTTCATGTGGTTCCTTTTATTAATTATTGATTTTAGAGCCTAAGCTGTTGGTTTTCTGTTCAAGAAGTTATCTTCTGTGCCAGTGAATTAAGGCTGATCCCCACATTTTCTTCTAATAGATTTAGTGTGTCTGATTTTATGTTGGGATCTTTGATCCACTTGCATTTGAGTTTTGTGCAGGGTGATAGGTATGGATCTATTTTCATTTTTTTTTCTACATATAGACATCAAGTTAGATCAGCATCATTTGTTGAAAATACTATCTATTTTCCATTGTATGCTTTTGGCTTATTTGTCAAAAATCAGGTGTAGGTGTACATAGGCATGTGAGTTTATTTCTGAGTCTACAATTCAATTTCATTGATCATCCAGTCTGTTTCTATGCCAATACCATGCAGTTTTCTTTACCGTTGCTCTGTAGTACAGCTTGAGATCAGGAATGGAAATATCTTCAGAAGTTATTGTATTGAACAAGATTGTTTTAGCTAGTCTGTTTTTTTTTTTTTTTTTTGTTTGTTTCATTTTCCATATGAGGTTGAGAATTCTTTCAAGTTCTGTAAAGAATTGTGTAGGTATTTTGATGGGATTGCATTGAATCTGCAGATTGCTTTTGGTAAGTTAGCAATTTTTCCTGTTGTTATTCTTACCAATCCAAGAGAATGTGACATCTTTCCATCTTCTGCTATCTTCTTCAGTTTCTTTCTTCAGAGACTTGAAGTTCTTATCATACAAGTCTTTCACTTGTTTGGTTAGAGTTACATCAAGATACTTTATGTTATTTGTGGCTATTGTAAAGGGTTTTGTTTACTTATTTTCTTAGCCTATTAGTCATTTCTATACAGGAGGGCTACTGAATTTTGTTAAATTTGTATCTAGCCACTTTGCTGAAGGATTTTTTTAGCTGTGGGAGTTCCCAGGTAGAATTTCGGGGGTCACTTATGGATACTATCATATCTTCTGCAAATAGCAATTTCCTTTAGTTGTGTCATTGCAAGTACTATATTGAATAGATATGGAGAGAGTGAGCAATCTTGTCTTCTCCCTGATTTTAGTGTAAATGCTTTATGTTTGTCTCTATTTAATTTGATGTTGGCTATTGGCTTGCTGTATATTGCCTTTATTGTGTTTAGGTATGCACCTTGTATCCTTGATCTCTCCTACACTTTAAACATGAAGGGGTGTTGGATTTTTGTCAAAGGCTTTTTCATAATCTAGTGAGATAATTATGTGGTTTGTTCCTTTCAGTTTATTTATATGATGGATTGCATTGATGGCTTTTAGTACTATCCCTAAATGCCTGACATGAAGCCTACTTAATTGAAGTGGAAATTTAGGGTTTATTTGAAGATTGAATTTTGTCATGTGATATCTTGCTGCAAGCTGGTCTCGTGATGTTTTTCCCAGGTTGCCTTGTGAGAGAGAACATGATGCTTTGCTGTGACCCCTCACATGTGATGGGCATGACTGTTGGCCAGCTGAGAACATCTGTGGGTAGACTTTGGGGAAAGAACATATGTAAAGGCCCATGCAGAGTGAGTCATTGCCTTTTGGATCGACATCGCTGTACTCATCTTAGTGCTTTGACACTTGGCTTCACAGAGAGCAATGTTCCAGAGAGCTTCTTCAAGCAATCCAGTTGAGTCTTTTGGCTTTCACTGGTACATGTTGACCTTTGGACTGGACTTCTGGTATCCTGAGAACTGAGTTTGATAATCCCCTAATAAACCATTGATCCTAATCAGGAAGTAAATAAACAACTACAGTCCTTTTCCCTGCTAATTTCCTACCTAAGGTTGCAGAGGGTTGGAAGGAAGGTTGCTTAAGAGCCCTCACTCATAAGTGGTTATTAGACATATAATATAGGAAAAACATATTCAAATCTATACTCTTAGGGAAGCTAAACAACAAGGAAGACCCTAGGGAAGATGCTCAATCCTCATTCATAAGTGCAAACATGATAGACATCAGATGCAGGAGAAGACAGGGAACAGAACAGGAGTCTACCACAGAAACCTCCGAAAGACTCTATTGATCAAGGTATTAAAGCAGAGGCTGAGACTCATAGCCAAACTTTGGGCAGAGGGCATGGAAATTTATGAAAGAAGAGGGAGATAGAAAGACCAGGAGGGGCCAGGAGCTCCACAAAGAAACCAACAGAGCCAAAAAATAAAAACAAAAAATAAAAATAACTGGGCCCTGGGGGCCCTGTAGAGACTGATACCCTAACCAAGGACTATGCATGGAGAGGACCTAAAACCCCTGCTCAGATGTAGCCCATAGACTCAGTCTCCAAGTGAGTTCCCTAGTAAGGGGAGCAGGGGCGGTCTCCAGCATGAACTCAGTGGCAGGCTCTCTGATAACCTTCCCCCTGGGTGGTGCAGCCTTGCCAGGCCACAGAGGAAGACAGTGCAGCCAGTCCTGATGAGACCTGATAAATTAGAGTCAGGTAGAAGGGAAGGAGGACCTCCCCTATCAGTGAACTAGGGGAGGAGCATGGGAGGAAAAGAGGGAGGGAGGGTGGGATTGGGAGGAGGCAAGGAAGGGAGCCACAGCCAGGATACAAATCAAATAAATAAATTAATAATAATAATAATAATAATAATAATAATATTTTTAAAAAAGAACCCTAAATAAAATTGGTTTGGTGAAAAATCTAAGCCTACAGGTAATATCTTTAGTGTGTTCTTGGATTTGTTTTGTGAGTATTTTATTGAGTATTTTTGCATCAATGTTCTTAAGGGAGATTGGTCTGAAATTCTCTTTCTTAGTTGAGTCTTTGTGAGGTTTATTTATCAGGGTGACTGTGGCCTCATAGAAGGAATTTGTCAATGTTCCTTCTGTTTCTATTTTATAAAATAGTTTAAGGAATATTGCTGTTAGCTCTTCTTTGAAAGTCTGATAGAATTCTACACTAAAACTGTCTGGCCCTGGATATTTTTTGGTTCAGGTACTATTAATGACTTTCTATTTCCTTTAAGGTTATAGAACTATTTATATTTAGTTTATCTGATATTGATTTAGCTTTGGCAAGTTGTTTCTATCTAGAAATTTATCCATTTCATTAGAAATGCTTTTCCCATGATGTAAGGTTTACTCCTCTGAAGTTTGAATCCAGAAAAACATAATTTACAAAGTAAAAAAGAACAGATTATAGTTATTGGAATATTTTAAAATTAAAGTATTTTTAATTCTTTGAGAATATGGCATGTACACACAATGCTCTCTGATCATGTTCATTTCTTACCTGTACTCCCAAGTTTTCTAGATCCACCTCCACAATCCCAACCTTTCGAAATTTCATGTCCTCCATGTTTCATAACTCAGCAAGGCCTATTTTTTTCTGTTTATATACTCATAGGTTTATGAGGCTATCCACTGGAGGGTGGCTGATTTACTAGGGAACACACCCTTAATTAAAACTGACTCTCCCTATCCAGAAGCCTTTAACTGTCCACAGGTCTTCAGTTAAAGCTGAGGTTTAACGAAGCCCTCCCTCATACTAGAATGTTGATTAGCACTGTTTTGAACAAGTCTCAGGCGGCCAATCAAGATGTGAGTTCATGAGTGCAATGGTCCTGTCATTGATAGACAATATTGTTTTCGCATGATCCTCTCAGACATCTGGCTTTGACAGTTTTTCCATCTTCTTTTTTCCTGATGTCAACTGAGTATTGGAATGGTGGGAATAATATAGATATACCATTTGTGACTGAGTGCTACAGAGTCTTCATTCTCCACACTTCAGTCAGTGTGACAATGACATTCACGGCACAAAAAAAAAAAAAAAATTCTCATATGAACTCTGAGTGTTGCACTAATTTAGGGGTATAGATATATGAATTTAGAGGGCAATTTGGCACTATATTTACTTAAAAAATAGTAACGGTAATTTCTCCATCAGGTCTGTGAGTTCTTGGTCAGTTTTGTAGCACCAGGCATGTATTTCTTCTTGAGGAACAAGTCCTAAATACAACCCAAAAGTTGGTTACCCCAAAAGCAGTTGAGCTATAATTGTATCCATGGGTATATCTTATGATGCCAGTCAAGGATATATATATATATATATATATATATATATATATATATATATATATATATGATTCTATGATTCTATGATGGGCTTTTATTTCATTTGGTATGTGTGTGTATATATATATATATATTTTTTTTTTCTAATGGTTCAACATGCATTTTTAAAATTGGGTAACCTCTGCTATTTTGAACATTTAAAATATAAACATTCATTAAATAACAGATTGTTATTGTTAAAGTAATGTTTTTTCGTTGTTGATAATGTGGATTTGTGATGGTTATTTTGCATTGCTGATAAGACTGTGAGAGTTTTTTAGAAATGTTTAATTCGGGAGAAGAGCCACTTTAAACTATCATAAGCTGATGTAGAGTCTTTGAAAAAAAGGGGGCAGCCATTCATCTCTATACTTCCTGACTACAAGCTCAATAGTAAGATATACTTGTCGTCTTATAACAAAATCCAACTTCCATCACTGCTGCTGCCTTACCATGCTTTTCTCACTCCCACTGATTTATCATGATGAAGTGGAACTTCAGGTTGTGGGCTGAAAGAAACCTTTTTTTTTCCCCTATGAGTGGCCTTTGTCAGATAGTTTGTCAGAAGAATAGATAAAGAAATGAGACACATATCAGATGCACTTCTGTATTTCCTAGGTTTATTTGACTTCCTTATTGCTAGGATATGTATGTGTGTTTGTGTGTATGTGTGTGTTTTCCAGATAACTTTCTTCAGTTCCACATTTTGAAAATGCTTTCTCTAACTTTGTAGCAGTATTTTAGTATTTCCATAATCAAAAAGTTAGAAGTTTTATTATTTTTGAAAATTGTTGAATTTTTTAAAATGTTATGTATGATGTGATATAATTTCAAGAAAAATTGCAAAAGATTAATAAAAAGCTTTCTCATCAAACTTTACTCAAATTCACATGCCAGATAAGATTGTTTTCTCTGTGTGAAGACATTCCAGATACAAGAATACTTGCTTGAGAAATGCAAAAGCTTTGAAGTGGAACAAAGCCAGGAAGAACTAGAGTATTTAAGCTTGCTGCTATAAGAAACATAAAATGCAATTCTGCCTGCGTGATAGCAGAAGGCTGCAGCTTCAGATACAAGCTGTGAGTATGTGAACAAAGAAAAAATACCATATGGCTATATTTTTGTTTTTGTTTTGTGAAAACTTAAGGAACAATAGAGCGGAAAACGGAACTGGTGGTGGGAACCCTGAAAGTTACATGAACTTCAGTACTCCTGGTCTTAAAGAAATTACGGCCTTGAGCCATGGGGATAAAGATGATAACCCAAATTAAGCTGACTTCTGAGGTAGTCAAGTGTCTGTGGTGTGTGTGCATGAGTGTGGGGTGTGTGTGTATAATCATGACACTAGTTCAGCCTGATTGTTATTTCCTTCTTCTAAGCCCTCCTATTTCCATTGTTCTCATGGCTATAAAAGATCTATGAAACTCAAAAAGTAAAGAGTAATCTCCAACTTCATTGTCCCCAGTCCCTGTTTAACTCATTCTCTGGATTTTGGTATTCTGGAACTCTGTTAGTACCATTCTCTTGTTGTTTGTTTGTTTGTTTTTATTTTGGAGCCCTGCAGACTCTCAAAGCCTAACTGCATGTCAGAGATTATATATAGAGTTGACCTCTTTTTCGGAAAAGAGTTTACACAAAAGTGTAAACTTTTGTGACAGGTTATGTCCAGAGGTTGTGCCAATGTAATTCAAGTCAAATTCATAGAGATAAAACCAAGCTGAATATCAAAGAACCACTAGGCTTTTTTTTTTTTTTTTTTTTTTGAAGTCAGAATTAAACAGGAACAATGGGTGTTTTTTGCTGTATGCAGTGGCTGTCTGGAAAGGTAGGTGTCTGTTTAGGGGATGATGGGAAGTTTGGGCAAGAAACAATACTTTTGAATAACCTTTTCTAAAGTCATTAACTGTCTCCATTTACCTGCACAGTAGGGAATCATTTGTGACGTTAATTAAGAAAGAATGGGGTAGAGGCCAAGGACCAGAATCATGGCTCAGAGAAAGGGGTAGCTAAGGTTCCTAATTAGAAGGAACTAAAACAAGAATCAGGAAGAATCATAGGTTTTTGAAGTAATATAACTTCCATCAACCAAAATGGTGACATTATTATTAAGAGTAAGATTCACTGGGATCACTAAGGCTTTCTTGGCCATTTTTAGCTCTATACCAGTCCTGAGCATCTACACAAAAAGATGCTCCAACATACAATAAGAACATTTGCTCAACTATGTTAATAGCAGCTTTATTCATAATAGCCAGAAGCTGCAAACAACCTAGATGTCCCTCAACTGAGGAATGGCCACAGAAATTGTGGTACATTTACCCAATGGAATATTACTCTGCCATTAAAAACAAGGAAATCATGAAATTTGCAGGCAAATGAATGGAACTAGAAAAGATCATTCTGAGTGAGGTAACTCTGAAGCAGAAAGACACACATGGTATATATTCACTTATAAGCAGATATTAGCTGTATAATACAGGATAACCATACTAAAATCCATTTCTTAGACATCCTCAAGACCAGCTGTCTAGGAGTGGCACCTCCCACAATTGGCTAAATAACAAGAGGACCCTAGAGAGGATGCTTAATTTTTAGTCAGAAGAGCAAACAGTATAGACACTGGAAGTGGTAGAAGAGAGGGAAAAGGATGGGAGCCTATCATAGTTGTCCTCTGAAAGACTCTGCTCAGCAGGGGATTGAAGCAGATGCCAAGATTCACAGCAAAACTTCAGACAAAATGCTGGGAGTCTTATGGAAGAAGGGGGCAGGGAATACAAGGACTTGGGGAGGACAGGTGCTTCACAAGGAGACTAACAAAGCCAAAAAATATGGGCCCAGGAGTCCTGCAGAGACTGATGAGCCAACCAAGGACCATGTATGGAGAAGACCCAGATGTAGCCCACAGACAGCTCTGTCTTTATGTGGGTCTTCTAGTAAGGGAAGCAGGAGCTGTCTGTGAAATGAACTTGGTTGCCTGCTTTTTGATCACTTCTCCCTGGTGGGGTAGACTTGCCAGGCCACAGAGGAAGAGGATCCAAGCAGTCCAAATGAAACTCAATATGCTAGGGTCAGATGGTAGGGGAGGAGGACTCCCTGTTTCAGTGGACTAGGGGAGGGACATATAGGGTAAGAGGGAGGGAGGGTGGGACAGGGAAGAGATGAAGGACAGGGCTAAGATAGAGATATAAAGTGAATAAATTGTAAAAAAAATTTAAAATGTTTGAAATGATTTAGAGACCATTAAGTGGTAGAATAAACAATCGTGGAGGTAAAACAAAAACAGTCATTTAAAGGTACTATGTGGTTGAGGATGGAGATGCACAGTGTAGTAGACTGGAGTGATCACGTTTAGAATAGGCAGTGTGCAAGTTATCATGGTAGGGCTAAGGATGCAAGCACAGTGCGCTTGTCTAGCATGTAAGACATAAGTGACATTGGAAGAAGTATGTGGAGCTAGGCCTGTCTAATGTCAGGTGTTAACCTACTCATAGGCATTAGGTGTTAGTCCATATTCATAACCCTGGTGTTTGATCATGATTACCATTTCTAACCATGGTAGAAAGAGGAAATGACTAAAACAAGACCATGTGTTGGAAATTCAGGGGATGTCAAGAGTACGACAATAGCCATGAGGATAATAGTATCTGACAAAAGGCATAATCTAAAAATAAAAATAAAAAAATTAAAGATTTACACTAAAAGGGGGAATGACCCTTACATCTCCAGTCTGCTACCAAGACTCAAATGATATTGGGCATTTCAGGAACTCAACTGAGAGAAGAGAGTAGAAATTGCTGTGTGGGGCCTATAGCATAATTACCAGTTTTCCTTATGCCTCTGCGGCTGTTGATTACTGAACTTTTGAGAAGACTGCTAGTGCTACTGAGGCTTATTTCTCCCCCAACTTTGGGAGCTTGGGAAAAGAGTGGAGGACATGGGGTAAGGACATAGGGAAATAGACATTATGGTGACTTTTTATAGCTTCTGTCTCCATCATGGTATGGAAGTGTGACCTTTGAATATGTGTCCATACATTTTTCAAGGGCAGAATATCTGCACCATACTATGACGCTGCACAACTTGGTAATTATAACACCCTTAGGTGCAGTCCTTACACCCATGCTCCGTAAGCTCTTCTGGTCTTTCCTTTTTTTCCCAGGGGTAGGCCTCACCTCACAGTGTTTTATAACAGCAGAACAAGAAGTTGTGCTTCCCTGTGCATTCTTGGATAGGAATGTGGTTGATAGGACTGATATGCACTTAGTGTTTCCTCTTATGTCTCAATTAGACTTTCTATTGCTATGATAGAATACCTATATCATAAGCAACTTGTGGGGGAAAGGATTTATCTTGTTTACATTTACACATCACAATCCGATATTGAAGAAAGTCAGGGCAGGAACTCAAGACAGGGACCTAGAGAAAGGAACTGATGCAGAGGCAATGGAGGAGCTCTCCTTACTGGGTTGCTTCTCCTGAATTGCTCAGCCTGCTTTCTTAGACATCCTCAAGACCAGCTGTCTAGGAGTGGCACCTCCCACAATTGGCTAGGCACTCCTACATCAGTCACTACTCAAGAACTGGTCTAGGCTTAGCCCTAGACCAGTCTTATGGGAGCATTTTTCAGCCGATGTTTTCTCTTCCCAAAAGACTCCAGCCTGTGTCAAGTTGACATAAAAAACTAGCCAGCAAACCTTCTTAAGGCACATAAACTCCTACTACTTTGCTTAGCCTCACATAAAAAGATTCAGGGTCAGTGGTCTTAGAGTATACTAGTGGCATTCCACAATGCTTGCCTTTTCCCTGACTAGACAGACGCCTTTTCAACCCTAAAGCCCATGCATGTCCCCTAGGTTTTTCTTGCCTTCTCTGACTGACTGACATAAGAAAGTGTTGCTGGCAGGAATCCAATCTTTGGCTTTAGGAGTGCAGAAATTCTAGGAAATCCTTTGCTGAGAGTACCACCTTTCACATCAGAGTATTCACACTGCAGAAAAGCCTCCCAAGTACATCACATGGAGAAATCATGGATTATTGTCACTGACATGGCCAACATTTAAGCGTGACCTTTTGCAAGATGTACCCCTGTTGGTATAATGTTCTTGTGGAATGTCCACAATTCACCCTGTTCATTCACATGCTGATTTCTCTACCCCACTCTCTGCTTTCAATACGGACATTGCATTGTGATGCTTATTCTAAGTATCACCTGTCTCAAGTTTGTGTAAACATGCTACCATTTGTTCTCTATATTGTCAATTAAAGAACCAACCAGCCAATGCTGTACAATGGAGAATATAGGGTGGGACATACTGATCTGGAGAGGGGAGGAGGAGGAGGCGAGGGGGAAGAGGAGAAGAGAGAATCCACAGGAGAGTCCTTGGAACCACGTGGAGAGATGGACTGGACCTTAGGTATGACTAAAAGCAAGTATAATGGGTAAAATCTGATTGACAGGAAACTATGCAGGTTTGGAGGTTTAAAATAGAGTAATCATTGTCCAGCATTGTGCTATAGGTTAATGAATCCCAGTCTCTGTGTGGTGATTTGGGTATAGGCTGGTTTAGGAATAACCGCTGCCTAACTAAAACATAAGTCAATAGTAAATATTAATAAACAACAACATTTGTAGCTTTATTCCTTTGGGGTGTCAGAGGCAGAGTTTTCCAGGTCAGTGCCAGTTAATCATTTGTCAGCTTTCCCTCCCCGCTGCCTACTTAAGTGTTTACATAAGCTATGTACCATGTGTCTTACCTTGAACAAGGAGCAGATAGCTCTCAATGCTTCAAAGGGATATTTCAGAATGCTCAGTCTCAAACAAAATACAAATAAGAAAATTTGTCCTGTTTTGTGAAATGTGCAAATGAAAACAAAACTCAAGGTTAGACATGTGAGTAAAACAAACTAAAAAGTGTACATATAGACCCTCTAAACAGACTCAAGGAGGGTACTCCTGGTTTGGTGGTGTCACTGTTATGTGACACCACCAGAAATAATATGTCAGTTCCTGTTAGCAGTGGCACTAAAGTTAGAATTTGAAAGTCTCTTGTTCCAGTGTGACAACCTGTAGGCCCACACACTATGGAGAAGATGGAAGTTTTATCCCCCAGTGAAAAGTACTTAGGTTCTTAGGGTGTGCATTCTCTACTCGACAAGACGGCCCCAGGCTAGAGCCGTTTTTATAAAAAAGGTCAAATTTCTCCTAAGAAAAGTTATTTAAAATAATGTATGTTAGTAAAGTAACTCCTCAAGAGGATCTTGCTGTTTGAGGTAGTAGTCTGTCCAAACCAGAGAACCAATCTGAGCTGGGCATTAAGGTACAAGACTTCCTCTCCCCAGAAGAGCCTCCTGCTCTTTGCCTGACTTCATCTGGAGAGTGTCTCTAAACAGATGCCCCTAACCACATTTGTTACACGGCCTTTGACAGAGTCTCTGGCCCCGAACTCTGTTAAGAATCTGGGAGCACCCCACAGCATAAGCAGTGGGAAGTCTCTCAGATTCCAGGCCCTCCAGACCTCCTGCTCTCCACCCCATGCAGGCAGCAGGTAGTAAAAGTCTAACTCTCTCTCCTTTCTTTACAAGCTTGTGCTCCTTAGGGCCTTTCATTTGCCTGAGCTGATTGCCCCAGAGACCTTAAAAGTCTCTAACAGTTCTTTCCTTCTTTTCTAATTATGAGTAATTCAATGTCACATCAGAGATATCTTCAAATTTGCTACCTGGAAGCTTTACTTAAATCTAGAGGACTTAAATCTCCCAAAAGGAAGGCTTAGAATTCTGGAATGAGGCGCTCCAATTCTCACCTTGGGTTCTTTCAGCAGATATTTCAGACCTAGATGTCTGCACCCATATCACTTAATATGGCTCATAAAAAAGAAGCAAGGAAAGCTATCGTTTGTCTCTCTTCTTTCTTCCAGTGATAGCTGTTATTAGACAATGATTAACAACAATAAAAAAACAAACAAACAAAAAAATAAACATAACTTCTTCCCTGATCTGGGTAATTCTAGGTCTTGTAAGGAGGTGGCCCTCAGGGAAGATTACAGGCCAGACCCTTCTCCTGATTTAAAAAAAAAAAAAAAAAAAAAAAACCCAAAACAAAACAAAACAAAACAAAACAAAACAAAAAACTGCTCTAGCTAGCATCTAGGAATTCCTAGAAATGCCTCACCCTGCTAAGGATCCAGCAATGACCTTTAATTGTACTTAGAGATCCTGAAACCCCCTCGCACCCCCTCCAGGATAATTAAGTACTAAATTTTCCCCCCTAGGAAAATTAATAATTTACCTTCCTGTAATAGGACCATTAAGTATCCCTTGACCACCTGATCCCATTGAACCAACAGATTCACCCTCAAAAATCCCTCCCTTTCCCTTTCAAGGCAAGATATATATTACCTTGATTTCATGTGATTAAAGGTACACAGGTTCATGCTTTCTCACTTCAAGACCTGAGATTTGTCATTTATTCTCTGCTGAGTCTCACCAGGCCTGCCCCCTGGCCCACTGGACCTAGGTCCCACTGGGCCTAGGCCTCTCTGCACCTGTGTCTTGGCTGCAAGCCAACCAAGCATGGGCCTTGGTTGTGCTCAGCACAGCAGCTTGACCAAGAGCTGAAATACTCTGGCATTGCCATAGGCTTTGGAAAGTAGGAGCTTCCATTGCCACTGGTGATCTCATGCGTCCCTGATGAATGCAGAAAGACACTTATTGATTGTATTTCTATTCTCAGGTCTTGCATTATTTCATTCATCTCCTTCACCTCTTTCTTCTTATTCTCCTGGATTTATTTATGGGATATACTCATTTTATCTTTAAGATCCTCTCTCATCTATATAAGATGGACTTAAGGTAATTTTCTTGTGCTTCGTCTCTGTTCAAATATCCAGGGCTTGTAGTAGGACAGCTGGGCTCTGGTGGTGCCATATAACCCTGGTTATTGTTGACTGTGTTCTTGCCCTGGCCTCTAATCATCTGGGTTTGCAGTTATTTTAGATTCAAGTGCTGATTTCTGAGTCTATCTTTGTTAGACTGGTGCTTTTTAAGTGATTTTTTTTTCATGGTTTTTGTTTTCCCTATGGTCTTCTGGCCTGTGGCTTTGTTCACAAGTTAATCTTCAGGAAGAGTAGGATGTCTTTGCTGGTTTTTTGTTTTTGTTTTGTTTTGTTTTGTTTTTATTTTATTTTGTTTTGTTTTGTTGCAGTTTTTAAAAGCCTGTGTGATCTCTGGGTTTTGGGGTGCCAACATTGTCTCTGGGTTTCCCAATTCCTGCGTGGCCACTGGGGCTCCCAGTATGGCATGGCCTCCAGGAAAGCAGAAGTCTTCTGTCAAAATTGGGGGCTGACATATGGAGCCTATGTGAAGGGATAAAGTTAGTGGCTGTTGGGAGAGTTTGGGTCCCAGGAGCAGCCCTGGCCTTTGGGAAAACTGTGTGGGTTGTAATAGATATAAAATATTTTTAAAATATATTTTCATTAATTCTTGCAGAGTGTCATATAAGTGTACAATGCACTTTGATCATATTCACTTGCTTATTCTCTAGATCTACTTTCACATTCCCAAATTCTCCAAACTTCATACACTATATTTTTTTCTAATCTATCAAATCATTTTCTACTGTCCATATACTCATAATTGTGTAAAGTTACCCCTAATGTCTGGCTGACCTACTAGATGACCTCTTACAGAAAAGTGCCTTTTGCTTACCAGAAGCCATGAACTATCAATACCTCCTAAAGCCTGGGGTGCCCTAAACCCCTCCTACATGATAGAATTATGACTGCTCTAATATTGTGTGTGTGTTATGAAGACAACCACAGCTATTTGAGTTCATGCGTTCAGTGATCCTGTCTTAGCCAGTAGATACTATTATTCTCTGATCCTTCTTCAAATTTGGCTCTTTGAATTTTTCCATCCTTTTTGCCCATGAGGTTATTTGAACCTTGCAGTAAGGGAAATGATATAGATGTCCCATTTGTGATTGTGCATTACAGAGTCACTCACCACCTGCTCTTTCATCAGTGTGATATAACCACATTCACAGCACACAGCATATTCTGTGATGAATTCTGAGTGTTGCACTAATCTATGGCTACAGATGTAATAATTTAAGAGTAGTTTGACACTAAGTCAAACTTTCAATGGCTTTCATTGTATCTATGGGACTTTTGAGTTTACCCAGCATGCATTCATGGCCTGATTTACAACAACAATCTTTCTATAAAGTGGCTGTTCTCAGTCTGTGGTCACAACCGTTGGAAAATACATATTACCTCTCCAGTCTTAAAACTCTGCAACCATAATTTGTTTTTTGTTATTACAATGGTGATTTTGATGCTGAGCACGGTCTCAGTTCCTAAGACCATTGGAAATATGTGTTTTCCAATGGTCATGACCCACATGTTGAAAATCACTACTACAGAACAAATCCCAAATCCAAGCAGAACTTGTCTGGTTACTCCAATAACAGTTGTGCTACCAATTTAGCAATGGAAATATCTTACTAGAATAGTCATTGTTGTCATTCATAGTGTTTATTTCTGGGTAAGTATCTTAATGACTTTCTTCCTCCAATGTCCTGAGTGCATCTCAGGTGCTATAGAATGTACCCAGCAGTGATGAACTGTATTAGACAATATGAACTAAATTTCTCATGTTCCACATCCAAAATGTGTGGTATTGTCAGCAAGAGGATCTTGCCACAAAGTTCTGGTTGTCAACCAAGAGCTATGACAGTAGTTTGCATTGTTTGGGTGGCCTCCAGACACTCTGACCAAAAATTCAAGGGCAGGTGTTTACACATAGCTTTTTAGTTTGCAACCCATAGATTTTGAGATGATCATAATACTCCATACAGGATTATACAAACATACACTCACACAAAAAGACATACATAGACCTTCCATGTGGGTTTTTCAAGCATCTTTTATGTTAGTTATCTCCTTTGGTCACTCATTTGGTCATTCATTTTTCCCGATTAATATAGTATCAAGCATTTTTCTGAAATGATTAAAATATACCAGGAGCATAAACATTTGATGGTTTGCACATATACATATATATGTGTACACATATACTTGTATGTATGTAAGTATGTATGCATGTATGTGTATAGTTATGTATCCTTGTTGATCCATGTTTGGATTTTTACATCAGTTTTGGTATACATGAATTTATATTCTCTTGATTATGGTTTTTAAAGTTTGGAAACATATGTCATCCTGACCTTACAAATATAGACTTTTATTAAAAGATTGACTTTCTTATAGTTCAAAATAATATTTATGTATCAAGTTGACAACATGTACTTGTGATCCTCACATTTGTCAATATTGTTGGCCTTTCTGATCAGAAGGAAAGTGAGAGTCAGGAGCCCATGAAATCAACACCTCTGAGCCCATGAAACCAAGGGAAGGGTATCCTGATACAAGGAAGCCCAGGAACCACAGCACTCTAAGGTGGGACAGTGTCCCAAGGGAAGGGCATTGTAAGACACAGGAGCTCAGGAACCACACAGCTCTGAGAGGAGGCCTCCTCAGCAGAGGCATTGTAGCTCCTGTAGGAGCTCCATAGCTTCAGCCCCACTCCTTCTTTACTTCTTCTCCTCTGTGTTTTCAGTTTCTTCCAATCAGAGAGTCACACCAGGTAGCAAATCTCTTAAAAGATATTTATTTATTGGACAGAATAATCAGGGATAGGGAGGGAAATATCCAGGAGTGGTGCCTTTGCAGCCTGGAGAAGACAGCAGGGAACTGAGCGGACACTTTCCTTATATAGGACTTCTTAGGAGGTGGGGATTTCTAAAGCAGAAATTTACAGGGTGAAGAGGAGAGGATTTCAAATCCTGAGCTTGAGGGATCTCAGAGATTGGAGGGTTTTCCTGTCCAGGGATTGGTGGGTTTTGCTGCTCAAGGATTGGTGATTTTTATTCAGACTTTTTACCTAAAAATAGGATAATCTGAGAAGGGTCCTGTTGATGGGCTGGAGATTACCATGTGACAGTTACAGAGCCTGGAAATGTCATTATGACAATCAGAGGGGGTGGAGGAGGGGCCTATTGACTTATGCATTATGGTGTTTATATAGAGTTGAACTCTAAGCCAAACAAAACAATTTTCTTCAAATAAACTGTGAACTTATACTGAGGGGCCAGATTGCTGGTCCTGGTCCCTGGCTGGAAGTGCCAGACTAGGTAAGACTCCCTGACTGTGGGAATATCTACTTTTTCTTTGTTGCCATAGAGATGACTTCATCTCACAGGCTAGCTCCAAACCTGGAAATGCCTTTCACTCATTGAGTTCCCTGTCAGCAGCAGCAGCCTTAACTGAGAGTTCAAGGGCTGTTGCCTTCTCCATTTCTTCAGCTTCTGATCTTAGGTCAACAGGCTCTGAAGTTTTGGCCTCAGCCACTCTGGTGTTCTGAGGTGTTGCTTTCCAGAGGTGAAGAGAGGCTATCAGCAGATGCTGATAAAGATCTGAGCACCCTTTTTTGACAACAGTTGGGTGCCACACAGGGGAGCTAAAGACCTGAAGAAGGGGCATCCAGAAAAATGTATGGGATGCCCAGGGGAAAACTTGAAGCTTCCAGCCAGGCTGATGGACTCCCTAAGGCAGGGGCCTGGACAATTTCCTGACTTAAGGATTTACAATGTTTATAAAGCATTCAAAGTTTACAAGGGGAGTCTATGGTAGGGAAGGCTTTTTCTGAGGATGTTTCAGAGTGGTCCCCCTGAGGTCAGAGTCTGGGTGATAATATCATATAGGCTGATGTAGATTCTTAATAAAAGGACCAAAAGAAAAAAAAAAGAACCGAGCACAGGAATTCAAGCCTCTACTTCCCGACTATGTCAATGTTACCACATATGTTTTGCTCCTCTCTCTATAAATCCATTTCTCCCACTGCTTCTACCCTACCATTATGGACTGCACCTTCAGACTGTGGGGTGAAAGAAAGCTTTTTTTTTTTTTCTTTGAGTTGCCTTTGCTATATATTTTGTCAGAAGAACAACAAAAATAAAGAACACATCTATCAAATGGTTTCCCACAAAATGACTACTTATCAGTTTACATAATGAAGAAGTCAATTATAAAATGCTTAATGTCTTCAAATTGCAGTTTTGTGTTGTACAACATATAAAAGAATATAACAATATATTTAAAAAAAGTGATAACCAGGGCTCTATCTCTTACTAAAGCAGGAAAAAAACAGGCTGGAACTAGACTTCATATGGGTGATGAGAACAAAGGGACAAAATATTGGAAAGCATATTTCTATAAATGTGAATACATTTACTCCCCATAGCACTGGATATTTGGAGCAGGTCCTAACAATGACCACAATGGAAGAGAATGTGTAGGAGATGACAAATGTGCATAGCAGCAGGAGAATAGTTTGGGTGGCTCTGTCTTCAGGGGAGACTTTCAGAAAGTGCTGAGCACTGTGGATATGCTTGACTTGTCTCTTATGTCTGTAGAGCATATGCAGCATGTAGACACTTGAGCAGGACATGAGACCCAGGCATAGACCATCAAAGAAGAAAAGTAAGAACATATATAGTGTTATTGCTACAGTGTTCCAAGACAACCATAAGCAGTACCCATAAACCACCCTGTTAGTCACATTTTTGTCATAACCGGGGCCTGACACTATTGTTGGAGTCAACATGTTTAGAAGAAGGTGCACAAGCCAACTGACTGAGCAGGAGGGACCAATATACTTTGTGGCTCTGTGTTTAAGCTTTATCCACCTGGAGATGCTGGAGCTGATCGTGACTGCTTGGAAGCAACTCAATAGACACATCATGTAAAGGGACATCACCCTTGTTACGTGGGAAATATACACTACCAATTTACATCCAATGTCATCCAGGAGACCTTCAAATCCATAATCTGACAGCGTCTGTGGAATGCCTCTTGAGATGATAGACAAGCAGTTGGCAAAAGTCAAGTGCTCTATAATCAGGTCTTTGGGCATTAAATGCTTCCCAGTGACTATCTTAATGACATAATAGACTAGTATTGAGGAATTGCCAAATATTCCCAATGTAATCTGGGAGAATAGAAAAATTCCCATTGCAAAGTTTTCAGAAGCCATTTTCATTCCTATTTTTAAAAGTAAATAAATTTATTATGGCATAGAGGACCTGAAAATGCATTATGAATGTGCATTATCTTGTGAAGTTAGCTTAAATAAAACATTCATCAATTTATTGGATCTATTTAGCTCACTCACTAAAAAAGAGTGTTTAAAAGTTTTTTCCTTATAATTTAGCTATGCTCTATTATTTCAGTGGAAAGGGAAAAATCAGTTATGTTTTCTCAAGTTTAATGTTTTCTCTGCATGTGGTGGTGGACGTCTTTGATTTTAGGACTTAAGAGACAGAGACAGACAAGTCTGTGAATTTGTGGATAATCTGGTCTACAGAGTGTATTCCAAGACCCTTAAACCTACACACAGATAAACTCATTGTAAAACTCCAGAAATAAAAAATGAAAAATAATACTATTCTTTATTTTGTTTCTTTTGACTAAACCAATGATTTGTGGTCAATTTTTTAAAAAAAAATAATTTTAAAACGTCATTATTCATAAAATTCACATAAAACATTCTGATTTCAGAATTCATCAAGAGAAATTACAGAAAATGTTTGAAAATCATACATATAATGAGTGAAGATGAAAGAATGTTTCAAGAGTTATTTTGTTTTTAACTAAGTGATTGTTCAGCAGGTTGCCTGAGTATTTGAGTGTCAACAAATGCTAGAAGCTTGTCATCTTAAAGCTGAATTTGTAGACAGTTGTGAGCCACTGTTAGTAGCTCAGAATTGAACACAGATACATAGTAACAGCAGTATTCACTCCTAACCAGTGACACCGCAATCTAAAAAGAACATTTAAATATTAATTTGGAAAAACTTAAAATATAAAATAAATTGAAGTGGGTTCATGAGTTGAATAAACAATTCTGAAATCTCCAAAATGTGTGCACAAAGAGGCTCAAAATCACCAGTAAGAAGGGAGTACAATAAGGAGACATAAGTTAAAGGCAGAATAAGAGATCATCACATAATAAATAAACAGGTATTAATCAAAGTACATTACAACAACAGAAATTAAAGCTGCTGAAAATATGAAAGAACTTTAGTGCAGAATCTATAGGAAAGTGAAATATTGTAAAAGCTATAAAATGTAGTAATGATTTTCTTTCTCAACAAAATTGAAAAATAAATACCAGGTCCCAATGGAAGTGTTACTGAATATCCTACATGATGGGTCATCAATTCTTGTTAATCATAATAGCAAATGCTGACATTGATCTGAGTATATGGAAAGATACAAAGGCAAACAGGGAATGAGAAGTGCTGAGTAAGAAGAATAAACAAAGGGTCAGGTATTCCATAGTAATACCCTGCTGAGTCTCTGCAGTGCTCAGAAAGAATCTCTGGAAGACACAGTCACTTCTTTCTTGAATGGTTGCTGACTCGGTGATCAGACCTTCTGACTCTTTGTGTAGAATGGACATCAACCTGCAGAATGGGATGGTATTCATATCTTCTCACCATGAACAACAAAATGTTAAATTACTATAAAGCTGAAATGCTAAAACGCACAGAGGAAAATGTTAGAAATAGAATAGGTAGGTAGAGGGAACAACATGAATTTCACAAAAATGCACCAAGAATTAACAAGTGGAAAAGTATGATATTAAACATTTTTTGCACATTAAAGGAAACTACCAGCCAGGTGGAGATAAAACCTACCAACAAGCCGAAAATAATTGACTTTTGTATTTTAATCAAGAGATTAAAACCTATAGTATATAAAGGAAAATAAAGATTAAACAATCTATTCTCCAGCTTTGCAGTCAACAAACAGGTTAATAGAACTGGCAAGGAATTATGTAAAGACAAGGCACAAATGGGAAATAAATAGATTTCAACATATTTACCTATCAAGGAAGGGAAAACTACAAATAATTTGAGACTGCATTGCACCCCTTAGAATGAATGACATCAAGAGAATAGACCACAACAAATGCTCCAATAATGTGGAGCAAAGAAATCCTCATTGTTTAATGGTGAGAGGTTGAAGCACTACATTTGTTATAGAAATAAATACAAAGATATCTGAATAAAGTAAAAATAGGATCACAATATAACGCAGCTATAAATTCCTGGACATATAACCCATATATCCTATCACCACATATAATACATCCATGCTAAGAGCTTAATAATTCATAATACCAAAAAAAGTAATGATCATCAGCAGAAAATGGAAGTCTGACATCTATACACAGAGATATTGTGTTAATGTGTAGAAGAAAGTAAAATCATGAAATTTTCAGAAATTATATGGAAGAACAAAGATTTAGCATGATATATGGTATATGATGTATGATATGATATGATATGATATGATATGATATGATATGATATAGTTTGGGGGAATGACATTATTTTTCAAACTGGGGACATGGAACACACTGTCCATATTTATGATTATGCTGAGAGAGAGTACTCATGGCTTAAGAAACCAGAAAGGAGATAAAATGATGTGGAAAATAGATGGCTTGGGAAATCCAGGGGACTATAATAGGACAAATGTGTAATTAATGTGAAAAGATTATAAAGGATATATAGAGGGCTGAGATGATATTATAGCAATGGAAGATAAAAGTATAAGTGGAGAATAAAAAGGGTTTATTTTGGAAAATGTTATAGTGAAATACTATGTATGCTATGTATGCTAAATACTAAATACTATGTATGCAATAAAAATACTATGTATGCTAAATACTAAATACTATGTATGTTAATAAAAATTTTATCAAGAAGTTAAAAAGCAACAAATCAAATAATCCAGAGAATTCTCAAAAGAGGAATATTAAATGGCAGAGAAACACTTAAAGAAATGCTCAACATCCTTAGTCTTTAGGGAAATGCAAATCAAAACGACCCTTAGATTTCACCTTACACCCATCAGAATGTCTAAGATCAAAACCTCAAGTGACAACACATGCTGGAGAGGATGTGGAGAAAGGGGAACCCTCTCCATTGCTGGTGGAAATGTAAACTTGTACAACCACTTTGGAAATCAATCTGGTGCTTTCTCACACAATTAGGAATAGTGCTTCCTTAAGATCCAGCTATACTACTCATAGGCATATATCCAAACTATGCTCAAGTACACAACGAGGACATTTGCTCAACAATGTTCATAGCAGCTTTATTTGTACTAGCCAGAATCTGGAAACAACCCAGATGTCTGTCAACAAAGAAATGGATACAGAAATTGTGCTACGTTTACACAATGAAATACTACTCAGCAATTAAAAATAAGGAAATCATGAAATTTGCAGGTAAATTGTGGGATCTAGAAAAGATCATCCTGAGTGAGGTATCCCAGAAGGAGAAAGACACACATGGTATATACTCACTTTTAAGTGGATACTAGACTTATAAGATAGGATAAACATACTAAAATCTATACACCTAAAGAAGATAAATAAGGAGGACCCTGGGTACGATAATCAATCCACACTCAGATAGGCAAACAGGATGGACATCGGAAGAGGAAGAAAACAGGACAGGACAGGACAGGAGTCTACCACAGAGGACCTCTGAAAGACTCTACCCAGCAGGGTATGAAAGCAGATGCTGAAGCTCATAGTCAAACTTTGGGCAGAGTGCAGGGAATCTTATGAAAGAAAGGGGAGATAGAAAAACCTGGAGGGGACCAAAGCTCCACAAGGAGAGCAACCGGCCCAGGGTTTTTTGTTTTGTTTTGTTTTGTTTTTTGTTTTTTGTTTTTGTTTTTCTGAAACTGATACTCCAACTGAGGACCATGCATGTAGATAACCTAGAACCCCTGCACAGATGTAGCCCATGGAAGCTCATTTTCCAAGTGGGTTTCTTAGTAAGGGGAACAGGGACTGTCTCTGACATGAACTCAGTGGCTGGCTCTTTGATCACCCCCCCACCCTGAGGTGGGTGCAGTTTTACCAGGCCACAGAGGAAGATAATACAGCCAGTTCTGATGAGACCTGATAAGCTAGGGTCAGAGGGAAGGGGAGGAGGACCTCCCCTATCAGTGGACTTGTAGAGGGGCATGGAAGGAGATGAGGGAGGAAGGCTGGAATTGGGAGGGAATGAGAAAGGGGGCTACAGCTGGGATACAAAGTGAATAAACTAATAAATAAAAAAATTTAAAAACCAAGCCAATTACAAAACAGATCATAGTTTCTTACTAAATTTTTCTGTTTAATAATGACAGTTCTTATAGTCAATGCAATCTTAAGAACTTACACTCAATACTTCAAATTGTGTGTAATACAGCAGTTTTGTTTTTGTTGTTTTGGTTTGAGTTTCACTTATTAACAGCAATCCATGACATCAGGCAGATATTGGATAGCTTCTGAAACTCTAGACACTGGCCATGACAATAGGAGTAGAGAAAACCAAACATACCTGTGTCTATTTTCCAGAAGTGGACAGGCCTATGTAGACAGGCTTCACATGACAAAGCACCATATTTGTATGTTCTTGCTCACAACATGTGAGCTGGTGCCATACGATAAAATAAATTATGGTATATGCAGTGACACATAATAATAATCAGGAAAACATTTCAGAATAGATAAAGTATCAAGAAATAAAACGTACTTTTTACATGCATTTACTCCTTTTATGTATTTCATTCAATTTAACTACTAATCTTGACACTTCCATAAAATTTATTTTTATTTAAAAACCACTATGTAATTCTATCATTGATAAAACTTACTAGTATCAGTAGTCTCTTTAATCCATAGTTTTAATCTAGCTCTTTAGTCAAAAACTAGAATGTAGCATTTTCCAGAAGTATATGGATTAGTAAGCAGGAAGAACAAAAATAAAAGCACTTCAAGGTATTTAACATTAGATGAGAATGTAGTTCATGGCTCATCCTGCTATTGCAAGGTTGTGGGTGTGATCTCCAGGCTCATCCATAGACAAAAATGAAGAATCCACATAAGTTTTTCTTTTAAAAATTAGAAAGATATAGAGAAATAATTAGTGATGAGGTAAGGGAGACAAAGACACAGAGGAACTAACTGAAGAATGGAAAGAAGAATATGACGTATCAGTGATAAGAGAAATTCAGTAGCAGCTTATGGGAGGAACAGGGTCACACAGCTCTGGGAGGATCGTAGATAAGTCTGCTCTGCCCTGGATTGAAAATACCCCAATTTCATCCACAAGCCCATTTAACTTCCCACTTCCTAAACCAATACTAGAGTCCTTTCCCCTATCCTTTCTATGCTTTAAGTTCTTTTTCTCTTTCTTCCTTCCTACATTCTTTCCTTCCTTGCCTCTTTTCCTTTTTTGTTCCCACCATCATTTCCTTCTTTCATCAGAGCTACAGAAAGAAGCTCTTAATATAGACTTTTAAGTACAACTAAAGTTAAGAGAGGTACTTGGGAAGAAAGCAAAATGCTTCCAATTGCACAAGAGTGGCTTTTTCAAAAAGTACCTTCTAATGTTTTTAGTTCTTACTACTTTTCTGCTCTGGTAACTTACCTCAGTGTTCAATGACACCATTGTGGTTGCTGTTGCCATGAGAAGGAAGTCTGGTGAAACTGTGTTGAGACACTTTCCCTCACTTAAAGATTCATGATCTCCTCTTATTCTTTCCCAGAAGACTGTTGATTATAAACTCAGTTCTAGACCCATGATGACAGCATTTCCACAAGTGTTTGAAGTAACTTTTAAACACCTTAGTACTGAGTTCATGTCAGAAAATAAAAAATAACAAATAAAAAAAATACAGTTTACATGAATGAGCAAGTCCAAGGAAGCAATTAGGAATCAGAAGGGAATTTTTCTGTAAGTCTTTGAAACACAAAGGGGATGGCAAAGAGACATGCAGAAGGAATAGGGCTTCATTGCACATGAAAACGGAATTAGAATCAATACAGAAAACACATACTGAGAAACTCCTGGAGATGGAAAACCTACCAAAGAGATCAGAAACCACAGAGGTAAGTATCACCAACAGAATTCAGGATATGGAGGACAGAATCTCAGGTGCTGAAGGCACAACTGAAAAAAAATCATTATATCTCTCAAAAAAACACACAAAATCAGAAAAGGTTCTGACACAAAACATCCAAGAAATCAAGGACACCATGAAAAGACAAAACTAAGAATAATATGAATAGATGAAAAGGAAGAATCCTGGCTCCAAGGTCCAGAAAATATTTTCAAAAAAGTCATAGAAGAAAAAAATTTTCAACTTAAAGAAAGAGATGTCCGTAAACATACAAGAGGCTTACAGGACATGAAATAGACTGGACCAAAAAAGAAACTCCTCCTACCACATAATAATCAAACACTAAATCTGCATAACAAAGAAAAAACATTAAGAGCGGCAAGTGAAAAAGGCTAAGTAACATATAAAGGCAGACCTATCAAAATCACATCAGACTTCTCAACAGAAATTATGAAAGCCAGAAGGGCCTGGACAGATCTTATGCAGCCTCTAAGAGACCACAGATGCCAACCCAAACTACTATTCCCAGCAAAACTTTCAATAAACATAGATGGAGAAAAAAAAAATGTTGCATGGCAAAACCAAACTTAATATCTGCACAGCAACCCAGACCTACAGAAGATAGTAGAAGGAAAACTCCAATCTAATGAAATAAACTACACCCAAGAAAACACAAGATATCACAAAAAAAACCCCACAAGATATCACAACACAAGATATCACAACAAAAAAATCAAAAGAAAACAAACACACAAACATGCTATCACCACCAAGTCCACAATAAAAGGAACTAGGATTCATTGGTCAATATTATCTATCAATATCAATGGACTCAACTCTCCACTAAAAAGACACAGAGTAACTGACTGGTTGAGGAAACAGGATCCAACATTCTGCTGCATCGAAGAAACACACCTCTGCAACAAAAATAGATACTACCTCAGAGTAAAGGGCTAGAAAAAAGTTTTTCAAGCAAACTGACCCAGAAAACAAGCTGGAGTAGCCATCATAATTTCTAATAAAATAAACTTTTAACTAAAATTAATCAAAAAAAGATTAGGAGGGACACTTCATTCTCATCAAAGGAAAAATCATCCAGGAAAACATCACAATTTTGAACCTCTAGCCCCAACTAAAAGAGCCCCTGAATTTGTAAATGAAACATTATTAAAGCTTAAATCGCACATTGGTCTCAACACCTTAATAGTGGGAGACTTCAACACTCCACTCTCACCAAGAGACTGATCAACTAGACAAAAGTTAAAGAAACAAATAATGACAATTACAGGGGTCCTAAATAAAATGGACCTAATAGATGTCTATAGAACTTTTCACCCAAACTCAACAGAGTATACCTTCTTCTCAGCACTCAAATTGACCATATAGTTGAACACAAAGCTAGCCTCAACGAATACAAGAAGTTTGAACTAATCCCTTGTACCCTATCAGACCACCATGGCCTAAAACTAAACCTCAACAACAGAAATAACAAAAAGCCTACACACACATGTAAACTAAAATACTCTCTACTCAATGACAGCTTTGTCATAGAAGGAATAAAAAAGAAATTAGAGACTTCCTAATATTCAATGAAAATGAAGGCACAACTTACCAAACTCATGGGACACAAGAAAAGCAGACAAGCCCAAGAGGAGTAGATGATTGGAAATAATCAAACTCAGTACTCAAATCAATGAATTAGAAACAAAGAAATCAATCCAAAGAATCAATGAGATCAAGAGCTGTTTCTTTGAGAAAATCAACAAGATAGACAAATCCTTAGCCAAACTAACTAAAAGGCAGAGAGAAACTATCCAAATCAGCAAAATCAGAAATGAAAAGGGGGCTCTAATGACAGACACTGAGGAAATCCAAACAATCATTAGGTCTTACTACAAAAGCCTATATAAAAGAAAATTGAAAATAAAAATGAAATGGACAATTTTCTTGATAGATTCCATTTACCAAAATTAAATCAAAGTCAGGTAGATTGAATAGTCCTATATTCCCCAAAGAAATAGAAGCAGTCATCAAAGGTCTCCCTTCCCAAAAAAGTCCAGGGCCATATGGTTTCAATGCATAATTCTACCTGTCCTTCAAGGAAGAGCTAACTCCAATTCTCTTCAAACTACTAAACAGAAGGAACATTACCAAACTCATTCTATGAGGCCACAGTAACACTGATACATAAACCACACAAAGACCCAACAAAAAAGAGAACTTCAGACCTATCTCTCTTATAAATATTGATGCAAAAAATACTCAATAAAATACTCTCAAACCAAATCCAAGAACACATAAATGATTTCATCTACCATGATCAAATAGGCTTCATTCCAGGCAGACAGATGTTGAAAAACCATTTGACAAAATCCAACACCTGTTCATGTTTAAAGTCTTGGGGAGAGCAGGGATAAAAGGCACATACCTAAACATAGTAAAGGCAATATACAGCAATACTATTGCCAACATCAAACTAAACAGAGAGAAACTTAAATCAATAACATTGAAATTAGGGACAAGGCAAGGCTGCCCACTCTCTCAGTATCGCTTCAACATAGTACTTGAAGTCCTAGCTAGAGCAATAAGACAACTAAAGGAGATCAAGGGGATACAAATCAAAAGCAAGAAGTCAACTTTGCAGATGATATGATAGTGTACATAAGTGACCCCAAAAATTCTACCAGAGAATTCCTTCAGCTGATAAACACCTTCAGCAAAGTGGCTGGATAAAAAATTAACTAAAAAAATCAGTAGCCCTCCTGTATATAAAAGACAAAAGGGCTGGGAAAGAAATTAAGGAAACAACACCCTTCACAATAGCCACAAAGGACATAAAGTACCTTGATGTGACTCTAACTTCACCAAGCAAGTGAAGACCTGTTTGAAAAAAACTTCAAGTTCCTGAAGAAAGAAATTGAAGAAGATATCAGAAGTTGGAAAGATCTCCCATGCTCATGGATTGGTAGGATTAACATAGTGAAAATGGCCATTCTGCCAAAACCAATCAAAAGATTCAATGCAATTCCTATCAAAATAACAACACAATTCTTTACAGAATGTGAATGAACAATTCTCAATAACATATGGAAAAACAAAACAAAACAGAATTGCTAAAACAATACTGTAGAATATAAGATCTTCTGGAGGCATCTCCATTCCTGATCTCAAGTTGTACTATAGAGCAACAGTAGTAAAATTGTACTGGCATAGAAACAAAATGGTGAATCAATGGAATTGAACAGAAGACCCAGAAATACACTCACACACCTATAGAGACTTGATTTTTGACAAAGAAAACCAAAACTATACAATGGAAAAAGATAGAATCTTCAACAAATAATCTAACTGGATGTCTACGTGTAGATAAATAGATCCATATTTATCTCCCTGCACAAAAGCAAAGTCCAAGTGGATCAAAGACCTCAACATAAAATCAGACACACTAAACCTATTAGAAGAAAAAGTGTGGAAGAACCTGGAACTCATTTGCACAGGAGAAAACTTTCTGAACAGAACACCAACAGCACAAGCTCTAAGATCAACAATCTATAAATGGAACCTCAAGAAACTGAAAAACTTCTGTAAAGCAAAGGACACTGTTGTCAGAACAAAATGACAGCCTAAAGACTGGGAAATGATCTTCACCAACCCTATATCTGACAGAGGGCTAATATCTAAAATAATGAGGAACTCAAGAAGTTAAACACCAACAAACCAAGTAATACAATTAAGAAAATGGAGTACAGAGCTAAACAGAGAATTCTCAATAGAGGAATATTGAATGGCAGATAAACACTTAAAGAAAAGTGCAACATCCTTAGTCATTAGGAAAATGAAAATCAAAATGACCCTGAGAGTTCACCTTATACCCTTCAGAATGGCTAAGATTAAAAACTCAAGTGACAACACATGCTGGAGAGGATGCGGTTAGAAAGGGGAATCCTCCTCCATTGCTGGTGGGAATGTAAACTGGTACAACCACTTTGGAAATCAACCTGGTGCTTTTTCAGAAAATTAGAAATAGTGCTATCTCAAGATCCAGCTAAACCATTCGTAGGCATATATCCAAAATATGCTCAGCTATACTGTGGCAAGCCGTGGCTATTAAGTTGCCGTGCCTAAAAGATGGCGCCCGCCGGATGTACTGACTGCTGATAAACAAGTCCATGTTTGGTCAAGGTGAGCATTGCACTGGCCCATTGGCTGCCTGCTGCAGGTCTGATGAGTGAGCGTGGTTGGCTGTGATTGGCTGATGTGGTTGCCAATATAATTGGGAAGGGCCCGGGGTATGGGGGGAGAAGAAGCTTGCAAATGCCTGAATAAACTGCTTGAGGAAGAGCTGGTGGTTGCTTCTTTCTTGCTGGACGAGACAGGCACAACAAGTGGAGGCCCTTACGGGGAACCTCCTCTATCTCCTCAACCAGAACGGCTCAGAACCTCAAGTAGTCAGGGAACGTCGACGGGGTAAGTCCAAAACAGCTTACAACCCCAGGAAATTGGGGAAGGTCCTCGGCACATATTAGAGGCTATTTTAGGTTGCCAGGAAGCAGGCACCAGCAGAGCCGATTCTGGCTCAAAAGTGAAACCATGGGCGTGTCCTCTTCGCACCCAATTTCTAAAGCCCTGCAAGCGCTCCTCAACTCGAAGGGTTTAAAACTAAAACCGGGGACAACTGATAGGTTTCTTGAGGAATCTGATACAGTTGCTCCTTGGTGTGCCACCTCAGGTAATCTAACAGTAGGCAGTTGGGAAAAGCTAGGCAAGGATTTAGACTCTGCCTGGGAACAAGGACATTTGAAAGGAGGGGCGAGGCCCGTATGGAAATTGGTGAGAAGCTGTCTGGAAGATGTGAGGTGCTGTGAGACTGTGGAAGCTGGTCAACTGTCCCTAGACCAGTTGAAGGAAGAACAGTCAGTAACAGAAAAGGGCAACTCTACTTGAGGTGAATCTGATAATGATTCTGAAGAGGAAGTAGAGAGATTAGTAGAGCAGATGGAAAGAACAAAGATATATTCTGACTTGGGCGAGTTGGAGAGCAAAAGGTCAGGAGAAGAGGAAGTTGCAATTAGGACTATGATATCTAGTGGAAAGAAAAAATATAGTAAAGAAAAGAAGGCAGAGAAGTCGCGAGGGCTGGCTTCTGCCCCACCACCTTACATGTTTGACCAGAGGAGGGTGGAAGACCCGTTACCTAGTCGTCAAAGGTCATTTTGCCCCGAAGTCTGGAGGGAGGTGCAATCATCTTCTCTTGGCTTTCCTGTTTTCATGAATCAGGCAGGGAACAGATATCATGACCCGATAGATTTCAAGGTTGTGAAGAGTCTAGCTGAATCCGTAAGAGCTTATGGCATAACAGCCTCCTTTACATTAGCACAGGTAGAAAGTTTAGGTTCTGCATGACTCCTAGTGACTGGGCTGGATTGGCCAGGGCCTGTTTCTCACCAGGTTTAATCAATTAGGTTGTGAATGGAAGCACCCAGGGTTATGTGTGACCTCAGTTCAATTTCATAATTTCACCAGAGCTGCTAACCTAAGATCTTATCTCAATAGTTACTTGGCAATTGGTCACAGAATTTTGAATACCTCCTTGGAGATTTGAGACTGGCCATTGTGACGGTGAATTCCACTCATGTAGATCCTTCTATTGCTGGGAGCCTGACGTCCTGGATTTCTGCAACGTTTAGCCACCTGAAGGAATGGGTGGGATTAAGGGTTTTGGCAATAATGATGTGTTGTGCTTACGTGTTATGTGTGTGGTTTATGTGCCATATGCAGCAACGTCAACATCATGCCAAGGCCATGATTACACAAGCCTTTGCAGCAGTAGAAGCCAGACAGTCCCCTCAAGTATGGCTCGCTGCCATAAAGCAAGCTTATCATCACACTCGGGGTGTGAGGCTAAGCACTGCACAGAGAGTTAGCCTGTGAGCAGTTAGGCAGCTCTCTGAGAGGCACGTTTGATTGCATGGAGGTTTGTACCCTAAGCCCCTCCCCCTGGGAAAAAAGGTACGGGGCAGGTCTGGGTCAGTTACTGGTAATGGGCCTGTGGCTGACCTCAGTACATCGCCCCACACGTCTTGCACACCAGGGATCAAACCTCTACCTCTACCCATTGTGTTCTGTTCTTTGCTTGCTTGTTTTAATAAAGAAGGGGGAACTGTGGCAAGCCGTAGCTATTAAGTTGCTGTGCCTAAAAGATGGCGCCCACCGGATGTATTGATAAACAAGTCCATGTTTGGTCAAGGCTAGCGTTGCACTGGCCCATTGGCTGCCTGCTGCAGGTCTGATGAGTGAGTGTGGTTGGCTGTGATTGGCTGATGTGGTTGCCTATATAATTGGGAAGGGGCCGGGGTACGGGGGGAGAAGAAGCTTGCAAATGCCTGAATAAACTGCTTGAGGAAGAGCTAGTGGTTGCGTCTTTCTTGCTGGATGAGACAGGCACGACACTATATAACAAGAACATTTGCTCAACCATGTTCGGAACAGCTAAATTCATAATAGCCAGAATCTGGAAACAACCCAGATGTCCCTCAGCTGAGGAATGAATGCAGAAAGAGTGTTACATTTACACAACAGAATACTACTCAGCCATTAAAAACAAGGAAATCATGAAATTTTCAGACAAATGGATAAAACTAGAAAAGATCACCCTGAGTGAGGTATCCCAGATGCAGAAAGACACACATGGTATATACTCACACATATAATATAGGACAAACATATTAAAATCTATAGTCCTAAAAAAGCTAAACAGCAAGGAGGACCCAAGGTAAGATGCTTAATCCTCATTCAGGACAACAGTTGGGATAGACATCGGAAGTAGGAGAAGACAGGGAACAGGACAGAAGCCTACCACAAAGGACCTCTGAAAGACTCTGCTGATCGGGTATTGAAGCAGAAGCTGAGACTCATAGCCAAACTTGGGGGAGACTGCAGGGAATCTTATGGAAGAAGGGAGAGATGGGAAGACCTGGAGGGGACAGGAGCTCCACAAGGAGACCAACAGAACCAAAAAACCTGGGCCCAAGGGAGCCTATAGAGGATGATCCTCTCACCAAGAACTGTGCGTGGAGAGAACCTAATAACCTTGTTCAGATGTAGCCCATAGGAAGCTCAGTCTTCAAGTGGGTTTCCTAGTAAGGGGAGCAGGGGCTGTCTCCAGCATGAACTCAGTGGCTGGCTCTTTGATCACCTCCCCCTGAAGAGGGGAGCAGTCTTATCAGGCCACAGAGGAAGACAATGCCGCCAGTTCTGATGAGACCTGATAGGCTAAGGTCAGATGGAAGGGGAGGAGGTCCTCCCCTATCAGTGGACTAGGGAAAGGGCATAGGGGGAGAAGGAGGAAGGATGGGAGACTGGGAGGAGGTGGGGAGGGGGCTACAATTGGAATACAAAGTGAATAAATTTTAATAAATAATAATAACAATAAAATGAAATAATCAACAAGGCAGATCAAAGAACACCCTCTGGCACTTCTGGAAGCATTTCTATCTGTTGTGTTTGGGATGGAAGCCAAGAAAACTCACTTCAGACACAGAAGCTTTATTTTCTGAGCTCAGAGAAAAGCTCAGATGAAAACTTTAGTTTCTGAGCTATGAGAGGCAGTTAGTTTAGGATCTGAACTGCATTCTTGAGAGGAAGCTGTTTTAAAGGGTGAAAACTGCAATTAGCTCCCATTAGGTGCAAGAAGATAGAGGGCACAGTGGAACAGGGCATTAATCTCTGACTCAAGTTCTTGTTTTGCTATCTAGACAAGCACTTATAGCTGACCTTTAATTTGACTGGTCCCAAGTAAAGTTTATGTTTATGGCCAGCTGTGCCTTATGTTTGGGGAAATTCTGGGAACAACAAGACCACAGAGTATGCAGAACATAAACATAGTTTTTGGTCAACCTGACCTTATACAGGAATTCTTTTTTCTGTATCAGCAACAAGGTACAATGATGTGGCTGTTAGGCCTGAAACAGAAATGGGTATAGTTATGTTACCTGAAAGGAGCAGGCTCATCATACCATTGGAATTAATTTTTAAATCTTTTGTAATTGTATTGAGAAATACAAATCCCAGTGTATAATGATAATTAATGAAAGCTGTTCCTTTTGGTATGCAAACTATGTGCACCTGGATTCAATTAAAGCAATGCTCACAATAGCCTCCTTCACGATAGCACACACTAAGAGGATCTACCCACCTATTGTCAATATAAATTCTTTAACAGACTTATAATGGCATTCCCTACAGCCTGAAACCCAACCAATTGTGACACATACAACATGGATGAATCATTTTCAAACCTTGACCTGAAGGATGTTATGTGTACATAAACCTATGACCTCTTGCTTCTCCCAGTCCCTTAATACTTGAGCATTTTTATTAAAAATGTGGACATGACCAATCCAAGGAATTGTTGAGAAGAAGGTATTTGTGATACAGATTAAACAGAGAACAGCCAGAGGGTCCAGAGGGTCCAGAGCAGGTCTAGAAGATAGCACAACAGACAGGGTCATTAGACTGACCAGGCTATGAGAAAACAGATAAAGGGGTAGACTAAGAAATGAGAAGAGAAAAGAGAAATGAACAAAGTGCATAAAGTGCCAAGAGATCAAGAGCACATGGCCAAAATGTCAGGGTTTTATAGGAAAGAAAAGCAGGGGGAAAGAAAATGAAGCTCATGGGTGACAGAGGTTTAGGGTATGGGAGGAGTGCTGAGAAGAGCCAGGACTTTGTAAGAGGCACTTGCAATGTTGTGAGATTCTGGCAAACAGCATCTGCTCTGATATGTTAATAGGCACCTAAGTTAGCCATTTGTCCTGAGAGTCTTTGGGACCAAACACTTTTGAGATGTTAAAACTGTCTAGGATGCTGAGTGATAGGGAAAGGCCCTCCAGTGACAAGGCCATGCAACTTGCTTATACTTTATTAACACTAAAATTCTTTCTTCATGTTTCTCTGCCATACTGCTCATGCTCCCAAGACTGATACCGATTCCTAATTGCTTTCTTTGAGTCGCTCATGTAGTTTACACTTCTTGTTTTGTTTAGCTTTGTATTCTGGTCTGACAGGAAGGCATTTAAAAGTTACTTCAGACCCTTGTGGAGTTGCTGTCATTATTGGTTTAGAATTGAAATGAAAATGACCAATCTGTTGGGAATGAATACCAGAAGATCATGAACTTTTAAGTGAGGGAGAATATATCATCACAGTTTCAACAGAGACTCACTTCTTACGGTGACAGGCATCTTCATAGTGAGTGAGGTGAGTGATCAGAGCAGAGGACTAGTAAAAACTAAAAACATTAGAAAGCAATCTTTAGAGAATCCATGCTAGTGCTCTCTACTGCTGCTGCTTCCTCCTTCCCCTCCTCCTTCTTCTTCTCCTCCTCCTCGCCCTCCTTCTCCTTCCCCCCTCTCCTCCTCCTCCTCCTCCTCCTCCTCCTCCTCCTCCTCCTCCTTTGTAGACCAGGCTGGACTATGGACTCACAGAGATCTGCCTGCCTCTGTCTCTCAGAATGCTGGGATTATAGGTGTGAGCCACCATGCCTGGCTTCGATGCATCTTATTTTCTTCCTGAGTGCCTCTTAATCTTAGTTGTGCTTTAAATCTGTGTTAAGAATTTATTTAAACCTCTATGCTGAAAAAGAAGGAAGGGAGAAAGATAGGGTAGGAAAAAGGGACTCAAGTATTGTTTCAGAAATGGGGACTGGAATGGACATTTGGGTGAAAATGCAGCTATTTTTCAACTCAGGGCAGAATATACTGTCTCCAGTCCTCTCTAAACTGTGTGTAGCCTCTTTAAACTGTTACTGAATGGCTCTCTTGTCACTGAAACCACCTTATTTTCTTCTTTCCTTTCTTTGCTTAGCTTCTGTCTCTGTCTCTTCTCTCTATATTTCCATCTATTCCTTTCTCACCTTATTCCAATTTTTTTTTCACATGTGCCTTCCTAGTTTTAGTTTTTAAAAGGAAGATTTATTTGAATTCTCGATTTCTGTTTACTGATAACAATAGGGATCACACCCTGGGCCCTACACCCACTGGACAAGCTGTAAACTACATCCCCAACTTACATTAAATAGCTTGGAAAGCTTTTTTTAGTTAAATCCTCCTACTCATCAATTTATATGCTTCTGGAAAATATATTCCAGTTTTGTGTTTGGATAGTTGTAGTTGGACTGGTATAGAATATTGATACTGTTGATTGTAATTGTTTTAGCAATGATAAAATTATGGGGTAATTTTTAAAAGAAAAATTAATTTTATGAAAAATTGTGGATTGAGGCTTAAAATTTGAAGGACTTACAAGAAGAGAATAAATGCAAAAAAGGAGTATATTTAATTTTTTGGCATTTCAGCTATTCTGAAATATGACAGACATTCCTGATTCTATTGCTATACTTCCCTAAATAAACACCGAGATTGGTTTGTATAAAATCTCAGCTTACTGGTTATTAGAAAGAACATGTAAATACGGTGTTTTCTGCTGTGAAGAGTTAGGCTAGTCAACTTCTGTAAAATACATACAGGTATGTTTGTCTATTCCTACTGACATGGTCACTGTCAGGAGTTTCAGATCTACCATATATCTGTCTGATATCTGAGGTTGCTCTTAATAAGTGAAACCCAAAACAACAACAGCAAAACTCTAGCATATTTTACTCTTGTCTAACACCCTTCCAAATCTTCCTCCCGGGTAAACACGAAAACTCATCCTTGTGACCCTAAGTTTTATATCACAAGCCAGAGCTCTATTTCATTGACTATCGTCACTGTAGGTCTTTACCATACAGTACAGCAAAGAAATTCTCATTTACTAACCACAATGTCCTTATTGTTAAAGTTAGAACCACAGTCAAACTACAAATATGTATCATGTTAACCATTGTGAGAGCACAGTTCACTCATGAGTAAAATGATCCTAATGTTCTGCAGCTGAGCTTCAGTACATTTCCTCACAAACCCAAACTCTGCATTCATGAAATACACATCCATCATCTTCTCCTTGCAACCTTGTCAATCATTATTCTAAGGTCTTTCAAATTTTCATTACATGATTCATTTATTGTTGGGGAGAATGTGTACACCTCCGACAGCATATATGTGTGGAGGTTAGAGAAAATATGTTTGTAACTGGCTCTCTCCTTTGACCACAAGGGACCCTGGATTGAACTCTGGACATCAGGCTTGTTGAAAGCATATTTATGTATTGGGCAGTCTTACTGGCCCTCATCATTTCAGTTTCTGTGTATTTGTAGTTGATCCTAATAGGTACAGCAGCTGGACAGAATTGAACAGCAATCTAACACAAGAACTCTATGGTTATCTATCATATAGCATGTATCAACCTTCCTTTCAAAGAATAAAAGCTATACCTTTGCATGTATACATCATGTTGTCTGTGTGCAATTCTTTGTTGATGGGCATGTGGAATGATTACAACTTTCAACCATTTTCAATGATTCTGCTGTGGACAGAACTAAGGAAATATCTCTCCAAAATCCTGCTTTTAATTTTTAAAAATCATTCTAAAAAGTGGAATTGATGGATGAAATATTAATTCTTCTTTTACATAAAAAGTATAAAATATTCTCAGGGCATCTATACCATAAGAACTTCTTCCAGAATGGTGTTTATAATAGCAACAAAATTAATAAAGCAGAAGAAATTACTTAGAAAATGCATTTCTTGTAAAAAACAAAATTATTACAATTTAAAATATAATCTATAGAGTGAAGTGGAAGGAACATTTATGCCATATTCTTCAAGGAGAATTTCAGGGACACAGACAAGACTGTTTTTCTCAAATTATTCCGTGTACAAAATGGCAACAGAGTCTCTGTATTACCAAAAACTAAGAATTACAAATTTCATTTTTCTACAACTTGACATACTGATCTAAAATTTGGATAGAAATTTGTGTAGAAAACTACATGATAGACTACTTGTTTTTTACAATTGGGACTCTGGGTTCAATCCATAAAATAGTAAAATTCAAATATAGTAAAATTGTAAATAGTAAAATTCCTATAAAAAACAGAAAGCACACGAATGACCATGGCAATTTTAAATATTCTGTGTAAGTTTGTAAAATTGCATTGACTATAAGAACTATCATTATTCAATGGCAAAAAGTTTCCACAAAACCATAATCTTGAAAGGGGGGCTTGGTCTTTCAAAATCTTAATCAGCATACATAATATTGAACAATTGTAATTTTTTAAAGATAATTTTTTTATTCTCATCTTCCACGTTTTTTCTCCAGTCCCCCCAACATCTTTTTGCACAACTCTATATACATTATAACCTTTTACTAAAGCCACATTTGCTCTATTACCCTTTCCTTGATTCCTCAATTCCTCCTTTTTTCTTCTTTCTGGTTTCATAGGTCATAACTACTATCTCTCCATTGAGATTAATATGGATATGTCCCTGTTAGAAAACCAACATATGATCTTTGTTTTTCCAAATCCCTTACTGAATTATGTGGAAGTACATCTAGTTCCTAAATATTTCATGATTTCATTTTCCTTTACAGATGAACAAAATTCCACTGTGTAGAGATACCATACTTCCATTATCTGCAGATGAACATCTAGGATTGACATAATTTCTTTGCCATTTTGAACAGAGCATCTTATGTGGATATGCAAGCATCTGTGTAAGACAGAGAATCCCTTGGCTACATGCTCAGAAATTATAAAGCTGTGTTATATGGTAATTCTATTTTTAATATCTTGATAATTCCTGTTATTTCTTTTTTATTTAAATTTTTTATTTATTCATTTTACATCCCAGTTGCAGCCACCTCCCTCCTCCCAGTCCCAGCTTCCTTGCCTCTTTCCCTTATCCCCCCTCCACTACTCCTCAGAGAAGGGGAGCTCCCTTCTAACCACTCAGTCCAGCAAGTCTCATCAGAGCTGAGCACATCCTCTTCCCCTGTGGCCTGGCAAGGTAGCCCCACCAGGGAAACTGATCAAAAAGCAGACAAGAGTCCATGTCAAAGTCAGTCCCCATTCCCTTTACTAGGGAACCTATGTGAGGACTGAGCTGCCCGTAGGCTACATCTATGTAGGGAGCCTAGGTCCAGTCTATGCATGGTCCTTGGTTGAAGATAGTATTTTGTCCTCCTACCAGTGTAGAATGATGATTATATTTTCCCCCGTCATCATCAGCGTTTGTCATTGTCTTGATGATAAGCATTCTAAGCTGTGCAATGACATCTTTAAGTATTTGTAATTTGCATATCTCTGAAAGGCAAGTATGTTGAACACTTGTAAAAAACAGTGACTACACATTTGTTTTTTTCTTTAAAGAAATCTCTGCCCTGTTTGTTGACTGCAAAGTCTGTGGAGAGACTATTTAATCTTTATTTCCCTTGATACATTCTAGCTATAAAGGTCCTTATTAAAGTACAGAAGTCACTGTTTTTCTTCCATTCTGTGCCTTTTCTCTTCACTCGGCTGTGACTTCCCTTTATGTGCAGTGGGCTTTTAATTTCCTGCAGTTCCCCTTCTTTATTTCCGGTGTACTGTCCGTGCTACAGAGTCTTGTCACCTCTGTATACATCTTGTATTACTAGCATTTCCTCTGAGGGTTTTAGCTTATCATCCTTTGGGTCATTTAACATTAATTTTTGTGCGAGGTGAGGGGATATAGACATCATCCAATTTTCTGCAGGAAAATATCCGCTTTACACAAAGCCATTCAGATTCATAAGTTCTGACCATCAAAAGTTCAAAAACGGAATTTATTTTGTCTTTCTAAGTTCTTCCTGAGAACTGCTGAGACTCAGCAGGACAACGACAAGGAAGCCCAGACCCCTTGTTATCCTTCTGACTCAAAACAGGTTATTCCCTGTGTGGCTTTGGATATTCTCATGTCCCTAGATGCTTGTGGCAATACAATTGGAATTGGTGATGAGTTATCAGTTTATTGAAGAGAGCAATACTCATTTGTATAGAATCTGCAATTTCCTTTAGCATCTGTACAGGGGTTATGATTTCATACAATACTCAGCAATATTAACTCCTGCTTTTTTTATGTTCATTTGCTTTGATTAAGACCTGTTTTTCCTATATGTAATGATCTCTCATTGCAACTTTGATTTGCATCCCTCATTGTATTCTCTTTATTACTGATGACACTGAGCCTTTTTTTGCACATATTTCAGACATCTAAATTGCTTATAGGTAATTTATCCAAGTCATGAACCCATCTCTTATTGTTTTAGGTTTCTTCAAATTTAGTTTAAAATATGTTTGTAGGATAGAGGGATAAGCCAGTTGTCAACAGCACCCTGCTATTGCTTTGTGTCTGAGTTCAGTTGCTCCTATTTGTGGCTCACAAGCTTCTACACATTCAGGTGTAGCGGATCCGAACACTCTGACTCCTACTGGCACTCCCACCCACATGCAACCACCCCCAGCCCACACATAATTAAAAACAACATAAATATGAACATTAGGTATGTTTTATGTATCCTGAGTATTTAGCCAGTCTTTTAAAAGATTTTCAAATCTTTTCTGTTGTTTCTCTTAATGAATTTAAAATTATATTCCTTGTGAATTTCAGAAATAATGGGATGTCTTAAGAATTCTTTCTTTGAAAATTGACTGCAAATCGTTCTGTTTAGTCAAAAGCAATGAAAACATTAAACATTTTAGGAGGGGAGCTTTTGAAAACAGGGTTTTTGCTTTGTGTAGCTCTGGTTGTCCTGAAAGTAACTCTGTAAATTTGGTTATCCTCAATTTCAAATGTCTTTCTCTCTTTGTTTCTTGATTGCTATGTTGTCATGCAACACCTTGTCCAGTAAAAACATTATTTTTCAGTAAACATATCTAAAACTTTCCATTTCAACAATAGATAATATTTACTTTAATAAAGAACAAAGCCTTAGATGTTCTTTCGATGGAAGAGCTATAAGGACAATAATAGGACATAATGCACACTGATAATGTCTTTCTAAGGCCTCATGGCCACAATATGTTCATTTCTTTTTTAATAGGAATGCAAATGGCTTCTGAAAACTTTGTGGTGGGAATTGTTCTCTTCTCCCAGATTGCAGTGGGAATGCTTGGCAATTTCTCAATACTATTTTATTATATCATTTTGATAGTCAATGGCAAACATTTAATGCCCAAAGACCTGATTATTGAGCACTTGACTTTTGCCAACTGCTTGTCTGTTGTCTCGAGAGGCATCCCACAGACACTGTTAGATTATGGATTTAAAGATTTCCTGGATGATATTGGATGTAAATTGATAGTGTATATTTACCGAATAACAAGAGGAATGTCCCTATATGCTATGTGTCTATTGAGTTGCTTCCAAGCAATCACAATCAGTCCCAGCAACTCCAGGTGGATGATGCTTAAACACAGGGCCACCAAGTACATTGGTCCTTCCTGCTCACTCAGCTGGCTTATGCACTTTGTTCTAAACATCATGACTCCAGCAAGAGTGTTAGGTCCTAGTTACAACAAAAATGCAACAAACAGGATGAATTATGGGTACTGTTCATGGTTTGCATCTGGCAATTTTGCAACTGCACTTTACATGTTCTTACTGTGCTTCTCTGATGGTCTGGGTCTGGGTCTCATGGTCTACTCAAGTGCCTCCATGCTGAGTATCCTCTACAGACATAAGAGACAAGTCAAGCATATACACAGTGCTCAACACTTTCTAAAAGTCTCACCTGAAAACAGAGCCACCCAAACTATCCTCATCCTGGTGTGCACATTTGTCATCTCTTACTCATTCTCTTCCATTGTGGTCACCTTTACAACCTACTCCAAATATCCAATGCTATGGGGAGTATCTACATTTCTAGAAATGTTCTTTCCCGTATTTTGCCCATTTGTTCTCATCAGCAATATGTCGTCTATTTCCAGCCTGTTTTTATCCTGCTTTGGTAGAAGACAGCTTCCTCCAAGAATGGCATGAGCCCTGGTCATCTGTCTTTTCTTATTTATTGGCATATTACTTTACCTGTTGTACAACGCTAAGACTGCAGTTTGAGAATATTTATCTTCCTATAACTGACTCTTTTCATATGTTCAGCTATCAGTAGTCAATTATCAGTCATCATTACTATCCAAAATGAACAAAATTTCAGATATATAATATTATCATATTATACAAATTGTTATGTAATATTAGGCAAAGCTGAACATGTGAAAATACACTTAGGGGACCAGAGGTTATCTGATGACTCGGGAAAAGGTATCTGGTTTTGTGTGTGTGTAACATAATTTTTATTTTATTTAAATGGGTATTTTTTTGCATATATGTCTGTGTACCACATGTATAAAGTACCTGCAAAAACTTAGAAAGGGCTTTGCATTCTGGAAGACTGGAGTTACAGAAAGTTTTGAGGCAATATTGAATGACAAAAAGAAAACCTAGGACATCTGGGAGAGCAGTCAGTGCTTTTAAGCACAAAATCATCTCTCCAGCCCTAAAATGTTTTGATAATATTTAAATTTTTTAAATTTGTATATGCGTATGTTTAAATATATTTATGCACATTACACACACGCCTGCTGCCCATGGAGACAGATGAATGTGTTGGAGGCTCTGGAACTAGAGTTACAGGCAGTAAAGAGCCACTCTGTGTGGTTGCTGGGGACTGAGCTTACTACAGGCTTTTAAACACTGAGCCAGCTCTCCAGCTCCAACCTCTTGTTTATTGCTTCTCATATGTAGATACTACAATTCTCCAACTGTCACTGCTATGAAAACGTTGTAGAAATATGGATGGAAACAGACTATCTCCGTGACTCTCGTTCTTACGTGCCACGAGTTTTAACGTTCACTTCCTGGAAAGTTCATCAAAGTATTCAATTTTATACAATTATGCTCTTTGTATGTATTCATTTTTTTTCAATGAAATATGCTTCCGGCCTCCTGTTTTTCACTAAGGAGTTAGATTGCTAAAATACTTTATTTATAGTAGCTTTTCCAAAGAGAAGTTTTCTTATTTTTTTTGTAAAGAATAAATCAATTTAATCTGGGGTCTAGAGTATGCATACCCCTATAGCCCAAGTATTTCCAATCGAGTGGTTACAAAGAAGAAACAAGTTAGCTAGAGGAACTTGGTGCAAAGAACTTGAAATTCAGAGTTTATTTTTGAAGTATTGTTTTCTAAATAACTGTGATACTACCAAACTATAAGTACCATTCTCAAGTCTGTTTAGAAGGTGTGTAATTTGATTTCATTCAAATACCTCATCTTTAATGTTATTCCCATTTGCCAATTTCATAAAACATAACAATTTTGCATATTTGGGTTTCTATAAAACTGAATATTTTAAAGTCTTCTCTGATTTAATTCTTAGCATCTTGACTAATGCATCATCTATGAGCTTTCTCTGTATGTTACAGAAATTATCAATTGGTCATTCAGCTCCAAAATAAGTGATGATTTGTTTTCTCAATTTGTTGTTTCTTCTGGGCAGTAGTTTGCCTTATCTTATTACAAGATTTTATTTCCATACAAAAATAATTTAGATGTAAACATACTCTAGGGAAGGAAGGTTGCTACATTTAATCCTGGCTTACATTTTTCACAAGAATGCTTAGTTTCCTTCTGACACAAATGCACCATTGTGTTTATTAGGGAAAATGTAAAAGATGCTAGTTGGTGAGATAATGTTGCTACATAGCTATAAATACTCTGGGCTTGAAAATTCCACTGAGGGTATGTGCTATTGTGCTCTTTCTGGTAGGAAATGTGTAGTAAGTTCTGTATGACAAATGCTGTAAACAGTGGTCTGTATAAGGATCCTAGGGCACTGCATTGGTCAGGCAAGTATTCTGTCACTGGATTGACCACACTCAGTAAACAAAAATATCTAGCAAAGGAATCTAAGTAAAATTAAATGGGAAAACTTTTATTAACTGTTGTAATTTTTCTATGAGCTTGAAATGACATCACAACATTTTTAAAAAGTCAACTATCAGCAGAAATGCTAAAGCTTCTTACTTTTTGTTCCATAGAAATACCAAAATATTGCTAAAAATTTAGTGGAAGCATTTTCAAAATGTAAAATTGGATTTTTAAAAAGTTACCTAGAAAACATATATACACAAGCACAAGCTCTTTCCTAAGAATAAAAAAGGCAGGAACTTAAGAAATATAGAAAACAATTTCCTAGATTATTATTTAGTGTTTTTTATTCCTCTGGCAAAATGTGGAACTATATAAAAAATTTACCCAGAAAACCCACACACAGCTCCCACACCCTATCCTAGGGATAAGGAAGACAGAAACTTAGGAAATATAGGAAACCACTTGATAGATGTGCTTTTTTATTTCTCTTATTGCGGTGACAAATTATCTGACAAAGAAAAAATTTCTTCCACCGCACAATCTGAAGGCCAAGATTAAGATGGTAATGATTATCACAGCAGGGAGAATAGATGGATTTTGTAGTGAGGGAGGCATAAGGTATATGTTAATATTAAGTTCACAATAAGGAAGTAAAGAGATGATTGCCAGTGCTCAGTACATCTTTTTCTTTGGCCCTTTTTATTAAGACTCTACATCAGCCTATGGGGTAGTATCGCCCAGATTCAAAGTGGGTCTCCTTCCCTCAGTTGACCTCTATGAAATACCTTCACACTCATATGGCAATAAAGTGTGATGATCACAGTCAAACTGACACCATATGTATCATTTTAACTATAAAAATCAATCTTTTAGTAAGTCTATATGTTTAATTTCAAAACGGCACAGGTTTCTCAATTTTAAAAAGCATAATTAATCTTAAGGAGATAAAGTCATATATACCACAACTGACCTAAAAATCCCAACACAGAATCAACAAATATATATATATATATATATATATGCATACATATATACATATAAACATATATGTATACATATATAGGTATATATGTAAACCCTCAAACATTTATGATTATGTTATATTTTAAAACTGCTTGCCATTATATTAACTGGGGGAATGGATGAAGGTAGATTGAGTGTTAGGAGCTCTCAGGAACATGCATTGTCAGAAGCCATGTGGGCCTTCTGATAGGCAATGCAGTGTTTTATAAGATCTGCACTAAAGTTATGCCCCAGTTTCACTTCATGCTGACAATTCCTGCCACAGCCCATGGCAGAGTCGAACAGTACCTGAGTGGGGAGTGAGGACTGAAATAATTAAAGCAAGTCCCACTACACACCGGATCAGCTCGAGAGAGCTGTCAGTAAGACTATAGCCACAAGTTTATTCCACAATTCCTTTTTATAGGCAAAGCAAAAACAAGACACATCAATAAAGAAATAAGTTCATGGAACTGCCAAATTTGTTTTCTTAAGCTACTTCCCTGTAGCAGATAAGGTCACACAAACAAGTTTTAAGGAACTTGGTGAAACATCCTTTTATCTCTGTCTCAGGGTGAAGGTCAGAATGAAAACATGTTTTTTGCGTAATACTCAATAACAATTGTGTAGATGTACCACAATTTCTGCATCCATTCTTCAGTTGAGGGGCATCTGGGTTGTTTCCAGCTTCTGCCTATTTCAAATAAAGCTGCTACAAACATGGTTGAGCAAATGTCCTTATTGTGTACTTGAGCCCCTTTTGGATATATGCCTAAGAGTGGTATGGCTGGATCTTGAGGAAGCGCTATTCCTAGTTGTCTGAGAAAGCACCAGATTGATTTCCAGAATGGTTGTACCAGTTTACATTCCCACCAGCGGTGGAGGAGGGTTCCCCTTTCTCCACAACCTCTCCAGCATGTGTTGTCACTTGAGTTTTTGATCTTGGCCATTCTGATGGGTGTAAGGTGAAATCTCAGGGTCATTTTGATTTGCATTTCCCTAATGGCTAATGACGTTGAGCATTTCTTTAAGTGTTTCTCTGCCATTCGATATTCCTCTACAGAGAGTTCTCTGTTTAGCTCTGTTCCCCATTTTTTAATTGGATTACTTGGTTTGCTGCTTTTCAGCTTCTTTAGTTCTTTATATATACTGGATATTAGACCTCTGTCAGATAAAGGGTTGGTGAAGAAAGGGAGAGTAGCCTTACCATGCCACAGAAGATGACAATGCAGCCACTCCTGATGAGATCTGATAGACTAAGGTCAGAAGGAAGGAGAGGAGGACCTCCCCTATCAGCGGACTTGGGGAGGGGCATGCGTGAAGAAGGGGGAGGGAGGATGGGACTGGGAGGGGAGGAGGTAGGGAGGGAGGGCTTTGTAGGGGGGGATACAAAGTGAATAAACTGTAATTAATAAAAATAAATAATTTTTTAAAAAACAGTTATAAATGGCTTTCCCCAGGGTCAGAAGATTGTTCAAGGTTCCTGAATAAACTGCATTGAGAAGAAAAAAAAAAAAAAAAAAAGAAATGCTTTCTTTTGGTCAGAGTTGCCCTGGTCATGGTGTAAAGACAGCACGAGAGCAATAAATTGCAGCAATAGAAAACAAAACAAAACAAAACAAAAAAACAGTTATAAATATCAGAATAAAACAAGGGTTTTTTTTTTTAATTTATTAAATTTCAATATATATGAAATGCCTGGAATAGCTCAGGTAATATAACAAGTTTTTAGAATAGTACTGATAATTAATATTACGTTATAATATATTATATGGACTCCTTGTAGAGAATAAACCCACAGACACACATACACAGATCTTACATATAGCTTTTTTCAAGCATCCTTAGTGTTAACTATCCAGCCCCTCTCACTTGTCAAAGTCCAGCTTGGAAGAGTCCAGGGGAGAAACTGAGGTAGGTGGATGAAGAGTGGACGATTGGGGTCAGTCGCTGTTGATGGTTAACTTCTTTCTCTCTCTTGGTAGAGGTTCTACTTGGGCTTGAACCCTAGACCTCCAGACTTAAGACCTGCTGCCTTATCAACTGAGCCACCTGAAGCTTCTGGCCTGCTTTTTGCCAAAACTGCTCTTTAGCTAATGTCTTTTATTGTTTAGCAGCAATCAGTCTTAACTAGGCTGACAAAAGGCTCCTGGCTTGTTTACTCAGAGATCTCCAAAAGGCTAGAGGCTGAGGAGAAAAGTTCTTTTTTTTTTCACTTTTTAAAATATTTTTAATTGTAATTTTTATTAATTACACTTTATTCACTTTGTATCCTCCCTGTAGCTCCCTCCCTCCTGCCCTGCCAATCCTACCTTCCCTTCCCCTTCTCCATGCATGCCCCTCCCCAAGTCCACTGATAGGGGAGGTCTTTGATCATGACCTGCAGATTGAGAAACATTGTTCTATAGGAAGCCTGAGGCTGAAAATTGAGCCAGGAATCCATCACAGGCCCTATGGACACAATGAATGCCATTATGTTGGTAAATGGACACAGTGTCAAAATACCCTCTAAATTCTTGTATCTATAGTCCTAGACTATAGTGCAACACTCGTAACTCTTTAAAGAAGTTCCTTTGTGCTGTGAAGATGGTTATCACACTGGCTAAAATTCAAAGACTGAGTGACTCTGTATTGCCCAGTCACAAATGAGATATCTATATCACCCCTCACCAAAGGTTCAGGTAGGATTATAGTAAATCGGATGGAAAAAGTCAGAGACAGACGTGAGGGAGGATCAGAGAAATATAGTATCTACTAGCTATAACAGGACCACTGCACTAATAGATACACCATAGCTGTAGCTGCCTCCATAATACACAAAATATTAGGCTCCTTAGGAGGCCTTGTAGAATAAGGGAAGTAGAGTGTTCATGAGACCCCAGCCCTAATTGAGAAGATATTGACAGTTTATGGCTTCTGGCAGGGAAAGGCTGTTTTCTATAAAGTTGTAGCCCCTAGTAGGCCAGCCAAGCACCAGTGAATAACATTACAGACCTATGAGTATGTGTATAGCAGAAATTGACTTGGTTGGTTAAAAATAGAGTATTTGAAGTTGAGAGTATGTGGTAATATGAAAGGAGATCTAGAAGACTTAGAAAAGAAGTGAATAAAACCTAAGTACAATATACACAAATATGGCATTCTCAAAGAATTACGATATTTAAAAATACTCCAATTAGAATAATGTGTTTTTAACTCTATTGGCCCACATATGCATTTGTACATTATGATGTGATAGATGATGTTGTAGATCTAGATTTGAGTTGAAAAGCACTCCTGTCAGCAAATAACATGGGATGGGAACAGGCAGGCTCAGAGCCAAACTGGGCCTGGGCATGAGCGAGAAGGACTGCTGATGGAGTATTCCAACAGGACAATCCTAGAATTGACATTTGTCTCCCATGCATTCTGATCCTGTGTTTTCACATATCGCTCATTCCATAATTGTAAAAACATCCTGATTTCCACAGAGTTTTGGATCCTTCTTCAGTGAAGAAGGTCAAAGGATCGATAGTGAATAAGATAGGGCAGGAAGTGTCCAGGAAGTGTTCTAAGGGAAAAGGCTGAAGCAGGTTTGTCTTGGTAGAGAGAAGGACATACATTTTATTGTGGGAAAAGATGATGTTTGATAGACATGATATGAGGACTGTGGTCTGAGGACGAATTAAAAAGGAATGGTCAAATACCAGGAGTTTTAAGCTCTCTTTTTTTTCTTTTCTATTTTTTGGTGTTTGCTTGTTTTTCCAAAAGGGTACCTTGTAGCCTACTCTGCTTACAAACTCAGTAAGTAATCGAGGATGATGTTGTGCTCCATTCCTATGGATTCTTCCTTCCCAGCACTGGGTATGCAGGGCTGCTTCACTATTTCAAGGATCCTTTTGGCTTACTTGTCTATTTTGTTTTTGGTTTTCCTTTAAATGTTTTGTTTTGTTGAGACAGATTCTCTCTCTGTTTCCCTGGCTGTCCTGAAACTCCCTATGTAATATAAGCATTCTAGTTGTTAGAATCAGTTGTGTCTTCAGAAATTTACATTTAGGAAGAAAACACTGACACATAGTGGAATAAGTACTATTCATTTTCATAAAAACAAACATTTTCATAGGAATGCTTTTTCTGACCAACATTCCTTTAATATATTAAAATACAAAACATCATCAATAGGAATGAATATCAATGCACACAGATGATGCATCTTTACACTGAAGATTCAGTCTTTGGAATATCTTGTGGCTAATCCATTCCCAGAGTGCTAATCCATTCCCATAACCCTACCATGTAGCATTTTTTTTCTTTAGAGAGAATTGCAGCTTGAGGTTTCAATGTCCAGACTTCTCAGTGTCATGGTTTAAGAGCAGTTTAGGCTTCTGAAGTTTTATTCACTGAGCTTCCAGCTTCTTTGGGATGACCTTCTTTAAGGTTCTGACCTTTGTGTTGAGGTCAAATAGTGTCTTGAAGTAAGACCAAAATCTTTGTGGTTAAGAACTCAACAATGATAAAACCAGACACACTAAACCGCTGAGAAGAAAAAGTGGGTAAGAGCCTTGAACTCATTGGCACAGGAGACAACTTCCTGAACAGAACACCAACAGCACAGGCTCTAAGAGCAACAATCAATAAATGGGACCTCATGAAACTGAAAAGCTTCTGTAAAGCAAAGGACACTGTCGTCAGAACAAAACAACAGCCTACATATTGGGAAAGGGTCTACACCAAACCTATGTCTGACAGAGGACTAATATCCAGTGTATATAAAGAACTCAAGAAGTTAAACAGCAAATCAAGTAATCCAATTAAAAAATGGAGTACAGAGCTAAACAGAGAGTTCTCAACAGAGGAATATCAAATGGCAAAGAAACACTTAAAGAAATGTTCAGCGTCCTTAGTCATAAGGGAAATGCAAATCAAAATGACCCTAAGATTTCACCTTACACCCATCAGAATGGCTAAGATAAAAAACTCAAGTGACAACACATGCTGGAGAGGTTGTGGAGAAAGGGAACCCTCCTCCATTGCTGGTGGGAATATAAACTTGTACAACCACTCTGGAAATCAATCTGGTGCTTCTTCAGACAACTAGGAATAGCGCTTCCTCAAGATCCAACTATACCACTCCTAGGAATATATCCAAAAGAAGCTCAAGTACACAATAAGGACATTTGCTCAACCATGTTTGTAGCAGCCTTATTTGTAATAGCCAGAACCTAGAAACAGCCCAGATGCCCCTCAGTGGAGGAATGGATACTGAAATTGTGGTACATCTACACAATGGAATATTACTCAGCAATAAAAACCAAGGAAATTATGAAATTTTCAGGTAAATGGTGGGATCTGGAAAAGATCATCCTGAGTGGGCTGTCCCAGAAGCAGAAAGACACACACGGTATATACTCACTCATATAGACATATAATATAGGATAAACCTACTAAAATCTGTACACCTAAAGAAACTAATCAAGAGGGAGGACTCTTGCTAAAATGCTCAATCCCTATCCAGAAAGGCAAAGAGGATGGATATCAGAAGAAGGAGAAAAGAGGGAACAAGTCAGGAGCCTGATACAGAGGACCTCTAAAAGGCTCTGCCCTGCAGACTATCAATGCAGATGCTGAGACTTATGGGCAACCTTTGGGCAGAGTGCAAGGAATCTTATGAAAGAAGTGAGAAACAGTAAGATCTGGAGAAGACAGGAACTCCACAAGGAGAGCAACAGAACCAAAAAATCTGAGCACAGGGGTCTTTCCTGAGACTCATACTCCAACCAACGAACATGCATGGAGATAACCTAAGGCTCCTGCACAGATATAGGCCATGGCAGTTCAGTATCCAAGTGGCTTCCATAGTAATAGGAACAGGGACTGTCTCTGACATGAACTGAGTGGCCTGTTCTTTGATTATCTCCCCCTGAGGGGCAAGCAGCATTACCAGGCCACAGAAGAAGACAATGCAACCACTCCTGATGAGACATAATTGACTAGGATCAGAAGGAGGGAAAAGAAGACCTCCCCTATCAGTGGACTTGGGGAGGGGCATGCATGCAGAGGGGGAGGAAGGGAGGGTTTGGGACAGGAGGAGGGAGGGAACCACAGGGGGGATACAAAGTGAATAAAGTGTAATTAATAAAGAAATTTTTAAAAAAAAGAATAAAGCAGCAATGAACATTGTTAAAAGAACTCAACAATGAATTTCAGGGGACACAATTCAAGCTAAGAATGACAGTGTTTATAAAGCCACTCACAGCGGCACAAGCAATTTGAGAACTCAGGATATGGAGTTACGTGAATCTCTGTAAGTCTAACAAATCGTCAGCCTGTAGAACATGGGTGTTTCAAGAAAACAAGGACTTAATAAAGTATCAAAAACAAAACAAAACGAACACACAAAAGGAAAGCATGAAGTAGCAGGGAAGTTCTAGAACCCCAGCAGTAGGGAGGTAGTGCTAGGTCATTCTTAACCCCATACTGAGTTTCTGGGCAGACCAGGTTAAAAGACACCTTTTTGCAAAAACAAGCAATCACACACACACTTTTTTAAGGAAAAAAAAAAAAAAAGAGAATTAAAAACTATTCAATTTTTGGGCACACCCCATTTTTTAAAAACATTTTTATCAATTCTGTGCAAATTTCTTATCATGCACCCCAATCTCACTCTTCTTCCCATCCTTCCATATTTCCCCTCTGCCCTTGCAACCTCTCCCCATAAAGAAAACAAACTAGAACCTAACAATTTTTTTTAATATTAGTTGCAATTTATTAACCTTGTAGCCCAGCTGTAGCATGCTCCCTCACTCCCTTCCAATCCCACCCTCCCTCCATAATCTTCTCCCTGCCCCTTTCCAAGTCCACTAATAAAGGAGATCCTCCTCCCCTTCTATCTGACCCCAGCTTACCAGGTATCCTCTGTGCCCTGGCAAGCCTGCTCTTCCCTGGGGGTGGGAGTGGGGGCTGTCAAAGACCTAGCCATTGAGTTCATATCGGAGATAGTCCCTGTTCCCCTTACTAGGGTACCCACTTGGATACTGAGCTGCCATGGGCTACATTTGAGCAGGGATTCTAGGTTATATCCATACATGGTCCTTGGTTGGAGATACAGTCTCATAAAAGACCTTTGTGCCCAGATATATTTGGTCCTTGTGGAGCTCCTGTCCTCTCCAGATCATACTAACTCCCCCTTCTTTCATATGATTCCCTGCACTCTGCCCAAGGTTTGGTTATGAGTCTCAGTATCTGCTTTGATACACTGCTAGGTAGAGTCTTTCAGAGGCCCTCTGTGGTAGACTCCTGTCCTGTTACTTGTTTTCTCCTACATCTAATGTCCATCCCATTTGTCTTTCTAAGTGAGGATTAATCATTTTACCCTGGGTCCTCTTTCTTGTTTATCTTCTTTAGGTGTACAGATTTCAGTATGTTTATCCTATCTTATAGGTCTAGTACCCACTTATAAATGAGTATATACCATGTGTGTCTTTCTCCTTCTGGGATACCTCACTCAGGATGATCTTTTCTAGATCCCACCATTTGCCTGCAAATTTCATGATTCCTTGCTTTTAATTGCTGAGTAGTATTCCATTGTGTAAAAGTACCACAATTTCTGTATCCATTCCTCCTTTGATGGACATCTGGGTTGTTTCCAGGTTCTGGATATTATGAATAAAGCTGCCACAAACATGGTTGAGCAAATGTCCTTGTTGTGTACTTGAGCATCTTTTGTATATATGTCTAGGAGTGGTATAGCTGGATCTTGAGGAAGCTCTATTCCTAATTGTCTAAGAAAGCGCCAGATTGATTTCCAAAAGGGTTGTACCAGTTTACATTCCCATCAGCAGTGGAGGAGGGTTCCCCTTTATCTACAACCTCTCCAGCATGTGTTGTCACTTGAGTTTTTGTTCTTAGCCATTCTGATGTGTATAAGGTGAAATCTCAGGATCCCCTATGGGCTATATCTGAGCAGCAGGCCTAGGTCCTCTTCGTGTGTGGTCCTTGGTTGTGCAGTCTCTACAAGCCCACATGGTCCTATGCATGTTGTCTCAGTTGGTCTTCTGGTGGAGCTCTTATTCCCTCTGGGTCCTTCTGTCACCTCACTCTTCCATAAGACACCCTGTGCTCTGCCCAAAGTTTGGTTGTGAGTCTCAGTTTCTGCTTCAATCTTCTGATGTGTCGAGTCTTTCAAAGGACATCTATGATAGGCTCTCATTCTGTTCCTTCTCTTCAAATGATTTCAGTTTCATCATGTTTTAGGAACATATACATAAACCAGATTTATATTAATTTCCAAAACATACATTTTAGAACAATTAAGAGAAAACTTCCAACATCAAGAATCAACGAATAGATATCAAAGAACAACCCCTGATACTGCTAATGGAAGTGTTGCTACAGTTATACTCATTAGTAAGTATTCTGTAATTATAATAAGAATGGTAAATTCCAGTACATAATGATACTTAATGAAAAGTGTTTCTTCGGGATGTATGACTATGTGCAACTGGATTTAATTAAAGCAAAGCTCAAAATAGCCTCCTTTGTAAGAGTTCACACTAAAAAGTTCTACCCAACTTTATACCCAATGTTTATAAATTGTTTTATACATATAAAATGGAGTTCTCTACAACATGATAGTAAAGAGAGTGTGACACACCACAACATCAATGAGTAATTTAGAAATCTTTACCTGGAGTATGCAACACACACAGATCTGTGACTTCTCCCTTTGCCAATACTCTTTAATATGTGGATTTTTTTTTCCCATGACCATACTGACGTATTGTTGAAGAGAAGGTTTTCAATGAAGGAGAAAACAGCTAGAGGTATCTGGAAGATACCAGATCACAGGAATGAAGCAATCCATTAAACATAGCCAGTAGACTGAACCATGTCATGACATGAAAAACAGAGGAAGAACTGAAGACAGAGGATAGAGGGTCAGGGAAACAAGAGGACAAGTTCCAAGAGAAGAATAAAGAGAAGGAGGACCTGAGAAGAAGCAAGAGCCCAAGAGTAAATGATCAAAATGTCTGGGTTTTATGGAAAAAAGGAAGCTGGGAAAAGGGAAGAGAAGCTCAGAGTCTAGAAAAGTTTAAAGTAAATGGCAGGTGTAGTGCTGAGAAAAGCCAAGTCTCTGTAAGAGGTACTTGAAATGCTGTGAGAATCAGGCAGCTAACACCTGCTCTGATATAGTAATAGGCACTCCAGTTGGCCATTTGAAACAGTTTTGAGATGTTGAAACTTTCTAGGATTCTGTGTGTTAGGGAAAGTATCTCCAGGGACAAGTCCATGCAACTTACTTGCATTGTGATAACAACGAAGCCCTGTTCTTTTTGTATGTCTCCCTGCTGTCCCATTTGCATTCCAAGGACTGACAGAAAAATTTCCTTCTGATTCTTAATTGTTTCCTTGGAGTGGCTCATGTAATCTGTCCCATTTGTATTTCAAGGACTGACAGAAAAATTTCCTTCTGATTCTTAATTGTTTCCTTGGAGTGGCTCATGTAATCTGTGCTTCTTTTTCTGTTTGTTGTATTTTGTTTTCTGACATGAACTCAGGACCAAGTTGCTTAAAAGTTACCTCAGACCTTTGTGGAGATGTTGTCATCATGGGTCTAGAATTGAGTTTAAAATCACCTCCGTGCGTGTTTCCGAGTAAGGGGAGCAGGGATTGCCTGTGTCAGGAACTCGATTGCCTGCTCTTTGTTCACTCACCCCTGGCATTGCGGCCTTGCCAGGTCACAGAGGAAGAGGATCCAGGCAGTCCTGAAGAGGCTTGATAAGCTACGGTCAGAAGGCAGAGGAGAACTCCCCCTTTCAGTGGAATAAGGGAAGAGAATAGGGGGGGAAGAATTGAGGGAGGGGGCTTCAATGAGATATATAATGAATAAATTGTAAAAAAAAATTAAAAATAAAAAGAAGAGGAAGTTGTGCTGGAAATACTGAAGAAATTAGAAGGGAAGGAAATAGGGGTAAATTAAATTTGATGAAAAAAGAACAAGATATTCATGTATGAAATTATTAAACATTAAGAAATGTAAAAAAAAATTAATCACCAATCTAAGTGAGGGAAATGTTCTCACCATGGTTTAAGCAGAGTGTCACTTCTCATGGTGACAACCACTACAAAGGTGTCATTCAGCACTGAGGTGAGTGACGAAAGCACTGGAGTAGTAAGAACTCAAAACATTACAAAATACATTTTAGAGAAGCTGCTCTTGTGTTCTCAAAGCATCTTACTTTCTTCACAAGTGCCTCTTTTATTTTTTTCTGGGACAGCATTTCTCTGTGTAGCCTTGGCTCTCCTAGATTCATTTTGTAGACCAGGCTGGCCTCTAACTCACAGAGATCCACCTGCCCCTGCCTCCCTGCATGCTGGGATCACAGGAGGGTACCATCGTGCCTGGCTCAAATACATCTCTTAATTTTAGTTGTTAAGATTTTATTTCCTCTCTGTGTATCTTTAATATAGTACTTAAAGTCCGAGACAGAGCAGTAAGACAACTAAAGGAGGTCAAGGGAAAACAAATTGGAAGGAACAAGTCAAATTATCACTGTTCAGAGATAATATGATAGAATATGTAAGTGACCCCAAAAATTCTACAAAGAAACTCCTGCAGCTGATAAACACCAAAGTGGCTGGATACAAACTTAACTCAAAAAAAAAAAAATTAGTAGCCTTCCAGTATATAAAAGACAAACAGGCAAAGAAAGATATTAGGGAAATGACACCATTCACAATAGCCACTAAACACATAAAATATCTTGGTGTTACCCTAAACAAGCAAGTAAAAGACTTGTATGAAAAAAAATCTTTAAGTCTCTGAAGAAAGAAATTGAAGAAGATATCAGAAAATGGAAAGTTCTCCCATGCTCATGGCTCAGTAAGATCAACATAGTAAAAATGGCCATCCTCCATTGCTGGTGGGAATGTAAACTGGTACAACCACTTTGGAAGTCAATCTGGCACTTTCTCAGACAATTAGGAATAGCGCTTCCTCAAGACCCAGCTATATCACTGCTAGGCATATACCCAAAATTTGCTCAAGTACACAATAAGGACATTTGCTCAACCATGTTTGTAGCAGCTTTATTTGTAATAGCCAGAACCTGGAAACAACCCAGATGTCCATCAACGGAGGAATGGATACAGAAACTGTGGTATTTTTACACAATGGAATACTACTCAGCAATCTAAAAGGAGGAAATCATGAAATTTGCAGGCAAATGGTGGGATCTAGAAAAGATCATTCTGAGTGAAGTATCCCAGAAAAAGAAAGACAAACATGGAATATACTTGCTTATATAGACCTAAAAGATGGGATAAACATAATGAAATCTATACACCTAAAGAAGATAATCAAGAAAGCAGACACGGGGTATGATGATCTATCCTCATTTAGAAAGACAAATGGGATATGCATTGAACATATGACAGGAGTCTACCGCAGAAAGCATCGGAAAGACTCTACCTAGCAGTGCTCCAAAATAGATACTAAGACTCGCAACCAAACCTTCGGCAGAGTGCAGGGAATCATATGAAAGAAGGGGAGTTTGATGTGGAAAGGATAGGAGCTCCACAAGGACCAAACGTATCTGGGCACAGGGTCTTTTCTGAGATGGACACTCAACCAAAGTCCATGAGAGGATAAAACCTAGAACCTCTGCTCGGATGTGACCCGTGATAGCTCAGTAATCGATTGGTTTCCCATAGTAAGGGGAACAAGGACTATTACTAACAGGAACTCAATGACTGGCTCTTTGACCTCCCCACCTCCCAAGGGAGGAGCAGTACTGTTAGGCCACAGAGGAGGACTTTGCAGCCAGTCTTGAAAATACCTGACAAAAGGGAGTCATATGAAAGAGGAGGAGGTCCTCCCCTACTAGTGGACTTGGAAAGGGGCAGGGAGGAGATGAGAGAGGGAGGGTGGGATTGGGGAGGGAATGAGGGATACAGCTGGGATACAGAATTAACAAAATGTAACTAATGAGAAAAATAAAATTATGGAAAAGAAAAAAAAAGGCCATCCTACCAAAAGCAATCTACAGATTCAATGCAGTCCCCATCAAAATACCAACATAACTCTTTACAGACATTGAAAGAACAATTAAATTCATTTGGAAAAACAAAAAACAGGGAACAGTAAAACAATCCTGTACAATAAAAGATCTTCTGAAGGTATCTCCATCCCTGATCTCAAGCTGTCCTATAGAACAATAGTAATAAAAGCTGCACAGTAATACCTTGATGTTGAACCCTTGGGGGATGACTTGGTCATTGCTGTAGTAGGGTAGGACAACGATTGCATTTCTCCCCTGGCAGTTTGCTTAATGTCTTGTGACACTCAGACAGAAGCCTTCCTTGTTAGTTTCAGATGGATTACTATGTCCAAAGTGTGTAGTGTTGTCAGCAATAGGATCTCACCTTCAAGTTCTGTGAGGCAGTCAGGGACAAGAGCAATAGCTTATATTGTTTTGGGAGTCTCTTTGACTCCCCCGAAATTCAACTCAAAGGGAGGTTAGCCATGTCCAGCTTTGAGGTTTTGTTAGATAGCCTATGGGTCTTAAGGATAGCATTATCAACTTAAATTGCATTACTTTATTTAAAAAGTAATATATATATATATATACATATATGTGTTTATAAGTATGTAAACACATATATTTACATATGATGTAATTATTTTACATAAAATAATGTTTCCCCATGACTCTGCCCAAACATCTGTATTTTTCCTCCATCCCCACTCCACCCTACTTTAAGGTAAGAAGAACAGTGATTTAGGTAAGGTTGTCTTTTCTGTAATTCCTCTGCAAGCTTCATCCCTATTGTGAGAGATATGGAGCCACTTGAGCCAGTGATTAAGGCTCTGCCCTTGTATATGAATTAACAGGTAACAGTGTAGCCAGAAGGTGAATGGATTATTTTTTTAATTTAGTTTTGTTTTATTAATTACACTTTGTTCACTTTGTATCCCCCCATAAGGCCCTCCCTCCTCCCCTCCCAGTCTTACCCTCCCTCCCCCTTCTTCACACATGCCCCTCCCCAGGTCCACTGATAGGGGAGGTCCTCCTCTCCTTCCTTCTGATCTTAGTCTATCAGATCACATCAGGCTGCTCTGTCATCTTCTATGACCTGGTAAGGCTGCTCCCCCCTCAGAGGGAAGTGATCAAAGAATAGGCCAATCAGATTATGTCAGAGGCAGTCCCTCTTCCCATTACTATGGAACCCACTTGGACACTAAACTGCCATGGGCTACATCTGTGCAGAGATTCTAGGTTATCTCCATGCCTGGTATTTGGTTGGAGTATGAGTCTCTTGGAAGACCCCTGTGTTCAGATTTTCTGGTTCTGTTGCTCTCCTTGTGGAGTTCCTGTCTTCTCCAGATCTTACTATTTCCCACTTCTTACATAAGATTCCATGCACTCTGTCCAACAGTTGGCCATAAGTCTCAGCGTCTGCTTTGATAGTCTGCAGGGCAGAGCCTTTCAGAGGCCCTCTGTGGCAGGTTCCTAGGTATCACTCAAGGTTGGCATGCTGGGGACAACCAACAGCCATCTAATTGGTCTTAGGTCCACTCAGTAGGAGTGCTGGGTGCTATCTAGCAACTGCAGTGCCTGTAAATGTTATAAAAGAGGAAATTCACCTGCTTCCAGCTGATGCTTGCCTTGCCCTATGTAATCAGATTATAGATTATTTATATAAATATTGGAAGTGAGCTCGGTCAAGATATATTGTTATTATTATTGTCAAATAATAAGTGGGACCTATATAAAACCAAGTTTTATAATAGTCTTTATAAAACAACTTATCCTAAAAACTTAGATTCTAATGATTAAAAAGTATTATCATACTACAACCAAGGTCCGTGCATGGAGATAACCTGGGCCTCCTGCTCAGATGTAGCCCATGGAAACTCAGTCTCCAAATGGGATCCCTAATAAGGGGAGCAGGGGCTGTCTCTGACATGAACTCAGTGGCTCCCTCTTTGATCACCTCCCCCTGAGTGGGGAGCAGTCTGTCCAGGTCACAGAAAGACAGTCCTACTGAGACCTGATGGGCTAGGGTCAGATGGAAGGCAGAGGTCCTCCACTATCAGTGGACTGGGGAAGAGGCATGGGAGGAGATGAGGGAGGGAGGGTGGACTACAGCTGGGATATAAGGTGAATAAATTGTAATAAATAAAAAATTATATTAAAAAAGATTTTCAAAAAAGTATCATATTTTAACCTTCAGCTAAAATAAGATATATAAAGACTTAAATAAAATTGGAGTTCATGAAACAAACAAACAAACAAAAAAACCAACTGAATAGTAGTGGCATAGAAACAGACACATTGGCACAGGAGATAACTTCCCAAAAAAAACATTAAAAAGCTCTAAGATCAACAATTAATAGACGGAACCTCATGAAACTGTAAAGCTTCTGTGAAGCAAAGGACACGTAATGCCAGGATCACGGGACCCTCAGAGACCACCAAGAGATGACTTGATGCAGGAGCAAGAGAGCTTTATTACGAGAGTGATCAAACTCGGGACCCAAGTCTCACTGACTCAGCAGTAGAGAAGTGAGACCTCAAGCTCTGAGTGAGCAGCTTTTTAAATGGAAAGTCTGTGAGCAGGGGGTTTCCATGACAGCAAGTAGTGGGGCACATGCCTTGACCTTACAGTATTGGGTAAAAGTTAGAGGGGCAAGGTGACCTCCTCTGAGGCACATAATCACAATTGCCTAAGGTGTATAATCACAATGGTTATTCTTCTAAACTACATCTGAAACATTGGGGAGACTTTTCCCAACTGATTCTCATTGATTGCCAGGGAGATTGTCTCTATTTTCTATGAAGTATTTATTCTGTGATATTTTCTGGAGGCTGTTGCTAGAAGAGTTAACTTTGTTGTCTGCCAAGTGTACATTCTGTGATATTTCCTGGTACCTGAGTTCAGCTCCCAGTCAAGATGGCTCTTTATTTCAAAATGGAGTTGTACTCAAGCTAACTATACCCAGGCTAACTTAAACTCTTCAGACACTGTTAACAGAACAAATGACTGCCTGCAGACTGGAAAATGATCTTCACGATCTTCATTCTGGTAGAGGCTTCTGTGGAAGGTATTGATATGTGTAATCAAGAACAATCACAAGCTGTTCCCACTGTCCAAGCACAGGACATCACAGGGATTGAGTTTCCAAATTTATAACAGGGGCCACTGCTGAAATATCACAGCTTTGCCCCCAAAGTGTTTATCAAACAGACCTGTGTGGCAAGAGCAATGGCCCACAACAAAGGAAAAATTACAGGTTTTGCAGCCATCTTTGTTTAGGTCTACCGGCTATGTTCAGTTCCCTGATTAGTGCTAACTACAACTTTTGTCCTTCAGCCTTTCTTATGTTCAATTTAATGCAATATGGTGGGATCAACAAGATTTGATAGCCCTTTTATGAACTGTGTTTGATTATGATTTGATTTTAGTTCAGAAAGAACAGATTTAAAGTTATGCTAGGGACTGCAGTTGAGTACAAGATTGAGCTTTACCTAGGCTCATTGGTTATATTTTTTAAGGTTAAGCCTAGGATGGGTAACTATGAAGTTTGCCTTCGTAGATCTACTCCAAATATAGTCCTAAAACATGCATCTAAGGTATATGTCAGAATTAGAGATGATAGCCTTCTGTTTTATAGGATGCAGTTTAGAACAGATTATAAAGATAGACAAGATTAACTCAGATATGCTGGCCCTCAAGCTTGTCAGAGATCTGATGAATATGACATTTTAATATGTGTAAGCTTATTGTGACAGAGAGTCCCAATATCCTAGCAGTTGCTACCCCAAGGTCTCTGAGAAGATTTGGGCACAAAGACAGATGACTACAACTCTGGATTGTGGTATGCCAACCACTGGGCAAGATTGCCCCAACTATTCCACTGCTACGGCCCAGCCTAAACTGTGGAAACCTGGAAATTCAATGTTTCACTTTGCTGAGGACCAATTGAGGTCAAACTCATTCTCCACAGAAATAGTCTCTCACCTTCAGTGCCTGATGGCTGGACTGTCTCTGCTCCTGGTGCTATGAGACCACAGGAGCCAGGGACACTGCCTAGGTGATGGACTAACTAGTCATCTCTGTCATTTTGATTAGTACATTTATTTAGTTTATAATTTATCCTTCTCAGGTCTCTGATCACATTGACAGCTAAGCTAAGCAAAGCTAATGGTAGCTTTGCAGCTAAAGAATAGAAAATTAGATCCACTGTTCTTTCATTGGTCAGTTCGTTATCTGGTTTGAACTAGTAAGTACTAGATCCTTTATTTAGAAAGGCAAACAGGTTTGCCTTGCTCACAGGCTTCATGTTAGTTGTCTGTGTCTTATGGTGAATATCTGGATAGAAAGATATGGAATTTATGTAGGGTCTGAGGATATAGGAGTTTAGATTGTGAGAATCTAGAGAGTGTTGTTTGATGGTCTGGAAAAATTGTTCCAAGTTGGTAAATGCAAAAAAGATTGGAAGGCCTAAGGAGGTGTCTTAAGGTATGTGAATGTGAGTTATAAAGATATAGAAAAGTGATTTAAGGCATATTAGAAATGGGAAATATTTCAGATTTCTCCCTCCTGTCTGCTATGGTTGTGCTTGTGTGGCTGTAAGATTTCAGTAGTTCAGAGTTTTGACATTGAACAACAGAGTTGATAAGTTGTTGGAACTTATTATCTAGTCATAAGCTTGAGCTTTTAATTTCCTTTGGTTGTCTTCTGAGATAGACTTAAAGGTGCATCTCGTCATGTTAAAAATATCTGTCTAATGTGTATATCTGACCCAAAAGCCATAGCATTTACTATGGTATTTTTAATGTCTGCTATTTCTGAGGTGGACTTTGACATAGCATTTAGGAATGTCTTAAACCTATTCCTTCTAGTTGCTTTGTTAAGGAAAGTTCAAGTGTCCAAGGTTTATCACCAAAGCCCTTAATGCATTTCTGCCTAACTTTCCAGTATGGGGTGGAGGGAGGGGCTAAAAATAGATGCTGAGTGTATAGAAAGTGGCTGAGCTCCATTGGTGGCTGATTACCAACATCTGTGCCCACAGAAAAAGTGTTAGTTTCAGACCTTGGAAACATTATGTTTATAAAAGTTACAAAAAAACAATTAAGAAGAATTGATACACATTCGGTTGGATGCAGTTTTATCTGTTACTCTCAGAATGTTGTTACATTAGATTTGCTGATATGTTACTTTCCTGATATTTAAAAAAATATTTGTTTTTTTGTAAACTAAAAATTCATATGAGTTTCAGGAAATCAAAAAGTCATGAGACCTGGATCTGGCATAGCTCAATGGACCCCAGATGAGTCTTCCCCCTGTACTTGGGATTCCTCACTTTTCCCATTTAATAGAAAAAAAAATTCAACTTCTGACTCTAATCTGAATTTGTCCCAGCAGATTTTTCCTGGTTGACTCTATTCCAGGATCAGCTACTGACTGCCAGCTGAACTTCGAACATGCTAGAGGCTGAAGTAAACCAGTCCAGTCAATGTGATGGCTCCATGTCTTTTCATATGGATCAACTAACCAGATCCTTCTGAGGAAAGCTCCATGGCCCAGCCTTTGACTGGCATTTAAGCTGTCCTAGCCCCTGATGGCCATCCTATTGTCAGCACTGAAGCAACTGAAGAAGAGTCTTCAGTCCAAAATCCCACCTAACAGGCTGAAATGCTGAGTCAAAAGGGGCTCCCTGGCATTAGTTATTATCTTGGGAACCTGCTTAGCTGGAGCAGGAGCTAGTATTGCAGCATTTAGAGACACTAGAGAGAAAAGATTCCAGAGGATGGTTTAAATCCTGGCATAATAGTTCTCCTTGGCTTCCTTCCTCTATATCCAACCTGAAGTGACCCCCCTACTCATTTTGATTTTTATCTTTGGGCCTTGTATTTTAAATCACCTGAAGGCTTTAATAAAGTAATGTTTGGGAGCAAGGCAGTAATGGTACTGATCCCATTGTGGAAAGTTAAATCTGAAGGACTCCAGGGTCATATCTGGAAGACTGAAAATTGGGTCTTCAAATGATCATGGAGAGGGGAGAATGAGAGACCAGAGAAGTAAGAATCAATGGGTATTGTTTTAAAGTTTAAAGTTCCAGCCACCTGGGTAAATCAAAAACAACTAGATTTAATGCATTTTCCCCCACCCACTAATTATTCAGATGTTAGGAAACCACCCTATGAAACCAAGCCAGAACTGTTTGTGGTCTTGCAGCCTTAGTGGACCAATCATTTCAAAAGTCAATTTCTCTTACCAATCATGTAATAACAAAGCACGTAAGTTTCTGCTTGTAGTTTTGCCCTATAAAAATCTTGTTCCCCTAGATCATGGTGCCGCATTTCTAACCTGTTTCCACAGGGATTTGTGTCCCATGTTTGAACACATATAAAATTAAAAATCCTCATGTATTTTCAGTGGAGTCTATTCCTGGTCTTTGGGGATTTAAGAACTGGGCAAAACATGCTTACCTCCTGGGATTTACCACCATCCAAACAACTGTGACTTTCTGCTCCAACCTCACACTGTGTCTGACAGGTAGGGCTCAGTGAAGGAGTGAAGGGTTGTCATCCAGTCATCCATAATGCCCTCCCCAGGCCAGAGCTTAGGCTGAGCCAGGCCTGAAACCCTGTGTGAAGCTCACAAACAGAACCTGAATTGCGGGGAGCCAAAGCTATCTACAGAAGCCAAAGCCAAATCTATCTAGTGAAGACAAAGTTATCTATGGAAGCCAAAGTCAATGAGTGAGCCAAGGCTATCTATGGAAGCCAAAGTCAAAGCTATCTAATGGAGACAAAGATAGTTACTGAAGCCAAAGCCAATTAGAGAGGAAAGGTTAATTATTGGAGACCTAAAGCTATGTAGTGAAAGAGTAATCTAGACCCTAAATCATGGGTGATAGATTGTGAGGACATCCTTTGTTAGAGCATCCGTAAGATATCTTACGAGAACATCCTTATGGTATCTTGCAGGTACAATATTTAACCCATGAAAGCACTCTTCCTGTCTCCTGCAGCAGCTTCCCCCTTTTTCTGCCTTCTTTCTATATAAGTTGGGTAAAAATTTCTAATAAACGGAAGCCTTGATCAGACAAACAGATTTGGCTTCCTTCCTTGCGGTTCTCATCCCCTCCCCCCCCATTCCTTCCATTCTCCTCCCCTAGGAACCCACGTTGAAGCCCCGCTGGTCGGGGCATGAATTGGGTCAACAGAGGCTGGGCTACAGCTGCTGCTTCTGCCATGGTAGCTGTGGAAACAGAGGAAGAAAAAGAGGGGCCCTGCTCTCAAATTCAGGTTAGGCAACATGAAACGAACACACCAACCCTGCCTAGTGCACTCCTCACCCCTCACCCTAGTGCCAAGCACCAAAGACAATAGCCCAGAGTGACTTCCAACTCCTTGGCTAATGACAGGTGGGTTGGGTCCATACCCTACATACTAGTGAGGCCTGACAGGTCTTTGGTGTGTCTGTAGGTGTTACCCCCTGACATCAAGGTGCTTTCAAGCACTTGCACTGGAGATGTGGCAAGTGACAGGCCTCACCCTAGGGCAAGGATGTAGGTGAGGCTGTGCTCTGAATTTTAATTAATTATGTATGACTTGTTCATTCTCACCACATCTCTCTGAGGACAGAGAGCAGGATCTGTGAGGGTTACAGTCAAAAGAGATGTGAGTGGCCCAGTTTTCCATTGGAGATGGCCACCTTGGAAGCCAATCCCCTGAATCAAATCTACTGTGGTGGCCCACTGTTGTGACTGTAAACAAGTTTTTGATTTGATCCCAGGAGAGGGATATGGGACTGGTTCAGACTGTCCACAGAAGTAAACTATTTGTCTGGTGCAGGCTGAGAGGGCTGTTTCTCAGCTGCATACAGTTTAAATCTGAAGACTCTGGAGATGGAATAAATGCCAGGGCCCAGAGAGAGAACAGAGCTCAGAGAAAGAAGGCTGCTGATGCTCCCCTTGCTACTCCTGGTTGCTGTGAATGCAGTTGGATGAGATAAGTTGAAGAAATCCTGAAACAAAGATTGGAATGCCCTAAGGAACCCAATGACCCTAACTGGCAGAAAATAGCTAAAGAGAACTACACCCTGTCTCCCTATTATTGTTCCTTCTCTTCTACCTGGGGTTGAGGTGTTGGAAGAGATTGGGGTGAAGGGAGGAAGAGGCATAATAAACCAAAATAAAATAGCATAAAAAGTTATGCTAACACCCCATCTCTTGGATGCAAGTGAGAATCACCTCAAAGCTTCTGAGCAAGTGCTGTCTAGTTTGGGCACAAGCTGCGATCTGTTCGCTAGACCCAAACAGCAGTGACTATCTAGACAAGGAGGCCTGTGCTAACTCTGCTGTAGCTTGTTATCTACTTCCTGTACTCATTGGCTACTATTCCACTTTAAAAACAAGTACATGTAGCTGTGCAGGGCTTTCAATCCCAGCACTAAGGACACAGGTAGATCTATGGGAGTTCGAGGTCAGCCTACTCTACAAAGAAAGTCCAGAGTAGTCGGGCTCTTACACAGGGAAACTGTGTTTTGAAAAAAAAAAACAGGAAAGAACAAAATAATGAAAACCAAGTTCGTGGGACCTTAAATAAAACATTCCCCAGAAGTGATGGAGGCTTAGATACAGGCTGAGATATAAGTCAGTTTCCTCCCACAGCCTTGTCCCCTAAGGGCTACTCCAAATAGCAACTGTTGAAGAGAACATTTATGTGAGTCACATTCTTTTTTTTTTTTTTTTTTTTTTTTATGTTAGGGGTCCCACAGGAACATCCAACCGGGACATCCACTCATGTGCACTCCTGTGTAGCCATGATGTGTGTGTTGTGTCTGTTACGATGTCCCCCTGCTCCTACTAACTGAAATATGCAAGGAACAGAGGCCTTGAACATCTATTATGGATCCAAGGAGTCAGCCCACAACCTAACTCAACCTAGCTACTAGTGTACTCTCCCTTGCACACAATTTCCTACCACCCTCTCACAATCTCTAGCATTTGTTTCATCAGCCTGTTGACAATTGTCTTCTTGAGAGCTGTGATACAAACCCTGTGCTGGACTTAATAGGGGGTGAAGAAGAAATGACACCATGTGTTAACTTGAGTACTCCTACAAAGGAGCCTGTGCGGGGAGCCTAGCCCTGGTGAATAAGGGAAGGTTGAGGGTGGGAAAGAACTTTTCAGAGTAGTACAGGGGAAGGCATGGTCCAGGCACAGCAGGGAAGAGACAAGCTGGGCAATTATCTGAGGGCCATGGTAAGGGCTTCAATGAGTTAGCCAAGGAAAGGAGGAGCATGGAGGCTCCTGGGGATGGGGAGCACATACCCTTTCTCAGATCTCTTTGAGTACTCGGTGACCCCAAAATGAGGCATTGCGGTTCAGTAAGAATCAATAAGCCAAACTGCATGGGGGCTAAAGACAGTAAGACCCCAGTCAGGAATCCACAGGTTCCTACCAAGCCCTGGTAGGGAAGATCGCTCTCTTTTCCTAACCAGTGGTTCACTCTAGGGAAGGAGGGAAACATTTGTAGGCTTCCAACTGACCTGCTCACATGTGAAGATATGAGTCCTTGATCAGCAGTGGCCAAGACTCACACTCACTTCTTGTACCCCTGCTCATTTAGGGACACACCCAACTCCTCTGCTGTCGTCTCCCACTGCCTAGACCCACAGGCACCTTGTGCTGAGCTCTGTTGCCTCTCTATCCTCACTGTCCCAGGTGACACCTGCCTGGAGCTGATCACCTGGCCAGCATGTGGTTAATGGAAGCAGGATTCTTTCTCCCTGGGATAGACAGAGAAAATGATTTACCATTCCTTCAGGAGTCCAACCTCCCCTTGAGACTCCACAGTGAAGTAGCCATGACTAAGCTGAGAGCTCCATTGTAAAATGTCACAGCCTGGCAGACACAAAAAGGAAAAAAGGAGCCTTGGGAATATATGGGAAAGAAAGCCAGGTTTCACAAATCAGGTGTACGTTTAAGACTTCGAACAAGTGATGGATGGACTGAAAGTGGCTCAGCCTCAGCAATCTTTATCACAAACAATAGGACACCAGGAGGAGAGAGACACACTTGTATGGAGTAACGACAGGGTGGCACATGAAATCCCAGGTCTGAGGTCTTTAATCTGGAGTCCAGAAGCTCCTGAAACTGCTTGGCATTGTGAGAACTACATGGGTATGTGCGTTCTCCTAGGAGAAGGTCCATCGCCTCCATCAGGTTGTAAAGGGACACTTTCCCCTCAAGTGTTAACTTTTCTAGTTCAGAAAGGGCACGGTGCCCTGGCTTCTGGGGAGAGTGTGGGAGAAGCAGGCTTAAATTTTTCTCACCTGGGTAGACCTTGTCTCCACAGAACCCATGGAGCTAGCTAGCCAAACAATGTTAAGACTTAGGCAAAGCGACAGCACTTAGTGAACCACTGGGTAGGAAAGGAGAGCTATCTTCCCTACCAGGGCTTGGTAGGAACCTGTGGATTACTGATCTGGGTTCTTAATGTCTTAATGGGTGCCCTCTGCCTCTGCATACTGCCCTGCTGGGCTCAGGATTTTGTTATGCCAGGTTCACGGGACCCTCAGAGACCACCAGGAGACGACTCGATGCAATTGCAACAGAGCTTTATTACGAGAGCGATCGAACTCGGGACCCAAGTCTCACTGGCACAGCAGTAGAGAAGTGGGACCCCGAGCTCTGAGTGAACAGGTTTTTTAAAGGGAAAGTCTGTGAGCAGGGGGTTTCCATGGCAGCAAGCAGGGGGGGGCACAAGCCTTGGCGTTACAGAATTGGGTGAAGTTTAGCAGGGCAGGGTGACCTTTTCTGAGGCACACAATCACAATGGCTAAGGCATAGAATCACAATGGCTATTTTTCTAAACCATATCTGAAACATTGGGGAGAATTTTCCCACCCGATTTTTAACCGGTTCCCATTGATTATTGCCAGGGAGTTTGTCTCTACTTTCTATGAAGCATTTATTCTATTATATTTCCTGCAGGCTGTTGCTAGGAGAGTTAACTTTGTTTTCTGCCAGGTGTACACTCTGTGATATTTCCTGGTACCTGAATTCAGTTCCCAGTCAAAATCTTTATTTCAAAATGGAGTTATATTCTGGCTAAATTAAACTCTTCATTTCCCCCTTTCCATGTAACTGAAGAGGCCAATCTTGGGCTCTTACAGTTCAAGGTCATCTCCAAGTTGTTGGTATTGGGACCTCATTACCATTAATTGTATAATTCCAAGTCTTTGTTTAATATATCCCAACAATTTATTAAATATGCATGGTCCAACAGTGATTAAGAGCAAAAAAAATAAGAAGGGGCCCTAGCAAGGTAGAAATTAAAGTAGTAAGCCATGGGGAGGCATCAATCCAAGTTTCAAACCAGCTTTGGCTTGCCTCTCTTTGTTTTTTTTCTTTCTTCTAGTCCCTTTCTTATTTTAGCCATAGAGTTTTTGACTATTCCTGAATGATCCACATAGAAGCAACATTCTTCCCCTAGTGCTGCACATAATCCTCCTTGCTGTAAATATAACAAGTTTAGACCTCTTCTATTCTGTAACAGCACTTCAGCCAGTGAGGATAATGACTCCTGTAAATAAGTAATTGAGTTTTCAAATTGCTTAATATCTGCATCGATTGATTCCCTCAACTTATTGTAATACTGATTTTGCATCACTAAAGATGAAATACCTGTCCCGGCACCTGTCAATCCCAGTCCCAATAGAACAGTTAAAGTTGCAGCAGTGATTGGCTCTCTTTTTTTTTTCTTTGGGGTACTTTTTCATCATCATATTGGCTAAGAACCTCTTCTTGTGAGTGATAAATCAGCCGGGGTACTAATTGAACTAAAACACAATAATCATTATGATCAGACAATATTTTGCCATTAACACAGGGAGTCAGCCCTGATCCACAGGCCCACCATCCCTCAGGGGGAGGGATCAGGTATTTATCATCTGAGGCAGTCACTCTCTCAGTTTTGTTGCATAATTCTTGAAAAGGAGCTGGTACTTTTCCTAGGCAGACACCTTGCCCTTTTATAGATTGTAAAGTCATTCGGGCGTGTCCTTTCTGCTGCCATCTACAGTCCTTGGCCTCCCCAATAATATAACTATCAATGAGTGCTATTCCCTCATAGTAAGGGGGCCTAACATCATAACATAACCAGCAGGAAGAAGTAAGTTCTGGTTGAGATGCATTTAAAATCTGGAAAGTATTCAGCAGCATTAACCAAAGGGGGTCATTAGGGTCTGAAGGGGGCTTTATTGAGGTGGAACTAACTGGAACCTTAGCGTTTGCGGGGGCTGGAACCATTGTAGGATTTGGCTTTGGAGGTGCCGGCCTAGGCGCTAGGACATCATTAGGTCCCATAGCCACAGGGTGGTCAATGGTACTGGGCGGTGTGACTTGCAATTTGATTGTAAAAATGAATCCATGATCATATCCGGTCTGGTATAGCCTAAGACCCCAGGTTCTCCCAGTTTCCCAGGAGTGGAAGGCTTTACCTTTGTCAGTGAAGTTTACCAATACCAGATTACAAAACAGGCTTTGGCATTTTTTAAGTAGTGGATTAGCACTTAGGTCCATTCTTGAAACTGAAATCAGGTCATTCTCTGGGAGATGCCAGGGCACAGTGCCTGTGGATTCACACCCCCAGCTTGAACAGAAAAATGTATCTGCTTCACCACAGGTGCTAACCCCATATTTTGATCTCCCTTCCCCAGGGCACACATAGAAGGGGGTATCTCGCAAGGCCATCCTTTGTGTCATGTGTCCACAGCCTGGCTCTCTGGGGAAGGAGAATGGCCTCATGAAGCAGCCTCCACCTCCAATACAAACCAGTTTTTTAAAATGTGTATCCATATCTTGATCCCCCTTAGCCAGTTGGCACAAGTCAAACTGGAGATTGGGCCACCAGGTTCCTCGAGGGGCTATCTTAGACGTTGAACTCATAATTTCTCCTGTAGCTGAATGGATAACGCTCCAAGTTAAATTTAGGGGTTGATGTGGATTACGGGCTGCCTGATTCTGAAAGAGACTTAAAGTTATAGTTATTAATTGGAGGAATGCTGTAACTTTAGCTTGAGCGGGTTGGTGTTGTCCTTGGAGACCTTCCATTCTGGAGCCGCTGGAGTCAAATAATCCTCTGGGATGGAGAACGGGTTAGCTGGCCGAGCATGTGAGTAATGGATCCAAGCAGCAATCCCGTCAACCTTGATAGCCTTAGGAGTGGTCAGTAAGATGATGTAGGGTCCTTTCCATCTAGGTTCCAGTGTATTCTGACGAAACCATTTCACGTATACCCAATCTCCAGGCCGGAATTTGTGTGGCTCTGGTACTGGGCCTGCTTCATAAAGAGCACGTAGTTTAGGCCAAACATGTTTATGAGCCCACTGGGTGGCTTTGACCCGAAAAAGTAAGTCATCTTCATCCATTTCAGCAATAGCATCAGTCTTAAGGTTGGGTATTATAGGAGCTGGCATCCCATACATAATCTCAAAGGGAGTTAAACCTAGCTGGTAAGGGGAATTCCTGACCCTATAGAGGGCAAAGGGGAGGAGCATCACCCAGTCAGCGCCAGTCTCCAAGGTCAATTTAGTTAAGGTCTCTTTTAATGTTCTATTCATTCTCTCTACCTGTCCTGAACTTTGGGGCCTATATGCACAATGCAATCTCCAATCTGCCCCAATAAACTTAGCTACATTCTGACTTACCTTGGACACAAATGCTGGTCCATTATCTGACCCTATCATGTGAGGAAAGCCATACCTTTATGAATGTCCTCCATTAATTTCTTTGCCACAATCTGGGCAGTCTCATCTTTGGTGGGAAAGGTTTCAGTCCATCCTGAGAAGGTATCCACGAACACCAGCAGATATTTGTAGCCATATTTTCCAGGTTTGATTTTTGTGAAATCAACTTCCCAATAAGCCCCAGGTCTCTTACCTCAAAGTCGGGTCCCTGGATGTTGTGATTGGTTGGTGGCATTAGTCAGTTGACAAGCTTTGCAGTTAGTCACAATGTCATCTATAGTCTTATGTATATCCCGGAATGTTACTTTTGATTGACGGACAGCATCTGCCATTCTCTTAGATCCCATGTGGGTAACTCTGTGAATCTTTTTAAGGATTGTTCTGGCTAGAGAGTTTGGCAGGATTAACTTACCCTCAGATGAGTGCTACCATCCTTCTAAGCATTGACTCATAGGCTGGTTTCTTGCCCATTGAATCTCCTCTTTTGTGTACCAGGGTGCATTTGGTAAGTTTGGATCAGGTGGTTCTGGTAGTATAGCAGCCAGAACATCAGTTGTTTCCTGGAGTGCAACACTTTTGGCTGTTCTGTCAGCAAGGTTATTTCCCATTGCTATTTTAGTATTATTTCTCTGATGTCCAGGACAATGAATAATGGCTAGCTTTTTGGGAAGCCATAAGGCTTTTAGGAGCCGAAGGATCTCCTCCTTATTTTTGATGGTTTTTCCTTCTGCTGTGAGGAGTCCCCCTCTCCTGATATATAGCCCCGTGTAGGTGGGCGGTGGCAAAGGCATAACGACTATCCGTGTATACATTGATAGCCAGCCCTTTGCCCATAGTCAGAGCTTGGGTCAAGGCTATTAATTCAGCCCGTTGGGCAGATGTTCCTGGAGGAAGAGGTTGAGCCCATATTACCTCAGTCTCAGTTATTACTGCTGCACCTGCCCTCCTCTGACCCTCATGGATGAGGCTGCTTCCATCTGTGAACCAAGTGTGGTCAACATTTTGCAAGGGTGTATCCTTAAGGTCCTCACGAATGCCATGTGCTCGGGCCAAAATTTCTTCACATTGATGCAGAGGCTGTTCCAAATCCGGGTCCGGCAGGAGGGTTGCTGGATTCAAGGAGGCAGGGGGCTGAAAAATGACTCGACCAGGATTAATTAACAAAGTCTGATAATGAGTCATATGGGCATTACTTAACCATTGATCGGGTGGTTGTTTAAGTATCCCTTCTATGGCATGGGGGGTGGTTACAATCAGATTTTGGCCCAGTGTCAATTTATCTGCGTCCTTAACCAGAAGTGCAGTTGCTGCAATGATTCGAAGGCATGGTGGCCATCCAGCAGCCACAGGATCAAGTTTCTTAGACAGGTATGCTATCGGTCTTCTTCAAGGCCCCAACGTTTGTGTCAGCACCCCTTTTGCCACTCCTTTGTTTTCATCCACGAACAAGTGGAAAGGCTTGGTTATATCGGGTAGCCCAAGAGCTGGTGCTGACAACAAAGCTCGTTTGAGTTGTTCAAATGCCTGTTGCTGTTCTGCAGTCCATTCAAAGACCTTGGTTCCTTTGGTGGCTTCATAAAGGCGTCTAGCTATTTCCGCAAACCCAGGTATCCATAGTCTGCAAAAGCCAGCTGACCCCAAGAATTCTCTCACCTGACGAGGACTTGTAGGTGGAGGAATACTGAGAACTGTTTTCTTTCTAGCATCCGATAGCCATCTCTGTCCCTTTTTTAGAATATAGCCCAAATATGTCACTTCAGTCTTACAAAGTTGTGCCTTTCTAGCTGATGCTCGATAGCCCAAGTCCCCAAGGTCTGCAAAAGTCTCTGTGTGCCTTCCAGACAAGCTTGCTCTGACCCTGCTGCTACTAGGAGATCATCAACATATTGAATTAAAGTAATATATGGATTTTCTTTTCGGTACTCACCCAGATCTTCATGGAGGGCTTCATCAAAGATGGTAAGAGAGTTTTTAAATCCTTGTGGCAAACGAGTCCATGTCAATTGTCCATTTATCCCTCTCTCAGGGTCATTCCATTCAAAGGCAAAATATTTTTGGCTCTTGGGGGCTAATAATAAGCTGAAGAAAGCATCTTTTAAATCTAATACCATATACCAAGTCTGCTCAGGTGACAAATAACTCAGAAGAGTATAAGGATTAGGCACTGTTGGATGTATATCCATTATTCGCTTGTTGACTTCCCTCAAATCCTGGACAGGGCGATAGTCATTTGTATGAGGCTTTTTTTACTGGTAGTAAGGGAGTATTCCAGGCTGACTGGCATGGCCTTAAAGCCCCCTCAGCCAGTAGTTTTCGAATGTGAGGAGTTATCCCATTTCGAGCCTCTTGGGGGCATGGGATATTGACGTATTCGAACAGGATCTGCCCCAGGCTTGAGTTCAACAAACACTAGGGGTCGGTGTTTTGCCAATCCCATTCCTCCAGTTTCTGCCCAGGCTTGGGGATATCGTGCCAGCCATGTCTGCAAGTCACTTGAGGGGGTAATTGGCTCTTCAAACAATCTATATTCTGCCTCAGAGGCTAAGTTTAGAGTCAACACCTGTATTGGGTTGCCTTTTTCATCTAATAGCTGAGGCCCTTCTGATTTGAAATGAATTTGAGCTTTCATTTTGGTAAGCAGGGCCCTCCCCAACAGGGGATAAGGACACTCTGGAATTACCATAAATGAATGGGTTACCCGGCCCTTTCCTAAGTCCACCATTCTTCGGGTAGTCCATGAATATTGTTTCATACCGGTGGCCCCTTGGACCCAAGACCTTTTTGATGAGACTGGTCCTTCAGGTTTCAGGAGCACTGAATGCTGAGCTCCAGTATCTACTAAAAAGTCCAAAGGTTTCCCCTCCACTCTCAGAGTTACCCTAGGTTCGGGGAGGGGATCCGAACCCCGTCCCCCTCAGTTTTCCCCCAAAGCCAGGACCTTAGTTTGGGACCTGGGTCCCTTATGAGGGCAGTTTTTAGCCCAATGTCCTTCCTCCTTGCAGTATGCACATTGGTTCTTACCCAGTGGTGGTTTGCTTCGTCCTTTGGGTCCTTTGTCTTGAGCTATCCACTGAAGTTGGCGCCTCCTTTCTCTGGGGTCCGAAACATTGTTGGCCAAGAGGACTTGTGCCAGATCCCGGTTTAAAGCCTTTCCTGTTTTTAACTGCTTTTCCTCAGAGCTGTCCCTGTTATTATACACTCTCTTAGCTATCTGAACCAAATCTTGCAATGTCATCTGTCCTATTCTTTCCTGTTTCTGCAATTTTTTTTTAATGTCTGGAGCAGACTGGTTAATGAAAGCCAAAGCAACTGTACCTGTATGTTCAGGCTTTTCTGGATCTACATGTGTATATCTGCGAAAGGCTTCACTATTTTTTTCCAGGAAGGTGGCTGGGCTTTCATCCATTCCCTACCTGACATCATATACCTTGGCCAAATTAGTGGGCCATCTTGCAGCCGCTTTGAGACCTGCCAACAGAGCCTGACGGTAGACTAGGAGACACTCCCTACCTTCAGCCATGTTGTAATCCCAGTTGGGCCTCCTGTAGGGAAAATAATCATCAATACAGGCTTGATTTGTAGTTGGAATTCCTGTAGCATCTGGGACATTTTTTCGTGCCTCTGAAATAATACGTCCCCACTCCTCTGTGGTAAACAAAACCTGTAAAAGCTGCTGGCAATCATCCCAGGTGGGCTGATGGGTGAAAAGAACAGTTTCAAGGAGATCAATCAAATCTCTAGGGTTGTCAGAGAACTTGGCATTCTGAGTTCTTCAGTTATAAAGATCTGATGTGGCAAAAGGCCAATATTGGTGAGGTTGATTGCCATTATCATCTGGTGGTCCTGTGGCCCGTAGGGGAAGGACCATAGAATCTGCCTCTGTCACTTCAGAAGGAGAGGCTGCCCGGCGGCTCCGGGTCCTCTGCGCTGGGCCAGATGGTGGTAAAGTGTCTGGCACTGAAGGAGCTGGTTGAGGGGTGGGAGGAGGTCTATATGGAGGGGGTGGAAAAATGGCTTCCTCTGGAGTTCCATCCTGCAAAATAGGGTGAAGGGGAGCAGAGGGAGTTGAAGGGGCACCTTTGGGGTCTTTTTTCTTGGTCTCAGTCATCAGAGCAGTGACCTCTGGTTCCGAAGATTCTATGGAAGGAGAATTGTTAGTGGGAATCAGAAAGGGCTTAATCCATGGAGGTGGATGAGTCACCAGGTTCTTCCAAACTACAATATATGGCACCTGATCTGGGTGCCCGCATGCTTTCTGAAAAACTTTATCTTCCACTGCTAAGACAGTGGGAAGGTGGAAGGTTCCTTCTGGTGGCCAGCCCACATTGAAGGTGGGCCATTCTGAGCTGCAAAAAGTCATCATTTTTCCTTTTCTCACATCAACTGAAAGACCGTGAGCTCTAGTTTTAACCTCTCCAAAATGAGTCAGAATCAAGTCAAGGGGTTTGGAAGTAGTCTGTCCCATATTGTCAGTCAGTCTATTCGTCAAGAGAATTCAAGAGAACGCAGAAGAAGTAAGGAGAACAATTTCAACAAATAGTAAATCACTCATGCACAAAAAGAACTGGCCGTCTAAGATAAAAATGAAACCAAAGGCAACAACTTACAGCCTATACCCAGGCTAACATCACAGGACAAAACTGAAATCATAGAAATGAAAACAGCTACAGTTTTAAACAAAAGTAAAATCAAGCACTCTCAAGTAGACGCAAAACCACAAACAATTAATCACAAAAATTAAACAGTAAGTCTGGGCACAACACCAACGGGGAGTGGGGGGACAATTAATCACACACAGAAACCAAGTAACACTGACAACCTGGACTTCTCTGCCACAGAAGTTCCAGAAAACCAATCCTCACTCCAGTTCCCCTATCCCAGGAGTTCCGAGGAGGTAAAGACAGATCCTCACTCCAGTCCCCCTATCCCAGGGGTTCCGAGGAGGCAGAAACAGACAAAACCTGGACCTCTCTGCCACAGAAGTTCGAGGAAACCTATCCTCACTCCGGAGGCAGAAACAGATCCTCACTCCAGTCCCCCTATCCCAGGGGTCCCGAGGAGGCAGAAATTCCAGGACGTCTTTTGAAGCCCCCACAGCCTAGGCCCCGATTCCAGGACGTCTTTTGAAGCCCCCACAGCCTAGGCCCCGACACGTCTGTCATACCTAATCTGGCTGCTCCCGTAAGCACCTCCAGGCTTTTCAGGAAAAGAAACTAAGAATAAAGGCAAACAAACATTTAAAGCAGACAGACAACATAGAAGACGTTACACTTACCCGAGGGACTAAGCTCTCCGGGTCAGGAGTCCTAGAGGTCCCGAGGAATCCTGGATGGACGAGCCCCCGAATGTTATGCCAGGTTCACGGGACCCTCAGAGACCACCAGGAGACAACTCGATGCAATTGCAAAAGAGCTTTATTACGAGAGCGATCGAACTCGGGACCCAAGTCTCACTGGCACAGCAGTAGAGAAGTGGGACCCCGAGCTCTGAGTGAACAGGTTTTTTAAAGGGAAAGTCTGTGAGCAGGGGGTTTCCATGGCAGCAAGCAGGGGGGCACAAGCCTTGGCGTTACAGAATTGGGTGAAGTTTAGCAGGGCAGGGTGACCTTTTCTGAGGCACACAATCACAATGGCTAAGGCATATAATCACAATGGCTATTTTTCTAAACCATATCTGAAACATTGGGGAGAATTTTCCCACCCGATTTTTAACCGGTTCCCATTGATTATTGCCAGGGAGTTTGTCTCTATTTTCTATGAAGCATTTATTCTATTATATTTCCTGCAGGCTGTTGCTAGGAGAGTTAACTTTGTTTTCTGCCAGGTGTACACTCTGTGATATTTCCTGGTACCTGAATTCAGTTCCCAGTCAAAATCTTTATTTCAAAATGGAGTTATATTCTGGCTAAATTAAACTCTTCAATTTGAAGGGGTGAGCCAGGTCTCCTCTCTGAAGAGCCGTTCACATACCCCGTGTACCTGTGTGTTGACTTCAGATAATTCCTTTTATTCATTTGTTTTTATTTTCTCTCTCTGAGTGTTTTGCCCTCATGTGTGGATGTGCCCTTTGAAAATCCCTGGAGCTTACAGAAGCAGGAGAGGTTGCTGGATACCCTGGAACTGGAACTATGACAGTTGTAAGGCTCTCTTAACTACTGAGCCAGCCATCCAGTCCCAAGTTCAGATGCCTTTTACAATGAAAGCCTAAGCAGACAACTGGGGTATGAGTGACACCCCTCTCTCCCTGAGACTGCAGCTGAGTGTGGAGACCAGAGCAGTTCCTGTGCACTAACACACACAAGAAACAGTGTGTGGGGAAAGTCAGGCCTGATGTCTATAAATCTTCCATATTATACCTTTATCTTTTAAGATGATAGTGGCTATTATGTTGAGTGAGGTAGTGGCTTTGAACCAAGAGAAGAAATCTCCCCTTTTAGATGCAAACCATGTTCTAGTCTCTTATTTTTTTAATTTATTCATAATTTTAGAAATTACATTTATTCACTTTGTATCCCTGCTGTAGCCACCTCCCTCATCTCTTCCCATGCCCATCTCCAAGTCCACTGATAGGGGAGGTCCTTCTCCCCTTCCTTCTGACCCTAACCTATCAAGTCTCATCAGGAATGGCTGCACTGTCATCCTCTGTGGCCTGGTAAGGCTAATCCCTCATCAGGGGTAGGTGATCAAAGAGTCAGCCACTGAGTTCATGTCAAAGACAGTTCCTATTCCCATCAGTAGGGAACCCACTTGGAGGCTGAGCTGCCATTGGCTACATCTGTGCAGATGTTATCTCCATTCATGGTCTTAGGTTGGATTATCAGTCTCAGAAAAGACCCCCGTGCCCAGAATTTTTTGATCTTTTGTTCTCCTTGTAGAGCTCCAGTCCCCTCAAGGTCTTCCTATCTTCCTGTTCTTTCATAAGATTCCCTGAACTCTGCCCAAAGTTTGGCTATGAGTCTCTGCAAACTTAAGTGAGAACACATTTTGGAGAGGTTATGGAGAAAAAGGAACCCTCCTTCATTGCTGGTGGGGATGTAAACTTGTACAACCACTTTGGAAATCAATCCGGTGCTTTCTTAGACAATTAGGAATTCTGCTCCCTAAAGATCCAGCACCATGTGCTCACCAGGTTTAAAGCCCTGAAAATCTTCTATGCTCCCCTTAGGCACTCCTCTTCCCCTGTCCCCAGCCCACAGCTGATCCTTTTTTATGTTTTCATAGTTTTGTCTTTCCAAGCTCAGGACTTAAAGTCCAACAAATCCATACTCTGGACAACCCTGCCCTAGAAAATCCCACACCTGAATGAATCCTAGGCAAAGGCTATGTCTGCCCAGTTCCTTTCTGCCTTCTCACAGGAGCAAAGGCAGCCACTTCTGGTCTCATCCATCCAATAAATTTCTTTTAAGACAGGTTCTGCTGTGACTCTCTTGTTGGAAGAAGAGAAGGAAAAAGAATCAGAAAAGGAGCAGCACTCAGGCTACAAAATTCCTCAGCTCATAAGGGTTGGGGCAACCATCTCCTGAGAGCTGCTGTGTCTCTGCTGAGGAGTCCTCCTCTCAGAGAGGTTCCTGGGCTCCTGTGCCTCAGGATGCCCTTGGGATACTGTCCTACCTCAGAGCTGGGATACCTTCCCAGGCCTCTGAGTTGTGAGTGTCCTGGACAACCCTCCATCTGAGTACAGTCCAGGCAGGACACCACTACCACCACCATCACCACTTTTCCCTCTAATACCCAGAGTCATGGACATGCCAGGTAATGAATAGCTAATAACTCACAGCCTAACTCAAGTGGAGATTAATGGTGCATAGAGGAAACAAGATATGGTTACTATTGGAGTCAGATACAAGGGGGAGATGATGGCATCCTGCAGGCTAAGGGGCAGCAATAAACCACAATGGCAACAGAGAATCTGAGATGGTGAGGCAGAGTGTGAGGTTCAGACATTTGAGCTAAGGAAGAAGCATGTCCACCCTGTTCCTCCTCTCAAGGATGAATGTACCTATGGGAAGATGGCGGTGGGGTAGGGCTAACAGGAGATACATGATTCCTGGGAGGTGTCTCTGAGAAACACTTCTAGCTACTGTTTCTAATGATGCTTGTAACAGGCTGGTAGACAACAAGGCTGGACCAAGCTGGGAGTTAGCAGAGGCCTGGATGCCCTTTGTGATTCTCAGAATGAAGTGAGGTGAGGTCTGTGACCTCACAGGGTTCATCCCTGCCACAGGAACAGTTGTGGTTCACAACTGTTCACACTCTGTGTGACCAGCCTGAGGACAACTCAGGAGTCCACCAAGGAGGGCTGAGATTCACAGCAAGCCCTTGTGTCTGCATAGCTGTGGGCTTTTTCCTAGGATGGACACTACCTGAAATTCATCACGTGAGTTACCCTCTCAGTGTGAGCCACTTCTTCACTGGGGTCTTTGTGAGGTGGGGAGACTAAATGTGGTGAGGGACATGAATGAATAGGGACATGATCATGAGGGAACTGAATCATAAGGGATGATTCTCAGCATAGGAAGAGCAGGAAACAGCTGGGATCAGAAGTTCCATAGCAGTGGACTGGCCTCTAAATACCACAGGGAGAGGAATCATTTGATTCCTCTCTGAGGAAGAGAGGCCTCAGAATGATGCCACACAGGTGCATCTGGACTGTGACTCAATCCTCTAGCCTAGGTGAGGAAGGATAATAAACTGAGGTTGTCATGTCCACATCTGTCCAGCACACATTGCTTGTTCTTGGAAAATAAACGACCCTAGCACTGAACTGTGATACTTCAGTCCTGGCCAGTAGCAAACTTTTCATTTCTATTCAGATACCTGATACAATATGGAAATAAACATCACTGTCAGTATCAGGAAATACCATGGCAATCCTCTCCCCTCTCATTCTGTACTGACAGACATATTTTCACATTGTATGTGTGCTCATGGCTGCAGGTCCATGTCCATATGTGTGAAAATACATCGATGTCACATAACTTCCTCTACAAATATTCACATGGTTACATGAGAGAATAATCTATGTTCTGGCTGTGTTAATATGATGAGGACCTCATCACCACAGGTACAGCCTCCCACTTTGCTGTGTGCTCAGCAGAGTGTGGGAAAGCATGGTCATTCCTCACACTACACTCAGGCACAGAGGAAGAAGCAGGAGAGAGGTGTGGTCAGGCCTCTGTTGCCAAGACAAAGGCTGTGGTGTTGGTGTGAAAGAACTCTGTGTACAAATGTGGGCTGAAAATCAGACTGAATTGCAGGTGTACAAAAAAGTTTGGGGTTTATGATGGGACAAATACATACACATTCCTGGAATGAAGTCTTATTTAACCTCCGTGTGCTATAGTGGGGAGTGGAGGGTGATAGTGTATGAGGCCCAATATCCCAAAGTGACATCGAACTGCATCTGTGCTATAGCTGTAGACATGTTCAGTGAGTGTCAGTGAGTTTGCCAAGGAACTTGTCATACAAAGACTTGGACATGACACAACTCACCAGAGAATGAGCCCAAGCAATGACCACACCCAGGTGAGCACAGCCAGATAGAGGATGAAGCTCTGCTGTTGTGCCCCGAGACAGGGGCAACTGTCAGCTCTGGCAGCCATAGTGTGCAGGGCAGGTGGGAGATGCTACACAGAGTCCTCCTGCCTGGGGTTCTGAAGGGAGTTAGCTTCTTCCCAGCAGGACTCTTGTATTTGCACCCTGAGTTGTCCCCAGCATGACTGAAGGCAGAGACTCTATAGGACTCTGCACTCTAGCACTCTACCTAACTCTGTACATTATATACATTTCATTTCTTGTTTGTTTTCCAAGATAAGTTTTCTCTGTGTAGCCAAGGCTGCCCTGGAACTCTCTTTGTGCCCTAGATTGTTCTTATGCTCAGAGATCCACCTGCTACTGCTTCTCAAGTGCTGTATTTGAAGGTGTGTACAATCACTGACTACCAACACTCTCCCAAACCCTATACACAATGAGCAGTCGACCTAAGCTAGCACACTCTACACATTTCCATTTAAGTTGTACATTACTTACTGTGCATATATCTAGGTGCAATTGTGTGTGTGTGTGTGCATGTGTGGGCCTTCAGGTACATAGGCATGATAGGAATAGTAGGAGCAAAGACCAGAAAGGCTGTGACTCAGGCTCAAGGAAGTTAAGGTGTTCCTTATGTAACACAACAGGAGAACTAGTAAGAAGCTGAAACCTCAGTGGGCACAAGCAAGTCTGCAGAGCGCCATGTATATACTGTCTCGGGGTGAGGCCACCATACAAAAGCCAACAGAGTCCTCTGGAAGAAACTGTCAAGTGAGTACCTGGTCTAAGACTCAAGGCTGGAGCCCACAGAAAATTCAAGACCAACTACTTCCACCACCCACCCTCAGCCAACACTTCAGCTCAAGGTGGGAGGGAAGTGCTTCCTGGGACCTTCTCCCGGGCTGCCCTACACATGAACTTTCCTGGAAACAGCCATCTTGACATTCAGCTCATGGACCCTACCCTGCTCAGATACAGACACTGATTTCCCTCTCTTCATCTAACTTCATCCTTATAACTTCATTAGGATACAAGCATTAACATATTTGTGGATGAACCTGTGTGTTTTTCTAGTACTCTCCACCTGTACTTGTGAGAGTAGGTGACAGCAGCTGAGACAGAGCCACCATCTATCACAGGACTCCAGTTCCCAAAGTGGGACAGGATGAAGCTCTCTGTCATGCTGTTCTCCAGGGAATGACATCCTCAGAAGTCACAGGCTACGTCTGTAGGGTCAGGGAGGGAAACTTCATGACATCCTGCTACCTGGGCAAGCCTACTTCAAGCTGTGTTTAATGGTGGTGAATGGACAGTGTGCAGACCAAATTTTCAATCATCTTGGTACCCAGAAGGCTGCAGATAGTACACTTTATGTCTTATGACAAGAGAAAGTTGCTGATAAACTGAAGAGCAGAAATGATAGATCAAATCTTATGTGTTGCTCACTAGAGTGAGGATGACCCATCCCTCTGACCTTCCTCGACCCTAAAGTAAAGTTCCTAGGAGGAAGAAGAGGACTGGGTGTGAGTCTGTTAATAGGAAATGATCATAAGAGAAGCCTTCAGCTATTGTCCCCAAATACCAGTCCAAAAGAGAGTGTGTGCCTGGACAGCCTTTCAGCTTTCCCAAACAGAGAGAGCCTTGGCCTCTGTGACCTCACATGAAAGTCATTGTCATGATTGTGGGTGTGTCCCAGGTCTGTAAGCATCAGAGCCTACTAGAGTGGGCTGTGGCTAGGAGTGGAACCAGGACAAAGTCAGCAGGGATGCCTTTCAGGTAAGTCAGTGCAGAAAATTCTGTGGGTGAAGAAGTGACTCAAATCAGTGTATGAACTTGTCAAATAACTTTAAAGAAGCGTGAGAACAGCATAGTTCAAGGTCTGAGGATTTCTAATATACAGGACACATGTGAACCTGAGAAGAGGGTCAGTAGCAAGGACCACAGGGACACCCTCCCAGAGCGTGGCCATGCCTAACTGCAGAGATGGGAAAGCTTCCCACACAGCAGAAAGAGGTCACGTGAAGATGGACACAGTCTCCAGTTCTTTAGCAAGGCATCCTCTAGACATTGGAGGCCTAACATCTATTGTTTCTCTAACTAGGTGTGATATTCCATCATGGGATCTCAACACAGGAGGAAGGAAATGCCTCATGGTGCTGCCTTGTTGAGTCCCTCTTGTGGGTCTTACAACTTAGAATCATCAGTCTTTACACATGTGTTCATGGGCCCAACCATCCCATGTACAGTCACATGAGGAATGAGAGGATCTTTCCCAACTTTCTCTCCCCTAAATATTGGATGTATGACTTGTTTCATCTGGATTCTCAGTAGTAAGTGTCTATGATGCTCTGAGAACATTTGAGATGCCACAGGTCTAACTGTAGTGGATTGCCACCTGTGGTGCCCTTTGTTAATACTCTACTCTATTTGGTTTGTTAGGCCTCTTCCTTCCTTCTTTTTTTTTTTGAATTTTATTTTTTTCTTATCAGTTATGTTTTATTAACTCTGTATCTCTTCCTTCCTTCTATCAACCACCCAAACTTAAGTAGGAGAGAGAAATGGTTCGTGTGGAGAGGAGGCCTAGACTCCTTATTTTCTCTCAGCTATTTAGGGCAAAGGGGTTCATTAAGGGTTATGTAACAATCTCTGCCAATCACAGGCACAGCAGTCCTCATCACGCTGCTGCACCCTGAAGGGTTTCTCTCTCTCTCTGCTTCAAACTGCCACAGCATGTCTGGTCTCCAGTTTCTGGTTTCTAGTCTCTGGTCTGTCCAAACTGCTACACTACACACACCAACACTCAATGCCACACAATGCCACACCCTGTGTTACTCTGCTGCATATTTATACTCCCAGAGTTCTAGACCTGTAAGTCTTACTGTTAACATGGCTTTTTTTCCATGAAATTTTGAAGCTTTTTATACATTTCCTATTAGTAATTGGTCCATTTCTTCATTTCCTTCTGCTAATGTACCTGAAAAACCTGTGGAAGACCAAATATGAGTAATCAATATTGGATAGTTTCTGCTTTTGATGGCTTGTGGCAATTGCATAAATAACAAAGTTAACTCTGAGTTAGCAGGGAACAAATTCATCAGTTTCTATATGCAAAACAACTCTTTCTGCATATTGAGAGACAGTAATTATATTAAGAAGTTTAGGAAAATCTAATAATACCATTATATTACATACAATTCTGATTTTTGAAATGAAGAATATGGGATTTTGATTACCTTGCTTATTTTGTGTGATTTATAACCTTCCATTCCTATCTTGTTTGCATCAGTATAGAATGTTGGTGGCTCTGGAATTGGTGTTCCCTTTACAATACATGGAAGAATCCCATTAGTTGTTTTCAAAGACTGTATATGTTTGCTTTTAGGATATTTGTTATTAATTTCGAACACCTTTACAATATATGGAAGAATCCAATTAGTTGTTTTTATAAACTGTGCATGTTTGCTTTTAGGCTTCGAGCTGACAGGCCCCTCTGTCTGTTTAATGGTGGCAAGAGGATGATCTTCTGAGTCCCATTTTGATATACACTCATTACTCCAGTGCTTTCCATTCTTACAACGCCAACATATTCCAGCAACTCTGGGCATTGAACATTGCAGCCAGAAGTAGCTTGTTTGCTCTGTGTTAAAACTCTTGCTTTTTTGAGGTTTGAATCTTTTAGCCTCATAATTTCCTTGGAACTTAACCAAATTTACCACAATTAAAGTACCGGGCATTTTTATCTTTGAGACTTTTAGGTTCAGCTTCTCCTGTGATATTGGCTTGATGTACCTGAGAGGCAATGCCAGTGGTCTCTCTTATCCATTTGCCTATTTGGGCTCCTCATGCTTTTAACGGTCTAAGTAGTCTGTTACATTTAGTATTTGCATTCTCATAAGCAATGATCTTGTCAACACCTGTCTAGTCTCAGGGTCTGGTATGCTCAATTCAGAGCTGAACCCAATCTCTAAGAAGTTGGTGAAGGCTTCTGCAGGCCCTTGAATTACCTTAGTAAATGAAGTGGTTCTTTTACCAGGCTCCTCATCCATATCTCATGCTCTTAATGCTGCAACACAACATTGTTCAATCACTACATCATCAAATGGGATTTGGTCTCATAAGTCAGCATACCTCCCTTCACCAAACAGTTGGTCTTTACCAACATTTATCCCCCTTGCTATGTTTTGTTGCTCTACTTCATACCTTCTTTCCTCCACCACTGCTGACCAGCTTCTAACACAGCTGACACCAACCTTTTCCAGTCTTGGGGAATAAGTTTATATTTAGTAGTCTAGTTATTTAACATGTGTTTAACCAAATCGAATGCATTCCATACCATGTGATAGACTTTTTAAATTGCTTTCGATATAGCATTTCTACTGGACTCCATATCATCTCATTGTCAGCCTTACCACCATCATTAGTAGGCATATGTTGCACAAAGACTGGGAAAGCTGATGTTGCTTGTGTAGCCTCAGGAAGTTCCTGTAGTGGAGTACTTGGCTCCAAAGCCCTTTTGGCCTGTTGGGCTCCCTTTCCTCCCTGCCCCCTTGGAGTACTTGGAACACCTGGCTCATGGAATATGGCAAGGCAGCAAGAGAGGATAAACTCCCATTTTTCACTGGAGCTTTTTGCTTTCCAAGAGCTTCAATTTCTACCCATAAACATTCCCGTTGAACTACCAACTCTGTAATCCTTTCCAGAACTACAGAATTGAGTGACACCTCTGGTCTTCCTATCTCATCCATCATTCTTAAAAGTTAAAAAAAGTAAAGAATATAGGAAGAAAGCAAAGCATAAAATTCTGTCTGGGAACATTTCAGGAGAGAACCTGGCAGCAGCTGCTGCTATAAAACTTTTAGTGACATCTTGAAACATCACATTCACTCTTTCAGACCTTGCCATCTTCTATGTAGAACTCCGAAAGCCAAGTTGCCCATCATTGTTAAATCATGTCTGGGTGTAACTTGTTAGCCCTTTTTATCCTAAATAATATTGGTCACCCCGTGTAGCAGAATGCCACCTGTAGCAGTCTTTTCAAAACTCTACTTTATTTGGGGTGCTTAGGCCTCCCTTCCACCAATCCCCCAAACCCATGTAAGAAGATTAGGTTAGTGGGGAGAGGGGATCCAGACCCTTTAACTCCTCCCTGATAGTTAGGGTCAAGGGGTACTTTTAGGGCTCTCTATGAATCTTTGTCACCTGCAGACACAGGTAGCAGGCTCCTCCATGCCCCTGTGCTCTGCAGGATTTCTCTGTCTATCTGCTCCAAACTGTGAAACTCTCTCTGGTCTCTCCAAATTGCTACACAGCTCATGCCAACAATGAATGTCACACTGTCTCTTTTTGGCCTTGTTTATACTCAGAGTCTTAGACCACACCAGTGTCTGTGCCCCATAAGGAAAGCTATTACCAGCTGGTAAAGATCATACCCCACACATGAAAATTAACAGGTGTGGACAAACTATAGCCCAACAGAAATGTCACACTTCCAATTAAAACAAAAGCATAGTTACACAACATATAAGGAAAACAAAGCTTCTGATCATCTAATGTCTCTTTCTTTTATTTTTTACCCAAAATATAGACAATATATGAAGGTGATATATGTTTACATCTATGAGGACTCTCAAGGATTAAGTACCTCAATCATAGGAAAAAAAAGTACTCTGGCTGAAAGGATGACAGGATGCAAAAATACAAATATAAGGGACTACATGGGTGCCTCTAAGTAAAGACACCATTTAGGAAAATGAAGAAAAGAGTATGCCTAGAAAAATTTGTGACTTTAAGAAGTGAATACTTAAAGAAAAAAAAATTTGGGCACAAAATTGTCCACAATGCTGAAAAACACAGGGCCCAACCAAAAAGAGATGTGGGCTTGGCTTTATCACTAATACTAATGAGGCATGGGCTAAGAAGAAAAGATATGGGCCTGGGGTTTTCCCTAACCCTGAAGAGGCCTGGGCCCAAAGAAGAAACAAGGACCTGAGCCTATCCCTAAACCTGAAGAGGCCTGGGCCCAAAAGAGAAGAGAGAAGGGCCTGGGCCTATCTCTAACCCTGAAGAGGCCTGGGCCCAAAAGAGAAGAGAAGTGGGCCTGGGCCTATCCCTAACCCTGAACAGGCCTGGGCCCAAAAGAGAAGAAAGAAGGGCCTGGGCCTATCCCTAACCCTGAAGAGGCCTGGGCCCAAAAGAGAAGTGGGCATGTGCCTATCCCTTACCCTGAAGAAGCCTGGGTCCAAAGGAGAAGAGACAAGGGTCTGGGCCTATCCCTAACCCTGAAGAGGCCTGGGCCCAAAAGAGAAGAGACAAGGGCCTGGGCCTATCCCTAACCCTGAAGAGGCCTGGGCCCAAAAGAGAAGAGACAAGGGCCTGGGCCTATCCCTAACCCTGAAGAGGCCTGGGCCCAAAAGAGAAGAGACAAGGGCCTGGGCCTATCCCTAAACCTGAAGAGGCCTGGGCCCAAAAGAGAAGAGATGTGGACCTGGGCCTATCCCTAACCCTGAAGAGGCCTGGGCCCAAAAGAGAAGAGAAGTGGGCCTGGGCCTATCCCTAACCCTGAAGACGCCTGGGCCCAAAGGTGAAGAGCAGTGGGCCTGGGTCTATCTCTAACCCTGAAGAGGCCTGGGTCCAAAGGAGAAGACAGAAGGGCCTGGGCCTATCCCTAACCCTGAAGAGGCCTGCGTCCAAAGGAGAAGACAGAAGGGCCTGGGCCTATCCCTAACCCTGAATAGGCCTGGGCCCAAAAGATAAGAGACAAGGGCCTGGGCCTATCCCTAACCCTGACGAGGCCTGGGCCCAAAAGAGAAGAGAAGTGGGCCTGGGCCTATCCCTAACCCTGAAGAGGCCTGGGCCCAAAAGAGAAGAGAAGTGGGCCCGGGCCTATCCCTAACCCTGAACAGGCCTGGGCCCAAAAGAGAAGAGAAGTGGGCCCGGGCCTATCCCTAACCCTGAAGAGGCCTGGGCCCAAAAGAGAAGAGAAGTGGCCTGGGCCTATCCCTAACCCTGAAGAGGCCTGGGCCCAAAAGAGAAGAAAGAAGGGCCTGGGCCTATCCCTAACCCTGAAGAGGCCTGGGCCCAAAAGTGAAGAGAAGTGGGCCTGGGCCTATCCCTAAACCTGAAGAGGCCTGGGCCCAAAAGTGAAGAGAAGTGGGCCTGGGCCTATCCCTTACCCTGAAGAGGCCTGGGGCCAAAGGTGAAGAGCAGTGGGCCTGGGCCTATCTCTAACCCTGAAGAGGCCTGGGACCAAAGGAGAAGAGAAAATTGTCTGGGCCTATCCCTAACCCTGAAGAGGCCTGGGCCCAAAAGTGAAGAGAAGTGGGCCTGGGCGTATCCCTTACCCTGAAGAGGCCTGGGCCCAAAGGTGAAGAGCAGTGGGCCTGGGCCTATCTCTAACCCTGAAGAGGCCTGGGTCCAAAGGAGAAGAGAAAATTGTCTGGGCCTATCCCTAACCCTGAAGAGGCCTGGGCCCAAAGATAAGAGACAAGGGCCTGGGCCTATCCCTAACCCTGAAGAGGCCTGGGCCCAAAAGAGAAGAGAAGTGGGCCTGGGCCTATCCCTAACCCTGAAGAGGCCTGGGACAAAAGAGAAGAGAAGTGGGCCTGGGCCTATCCGTAACCCTGAAGAGGCCTGGGCCCAAAAGAGAAGAGAAGTGGGCCTGGGCCTATCCCTAACCCTGAAGAGGCCTGGGCCCAAAAGAGAAGAGAAGTGGGCCTGGGCCTATCCCTAACCCTGAACAGGCCTGGGCCCAAAAGAGAAGAAAGAAGGGCCTGGGCCTATCCCTAAACCTGAAGAGGCCTGGGCCCAAAAGAGAAGAGAAGTGGGTCTGGGCCTATCCCTAACCCTGAAGAGGCCTGGGCCCAAAAGAGAAGAGAAATAGGCCTGGGCCTATCCCTAACCCTGAAGAGGCCTGGGCCCAAAAGAGAAGAGAGAAGGGCCTGGGCCTATCCCTAACCCTGAAGAGGCCTGGGCCCAAAAGAGAAGAGAAGTAGGCCTGGTCTTATTCCTAACCTTGAAGAGGCCTGGGCCAAAAAGAGAAGAGAGAAGGGCCTGGGCATATCCCTAACCCTGAAGAGGCCTGGGCCCAAAAGAGAATTGGTATGGGCCTATCCCTTACCATGAAGAAGCCTGGGTCCAAAGGAGAAGAGACAAGGGTCTGGGCCTATCCCTAACCCTGAAGAGGCCTGGGCCCAAAATAGAAGAGACAAGGGCCTGGGCCTATCCCTAACCCTGAAGAGGCCTGGGCCCAAAAGAGAAGAGACAAGGGCCTGGGCTTATCCCTAACCCTGAAGAGGCCTGGGCCCAAAAGAGAAGAGACAAGGGCCTGGGCCTATCCCTAAACCTGAAGAAGCCTGGGCCCAAAAGAGAAGAGATGTGGACCTGGGCCTATCCCTAACCCTGAAGAGCCCTGGGCACAAAAGAGAAGAGAAGTGGGCCTGGGCCTATCCCTAACCCTGAAGAGGCCTGGGCCCAGAGGTGAAGAGCAGTGGGCCTGGGTCTATCTCTAACCCTGAGGAGGCCTGGGTCCAAAGGAGAAGACAGAAGGGCCTGGGCCTATCCCTAACCCTGAAGAGGCCTGGGCCCAAAAGAGAAGAGAAGTGGGCCTGGGCCTATCCCTAACCCTGAAGAGGCCTGGGCCCAAAAGAGAAGAGAAGTGGGCCTGGGCCTATCCCTAACCCTGAAGAGGCCTGGGCCCAAAAGAGAAGAGAAGTGGGCCTGGGCCTATCCCTAACCCTGAAGAGGCCTGGGCCCAAAAGAGAAGAGAAGTGGGCCTGGGCCTATCCCTAACCCTGAACAGGCCTGGGCCCAAAAGAGAAGAAAGAAGGGCCTGGGCCTATCCCTAACCCTGAAGAGGCCTGGGCCCAAAAGAGAAGTGGGCATGTGCCTATCCCTTACCCTGAAGAAGCCTGGGTCCAAAGGAGAAGAGACAAGGGTCTGGGCCTATCCCTAACCCTGAAGAGGCCTGGGCCCAAAAGAGAAGAGACAAGGGCCTTGGCCTATCCCTAAACCTGAAGAGGCCTGGGCCCCAAAAAGAGAAGAGACAAGGGCCTGGGCCTATCCCTAACCCTGAAGAAGCCTGGGCCCAAAAGAGAAGAGACAAGGGCCTGGTCCTATCCCTAACCCTGAAGAGGCCTGGGCCCAAAAGAGAAGAGACAAGGGCCTGGGCCTATCCCTAACCCTGAAGAGGCCTGGGCCCAAAAGAGAAGAGAGAAGTGGGCCTGGGCCTATCCATAACCCTGAAGAGGCCTGGGCAAAAAGGAGAAGTGAAGTAGGCCTGGGCCTATCCCAAACCCTGAAGAGGCCTGGGCCCAAAGAAGAAGAGAAGTGGGCCTGGGCCTATCCCTAACCCTGAAGAGGCCTGGGCCCAAAAGAGAAGAGAAGTGGGCCCGGGCCTATCCCCAACCCTGAAGAGGACTGGGCCCAAAAGAAGAGAAGTGGGCCTAGGCCTATCCCCAACCCTGAAGAGGCCTGGGCCCAAAAGAGAAGAGAAATGGGCCTGGGCCTATCCCTAACCCTGAACAGGCCTGGGCCCAAAAGAGAAGAAAGAAGGGCCTGGGCCTATCCCTAACCCTGAAGAGGCCTGGGCCCAAAAGAGAAGTGGGCATGTGCCTATCCCTTACCCTGAAGAAGCCTGGATCCAAAGGAGAAGAGACAAGGGTCTGGGCCTATCCCTAACCCTGAAGAGGCCTGGGCCCAAAAGAGAAGAGACAAGGGCCTGGGCCTATCCCTAACCCTGAAGAGGCCTGGGCCCAAAAGAGAAGAGACAAGGGCCTGGGCCTATCCCTAACCCTGAAGAGGCCTGGGCCCAAAAGAGAAGAGACAAGGGCCTGGGCCTATCAGTAACCCTGAAGAGGCCTGGGCCCAAAAGAGAAGAGACAAGGGCCTGGGCCTATCCCTAACCCTGAAGAGGCCTGGGCCCAAAAGAGAAGAGACAAGGGCCTGGGCCTATCCCTAAACCTGAAAAGGCCTGGGCCCAAAAGAGAAGAGATGTGGACCTGGGCCTATCCCTAACCCTGAAGAGCCCTGGGCCCAAAAGAGAAGAGAAGTGGGCCTGGGCCTATCCCTAACCCTGAAGAGGCCTGGGCCCAAAGGTGAAGAGCAGTGGGCCTGGGTCTATCTCTAACCCTGAAGAGGCCTGGGTCCAAAGGAGAAGACAGAAGGGCCTGGGCCTATCCCTAACCCTGAAGAGGCCTGTGTCCAAAGGAGAAGACAGAAGGGCCTGGGCCTATCCCTAACCCTGAAGAGGCCTGGGCCCAAAAGAGAAGAGACAAGGGCCTGGGCCTATCCCTAACCCTGAAGAGGCCTGGGCCCAAAGAGAAGAGAAGTGGGCCTGGGCCTATCCCTAACCCTGAAGAGGCCTGGGCCCAAAAGAGAAGAGAAGTGGGCCTGGGCCTATCCCTAACCCTGAAGAGGCCTGGGCCCAAAAGAGAAGAGAAGTGGGCCTGGGCCTATCCCTAACCCTGAAGAGGCCTGGGCCCAAAAAGAGAAGAGAGAAGGGCCTGGGCCTATCCCTAACCCTGAAGAGGCCTGGGCCCAAAAGTGAAACAGTGGGCCTGGGCCTATCCCTAACCCTGAAGAGGCCTGGGCCCAAACGAGAAGAGATTAGGGCCTGGGCCTATCCCTAAACCTGAAGAGGCCTGGGCCCAAAAGAGAAGAGATGTGGGCCTGGGCCTATCCCTAACCCTGAAGAGGCCTGGGCCCAAAAGTGAAGAGCAGTGGGCCTGGGCCTATCCCTAACCCTGAAGAGGCCTGGGCCCAAAGGTGAAGAGCAGTGGGCCTGGGCCTATCCCTAACCCTGAAGAGGCCTGGGCCCAAAAGGAGAAGAAACAAGGGCCTGGGCCTATCCCTAACCCTGAAGAGGCCTGGGCCCAAAAGAGAAGACACAAGGGCCTGGGCCTATCCCTAACCCTGAAGAGGCCTGGGCCCAAAAGAGAAGAGAAAAGGGCCTGGGCCTATCCTAACCCTGAAGAGGCCTGGGCCCAAAAGAGAAGAGAGAAGGGCCTGGGCCTATCCCTAACCCTGAAGAGGCCTGGGCCCAAAAGAGAAGAGAAGTGGGCCTGGGCCTATCCTAAACCTGAAGAGGCCTGGGCCCAAAAGAGAAGAGAGATGTGGGCCTGGGCCTATCCCTAACCCTGAAGAGGCCTGGGCCCAAAAAAGAGAAGAGAAGTGGGCCTGGGCCTATCCCTAACCCTGAAGAGGCCTGGGCCCAAAAGAGAAGAGAAGTGGGCCTGGGCCTATCCTAAACCTGAAGAGCCCTGAAGAGGCCTGGGCCCAAAGAGAGAAGAGAAGGGCCTGGGCCTATCCCTAACCCTGAAGAGGCCTGGGCCCAAAAGAGAAGAGACAAGTGGGCCTGGGCCTATCCCTAACCCTGAAGAGGCCTGGGCCCAAAAGAGAAGAGAGAAGTGGGCCTGGGCCTATCCCTAACCCCAAAGGCCTGGGCCTAAAAGAGAAGAGAGAAGGGCCTGGGCCTATCCCTAACCCTGAAGAGGCCTGGGCCCAAAGAGAAGAGAAGTGGGCCTGGGCCTATCCCTAACCCTGAAGAGGCCTGGGCCAAAAAAGAGAGAGAGAAGGGCCTGGGCCTATCCCTAACCCTGAAGAGGCCTGGGCCCAAAGAGAAAGAGAAGGGCCTGGGCCTATCCCTAACCCTGAAGAGGCCTGGGCCCAAAAAGAGAAGAGAGAAGGGCCTGGGCCTATCCCTAACCCTGAAGAGGCCTGGGCCCAAAAGAGAAGAGAGAAGGGCCTGGGCCTATCCCTAACCCTGAAGAGGCCTGGGCCCAAAGGAGAAGAGAAGTGGGCCTGGGCCTATCCCTAACCCTGAAGAGGCCTGGGCCCAAAAGAGAAGAGCAGGGCCTGGGCCTATCCTAACCCTGAAGAGGCCTGGGCCCAAAAGAGAAGAGACAGTGGGCCTGGGCCTATCCCTAACCCTGAAGAGGCCTGGGCCCAAAAGAGAAGAGACAGTGGGCCTGGGCCTATCCCTAACCCTGAAGAGGCCTGGGCCAAAAGAGAAGAAGAGAAGTGGCCTGGGCCTATCCCTAACCCTGAAGAGGCCTGGGCCCAAAAAGAGAAGAGAGAAGGGCCTGGGCCTATCCCTAACCCTGAAGAGGCCTGGGCCCAAAAGAGAAGAGACAGTGGGCCTGGGCCTATCCCTAACCCTGAAGAGGCCTGGGCCCAAAAGAGAAGAGACAAGGGCCTGGGCCTATCCCTAACCCTGAAGAGGCCTGGGCCCAAAAGAGAAGAGAAGTGGGCCTGGGCCTATCCCTAACCCTGAAGAGGCCTGGGCCCAAAAGAGAAGAGACAGTGGGCCTGGGCCTATCCCTAAACCCTGAAGAGGCCTGGGCCCAAAAGAGAAGAGAGTGGGCCTGGGGCCTATCCCTAACCCTGAAGAGGCCTGGGCCCAAAAGAGAAAGACAGTGGGCCTGGGCCTATCCCTAACCCTGAAGAGGCCTGGGCCCAAAAGAGAAGAGAGAAGTGGGCCTGGGCCTATCCCTATCCCTGAAGAGGCCTGGGCCCAAAAGAGAAGAGAAGTGGGCCTGGGCCTATCCCTAACCCTGAAGAGGCCTGGGCCCAAAAGAGAAGAGACAAGGGCCTGGGCCTACATCTAACCCTGAAGAGGCCTGGGCCAAAAGGAGAAGAGAAGTGAGCCTGGGGCTATCCCTAAACCCTGAAGAGGCCTGGGCCCTGGGCCTGGGCCTATCCCTAACCCTGAAGAGGCCTGGGCCCAAAAGAGAAGAGAAGGGCCTGGGCCTATCCCTAACCCTGAAGAGGCCTGGGCCCAAAGAGAAGAGAAGTGGGCCTGGGCCTATCCCTAACCCTGAAGAGGCCTGGGACCAAAGGAGAAGAGAAGTGGGCCTGGGCCTATCCCTAACCCTTAAGGGGCCTGGGCCCAAAAAGAGAAGAGAAGTGGGCCTGGGCCTTTCCCTAACCCTGAAGAGGCGTGGGCCCAAAGGAGAAGAGAAGTGGAGCTGGGCCAACACTGAAGAGGACTGGGCCCAAAGGAGAAGAGAAGTGGGCCTGGGACTATCCCTAACCCTGAAGATAACAGGGCCCAAAGAGGAAGAGATATGGGACTGGGCCTATCCCTAACCCTGAAGAGGCCTGGGCCCAAAAGAGAAGAGAAGTGGGCCTGGGCCTATCCCTAACCCTGAAGAGGCCTGGGCCCAAAGAGAAGAGAAGTGGGCCTGGGCCTATCCCTAACCCTGAAGAGGCCTGGACTCAAAGGAGAACAGAAAAAGGCCTCGGCCTATCCCTAATCCTGAAGAGGCCTGGGCCCAAAAGAGGAGAGAAAAGGGTATGGGCCTATCACTAACCCTGAAGAGGCCTGGGCATAAAGAAGAAGAGAAGAAGGGCCTGGGTCTATTCCTAACCCTGAAATACCTTGGGCCCAAAAGAAAAGACAGAAGTGCCTGGGCCTATCCCTAACCCTGAAGAGGCCTGGGCCCAAAACAGAAAGAGAGAAGTGGGCCTGGGCCTATCCCTAACCCTGAAGAGGCCTGGGCCCAAAAGAGAAGAGAAGTGGGCCTGGGCCTATGCCTAACCCTGAAGAGGCCTGGGCCCAAAAGAGAAGAGAAGTGGGCCTGGGCCTATCCCTAACCCTGAAGAGGCCTGGGCCCAAAAGAGAAGAGAAGTGGGCCTGGGCCTATCCCTAATCCTGAAGAGGCCTGGGCCCAAAGAGAAGAGACAAGGGCCTGGGCCTATCCCTAACCCTGAAGAGGCCTGGGCCCAAAAGAGAAGAGACAAGTGGGCCTGGGCCTATCCCTAACCCTGAAGAGGCCTGGGCCCAAAAGAGAAGAGAAGTGGGCCTGGGCCTATCCCTAACCCTGAAGAGGCCTGGGCCCAAAAGAGAAGAGAAGAGGGCCTGGGCCTATCCCTAACCCTGAAGAGGCCTGGGCCCAAAAGAGAAGAGTGGGCCTGGGCCTATCCCCTAACCCTGAAGAGGCCTGGGCCCAAAGAGAAGAGAAGGGCCTGGGCCTTTCACTAACCCTGAAGAGGCCTGGGCCCAAAAAGAAGAGAAGTAGGCCTGGGCCTATCCCTAACCCTGAAGAGGCCTGGGCCCAAAAGAGAAGAGACAAGGGCCTGGGCCTATCCCTAACCCTGAAGAGGCCTGGGCCCAAAAGAGAAGAGACAAGGGCCTGGGCCTATCCCTAACCCTGAAGAGGCCTGGGCCCAAAAGGAGAAGAGAAGTGGGCCTGGGCCTATCCCTAACCCTGAAGAGGCCTGGGCCCAAAAGAGAAGAGAAGTGGGCCTGGGCCTATCCCTAACCCTGAAGAGGCCTGGGCCCAAAAGAAAAGAGAGAAGGGCCTGGGCCTATCCCTAACCCTGAAGAGGCCTGGGCCAAAAGGAGAAGAGAAGTGGGCCTGGGCCTATCCCTAACCCTGAAGAGGCCTGGGCCCAAAAGAGAAGAGAAGTGGGCCTGGGCCTATCCCTAACCCTGAAGAGGCCTGGGCCCAAAGGAGAAGATACAAGGGCCTGGGCCTATCCCTAACCCTGAAGAGGCCTGGGCCCAAAGAGAAGAGACAAGGGCCTGGGCCTATCCCTAACCCTGAAGAGGCCTGGGCCCAAAAGAGAAGAGAAGTGGGCCTGGGCCTATCCCTAACCCTGAAGAGGCCTGGGCCCAAAAGAGAAGAAAAGTGGGCCTGGGCCTATCCCTAACCCTGAAGACGCCTGAACAGAAAAAAAGAAAAGAAATGGGCCTGTGCCTATCCCTAACCTTGAAGGGTTCTGGACCCAAAGGGGAAGAGAAGTGGGCCTGGACCTATCCCTAACCCTGAAGAGGCCTGGGCCCAAAAGAGAAGAAAGAAGGGCCTGGGCCTATCCTAACCCTGAAGAGGCCTGGGCCCAAAAGAGAAGAGAAGTGGGCCTGGGCCTATCCCTAAACCTGAAGAGGCCTGGGCCCAAAAGAGAAGAGAAGTGGGCCTGGGCCTATCCCCTAACCCTGAAGAGGCCTGGGCCCAAAGGAGAAGAGCAGTGGGCCTGGGCCTATCCTAACCCTGAAGAGGCCTGGGCCCAAAGAAGAGAAGGGCCTGGGCCTATCCCTAACCCTGAAGAGGCCTGGGCCTAAGTGGGCCTGGGCCTAATCCCTAACCCTGAAGAGGCCTGGGCCCAAAAGAGAAGAGAGAAGGGCCTGGGCCTATCCCTAACCCTGAAGAGGCCTGGGCCCAAAAAGAGAAGAGACAAGGGCCTGGGCCTATCCCTAACCCTGAAGAGGCCTGGGCCCAAAAGAGAAAGAGAAGTGGGCCTGGGCCTATCCCTAACCCTGAAGAGGCCTGGGCCCAAAGAGAAGAGAAGTGGGCCTGTGCCTATCCCTAAACCTGAAGAGGCCTGGGCCCAAAAGAGAAGAGAAGTGGGCCTGGGCCTATCCCCTAACCCTGAAGAGGCCTGGGCCCAAAAGAGAAGAGAAGTGGGCCTGGGCCTATCCCTAACCCTGAAGAGGCCTGGGCCCAAAAGAGAAGAGACAGTGGGCCTGGGCCTATCCCTAACCCTGAAGAGGCCTGGGCCCAAAGAGAAGAGAGAAGGGCCTGGGCCTATCCTAACCCTGAAGAGGCCTGGGCCCAAAAGAGAAGAGAAGTGGGCCTGGGCCTATCCCTAACCCTGAAGGCCTGGGCCCAAAGGAGAAGAGAAGTGGGCCTGGGCCTATCCCTAACCCTGAAGAGGCCTGGGCCCAAAAAGAGAAGAGAAGTGGGCCTGGGCCTATCCCTAACCCTGAAGAGGCCTGGGCCCAAAGCTGGGAGAAGAGAGAAGTGGGCCTGGGCCTATCCCTAACCCTGAAGAGGCCCAGTGGGCCTGGGCCTATCCCTAACCCTGAAGAGGCCTGGGCCCAAAGGAGAAGAGACAAGGGCCTGGGCCTATCCTAACCCTGAAGAGGCCTGGGCCCAAAAGAGAAGAGACAAGGGCCTGGGCCTATCCCTAACCCTGAAGAGGCCTGGGCCCAAAGGAGAAGAGACAAGGGCCTGGGCCTATCCCTAACCCTGAAGAGGCCTGGGCCCAAAGGAGAAGAGAAGTTGGCCTGGGCCTATCGCTATCCCTGAAGAGGCCTGGGCCCAAAAGAGAAGAGAAGGGCCTGGGCCTATCCCTAACCCTGAAGAGGCCTGGGCCCAAAAGAGAAGAGAGAGTGGGCCTGGGCCTATCCCTAACCCTGAAGAGGCCTGGGCCCAAAAGAGAAGAGACAAGGGCCTGGGCCTATCCCTAACCCTGAAGAGGCCTGGGCCCAAAGGAGAAGAGAAGTGGGCCTGGGCCTATCCCTAACCCTGAAGAGGCCTGGGCCCAAAAGAGAAGAGACAAGGGCCTGGGCCTATCCCTAACCCTGAAGAGGCCTGGGCCAAAAAGAGAAGAGATAAGGGCCTGGGCCTATCCCTAACCCTGAAGAGGCCTGGGCCCAAAAGAGAAGAGACAAGGGCCTGGGCCTATCCCTAACCCTGAAGAGGCCTGGGCCCAAAAGAGAAGAGACAAGGGCCTGGGCCTATCCCTAACCCTGAAGAGGCCTGGGCCCAAAAGAGAAGAGAAAGTGGGCCTGGGCCTATCCCTAACCCTGAAGAGGCCTGGGCCCAAAAGAGAAGAGAAGTGGGCCTGGGCCTATCCCTAACCCTGAAGAGGCCTGGGCCCAAAGGAGAAGATACAGTGGGCCTGGGCCTATCCCTAACCCTGAAGAGGCCTGGGCCCAAAGAGAAGAGAGAAGGGCCTGGGCCTATCCCTAACCCTGAAGAGGCCTGGGCCCAAAAGAGAAGAGAGAAGTGGGCCTGGGCCTATCCCTAACCCTGAAGAGGCCTGGGCCCAAAAGAAGAGAGAAGGGCCTGGGCCTATCCTAACCCTGAAGAGGCCTGGGCCCAAAAGAGAAGAGAAGTGGGCCTGGGCCTATCCCTAACCCTGAAGAGGCCTGGGCCCAAAAGAGAAGAGACAGTGGGCCTGGGCCTATCCCTAACCCTGAAGAGGCCTGGGCCCAAAAGAGAAGAGAAGTGGGCTTGGGCCTATCCCTAACCCTGAACAGACCTGGGCCAAAAGAATAGAAGTGGGCCTGGGCCTATCCCCAACCCTGAAGAGGCCTGGGCCCAAATGAGAATCAAAGTGGGCCTGGGCCTATCCTTAATCCTGAAGAGGCCTGGGCCAAAAGGAGAATAGACAAGGGCCTGGACCTATCCCTAACCCTGAAGAGGCCTGGGCCCAAAAGAGAAGAGAAGTGGGCCTGGGCCTATCCCTAACCCTGAAGAGGCCTGGGCCCAAAAGAGAAGAGAAGTGGGCCTGGGCCTATCCCTATCCCTGAAGAGGCCTGGGCCCAAAAGAGTAGAGACAAGGGCCTGGGCCTATCCCTAACCCTGAAGAGGCCTGGGCCCAAAAGAGAAGAGAGAAGGGCCTGGGCCTATCCCTAACCCTGAAGAGGCCTGGGCCCAAAAGAGAAGAGATGTGGGCCTGGGCCTATCCCTAACCCTGAAGAGGCCTGGGCCCAAAAAGAGAAAGAGAAGTGGGCCTGGGGCTATCCATAACTCTGAAGAGGCCTGGGCCCAAAAGAGAAGAGAAGTGGGCCTGGGCCTATCCCTAACCCTGAAGAGGCCTGGGCCCAAAAGAGAAGAGAGAAGGGCCTGGGCCTATCCCTAACCCTGAAGAGGCCTGGGCCCAAAGGAGAGGATAAGGGCCTGGGCCTATCCCTAACCCTGAAGAGGCCTGGGCCCAAAAAGAGAAGAGACAAGGGCCTGGGCCTATCCCTAACCCTGAAGAGGCCTGGGCCCAAAAGAGAAGAGACAGTGGGCCTGGGCCTATCCCTAACCCTGAAGAGGCCTGGGCCCAAAAGAGAAGAGAAGTGGGCCTGGGCCTATCCCTAACCCTGAAGAGGCCTGGGCCCAAAAGAGAAGAGAAGTGGGCCTGGGCCTATCCCTAACCCTGAAGAGGCCTGGGCCCAAAAGAGAAGAGAAGTGGGCCTGGGCCTATCCCTAACCCTGAAGAGGCCTGGGCCCAAAAGAGAAGAAAGTGGGCCTGGGCCTATCCCCTAACCCTGAAGAGGCCTGGGCCCAAAAAGAGAAGAGAAGTGGGCCTGGGCCTATCCCTAAACCTGAAGAGGCCTGGGCCCAAAAGAGAAGAGAAGTGGGCCTGGGCCTATCCCTAACCCTGAAGAGGCCTGGGCCCAAAGGAGAAGAGCAGTGGGCCTGGGCCTATCCCTAACCCTGAAGAGGCCTGGGCCCAAAAGAGAAGAGAGAAGGGCCTGGGCCTATCCCTAACCCTGAAGAGGCCTGGGCCCAAAAGAGAAGAGACAAGGGCCTGGGCCTATCCCTAACCCTGAAGAGGCCTGGGCCCAAAAGAGAAGAGACCTGGGCCTGGGCCTATCCTTAACCCTGAAGAGGCCTGGGCCCAAAAGAGAAGAGACAAGGGCCTGGGCCTATCCCTAACCCTGAAGAGGCCTGGGCCCAAAAGAGAAGAGACAAGGGCCTGGGCCTATCCCTAACCCTGAAAAGGCCTGGGCCCAAAAGAGAAGAGATGTGGGCCTGGGCCTATCCCTAACCCCTGAAGAGGCCTGGGCCCAAAAGAGAAGAGAAATGGGCCTGGGCCTATCCCTAACCCGGAAGAGGCCTGGGCCAAAAGAGAAGAGAAGTGGGCCTGGGCCTATCCCTAACCCTGAACAGGCCTGGGCCAAAAAGAGAAGACAGAAGGGCCTGGGCCTATCCCTAACCCTGAAGAGGCCTGCGTCCAAAGGAGAAGACAGAAGGGCCTGGGCCTATCCCTAACCCTGAAGAGGCCTGGGCCCAAAAGAGAAGAGACAAGGGCCTGGGCCTATCCCTAACCCTGAAGAGGCCTGGGCCCAAAAGAGAAGAGAAGTGGGCCTGGGCCTATCCCTAACCCTGAAGAGGCCTGGGCCCAAAAGAGAAGAGAAGTGGGCCTGGGCCTATCCCTAACCCTGAAGAGGCCTGGGCCCAAAAGAAGAGAAGTGGGCCTTGGCCTATCCCCAACCCTGAAGAGGCCTGGGCCCAAAAGAGAAGAGAAGTGGGCCTGGGCCTATCCTAACCCTGAAGAGGCCTGGGCCCAAAAGAGAAGAAAGAAGGGCCTGGGCCTATCCCTAAACCCTGAAGAGGTCCGGGCCAGAAAGAGAAGAGAAGTGGGCCTGGGCCTATCCCTAACCCTGAAAGCCTGGGCCCAAAGGAGAAGAGAAGTGGGCCTGGGCCTATCCCTATTCCGGAAGAGGCCTGGGCCCAAAAGTGAAGAGGCAAGGGCCTGGGCCTATCCTTAACCCTGAAGAGGCCTGGGCCCAAAAGAGAAGAAAAGTGGGCCTGGGCCTATCCCTAACCCTGAAGAGGCCTGGGCCAAAAAGAGAAGAGACAAGGGCCTGGGCCTATCCTAACCCTGAAGGAGGCCTGGGCCCAAAGGGAAAAAACCAGGGGCCTGGGCCTATCCCTAACCCTGAAGGGCCTGGGCCCAAAAAGAGAAGAGACAAGGGCCTGGGCCTATCCCTAACCCTGAAGAGGCCTGGGCCCAAAAAGAGAAGAGAAGTGGGCCTGGGCCTATCCCTAACCCTGAAGAGGCCTGGGCCCAAAAGAGAAGAGAGTGGGCCTGGGCCTATCCCTAACCCTGAAGAGGCCTGGGCCCAAAAGAGAAGAGAGTGGGCCTGGGCCTATCCCTAACCCTGAAGAGGCCTGGGCCCAAAAAGAGAAGAGACAAGGGCCTGGGCCTATCCCTAACCCTGAAGAGGCCTGGGCCCAAAGGAGAAGAGAAGTGGGCCTGGGCCTATCCCTAACCCTGAAGGCCTGGGCCCAAAAGAGAAGAGAAGTGGGCCTGGGCCTATCCCTAACCCTGAAGAGGCCTGGGCCCAAAAGAGAAGAGAAGTGGGCCTGGGCCTATCCCTAACCCTGAAGAGGCCTGGGCCCAAAGGAGAAGAGAAGTGGGCCTGGGCCTATCCCTAACCCTGAAGAGGCCTGGGCCCAAAGGAGAAGAGAAGTGGGCCTGGGCCTATCCTAACCCTGAAGAGGCCTGGGCCCAAAAGAAGAAGAGAAGTGGGCCTGGGCCTATCCCTAACCCTGAAGAGGCCTGGGCCAAAAGAGAAGAGAAGGGCCTGGGCCTATCCCTAACCCTGAAGAGGCCTGGGCCCAAAAGAGAAGAGACAAGGGCCTGGGCCTATCCCTAACCCTGAAGAGGCCTGGGCCCAAAAGAGAAGAGAAGTGGGCCTGGGCCTATCCCTAACCCTGAAGAGGCCTGGGCCCAAAAGAGAAGAGACAAGGGCCTGGGCCTATCCCTAACCCTGAAGAGGCCTGGGCCCAAAAGAGAAGAGACAAGGGCCTGGGCCTATCCCTAACCCTGAAGAGGCCTGGGCCCAAAAAGAGAAGAGACAAGGGCCTGGGCCTATCCCTAACCCTGAAGAGGCCTGGGCCCAAAAGAGAAGAGAGTGGGCCTGGGCCTATCCCTAACCCTGAAGAGGCCTGGGCCCAAAAGAGAAGAGAAGTGGGCCTGGGCCTATCCCCTAACCCTGAAGAGGCCTGGGCCCAAAAGAGAAGAGAAGTGGGCCTGGGCCTATCCCTAACCCTGAAGAGGCCTGGGCCCAAAGAGAAGAGACAGTGGGCCTGGGCCTATCTCTAACCCTGAAGAGGCCTGGGCCCAAAGGAGAAGAGAGAAGGGCCTGGGCCTATCCCTAACCCTGAAGAGGCCTGGGCCCAAAAGAGAAGAGAGAAGGGCCTGGGCCTATCCCTAACCCTGAAGAGGCCTGGGCCCAAAAGAGAAGAGACAAGGGCCTGGGCCTATCCCTAACCCTGAAGAGGCCTGGGCCAAAAGGAGAAGAGAAGTGGGCCTGGGCCTATCCCTAACCCTGAAGAGGCCTGGGCCCAAAAGAGAAGAGACAAGGGCCTGGGCCTATCCCTAACCCTGAAGAGGCCTGGGCCCAAAAGAGAAGAGAAGTGGGCCTGGGCCTATCCCTAACCCTGAAGAGGCCTGGGCCCAAAAGAGAAGAGAGAAGGGCCTGGGCCTATCCCTAACCCTGAAGAGGCCTGGGCCCAAAGGAGAAGAGAGAAGGGCCTGGGCCTATCCCTAACCCTGAAGAGGCCTGGGCCCAAAAGAGAAGAGAAGTGGGCCTGGGCCTATCCCTAACCCTGAAGAGGCCTGGGCCCAAAAGAGAAGAGAAGTGGGCCTGGGCCTATCCCTAACCCTGAAGAGGCCTGGGCCCAAAAGAGAAGAGACAGTGGGCCTGGGCCTATCCCTAACCCTGAAGAGGCCTGGGCCCAAAAGAGAAGAGACAAGGGCCTGGGCCTATCCCTAACCCTGAAGAGGCCTGGGCCCAAAAGAGAAGAAAAGTGGGCCTGGGCCTATCCCTAACCCTGAAGAGGCCTGGGCCCAAAAGAGAAGAGACAAGGGCCTGGGCCTATCCCTAACCCTGAAGAGGCCTGGGCCAAAAGGAGAAGAGAAGTGGGCCTGGGCCTATCCCTATCCCTGAAGAGGCCTGGGCCCAAAAGAGAAGAGACAAGGGCCTGGGCCTATCCCTAACCCTGAAGAGGCCTGGGCCCAAAAAGAGAAGAGACAAGGGCCTGGGCCTATCCCTAACCCTGAAGAGGCCTGGGCCAAAAAGAAGAAGAGACAAGTGGGCCTGGGCCTATCCCTAACCCTGAAGAGGCCTGGGCCCAAAAAGAAGAGAAGTGTGCCTGGGCCTATTCTTAACCCTGAAGAGGCCTGGGCCTAAAAGAGAAGAAAAGTGTGCCTGGGCCTATTCTTATCCCTGAAGAGGTCCAGGCCAGAAAGAGAAGATAAGTGGGCTTGGGCCTATCCCTAACCCTGAAGAGGCCTGGGCCCAAAAGAGAAGAGACAAGGGCCTGGGCCTATCCTAACCCTGAAGAGGCCTGGGCCCAAAAGAGAAGAGACAGTGGGCCTGGGCCTATAACCCCTAACCCTGAAGAGGCCTGGGCCCAAAAGAGAAGACAGTGGGCCTGGGCCTATCCCTAACCCTGAAGAGGCCTGGGCCCAAAAGAGAAGAGAAGTGGGCCTGGGCCTATCCCTAACCCTGAAGAGGCCTGGGGCCCAAAAGAGAAGAGAAGTGGGCCTGGGCCTATCCCTAAACCCTGAAGAGGCCTGGGCCCAAAAAGAGAAGAGAGAGTGGGCCTGGGCCTATCCCTAACCCTGAAGAGGCCTGGGCCAAAAGAGAAGAGAAGTGGGCCTGGGCCTATCCCTAACCCTGAAGAGGCCTGGGCCCAAAAAGAGAAGAGACAAGGGCCTGGGCCTATCCTAACCCTGAAGAGGCCTGGGCCCAAAAGAGAAGAGAACAAGGGCCTGGGCCTATCCCCTAACCCTGAAGAGGCCTGGGCCCCAAAGAGAAGAGACAAGGGCCTGGGCCTATCCCTAACCCTGAAGAGGCCTGGGCCCAAAAGAGAAGAGACAGTGGGCCTGGGCCTATCCTAACCCTGAAGAGGCCTGGGCCCAAAAGAGAAGAGACAAGTGGGCCTGGGCCTATCCCTAACCCTGAAGAGGCCTGGGCCCAAAAGAGAAGAGACAAGGGCCTGGGCCTATCCCTAACCCTGAAGAGGCCTGGGCCCAAAGAGAAGAGACAAGGGCCTGGGCCTATCCCTAACCCTGAAGAGGCCTGGGCCCAAAGGAGAAGAGAAGTGGGCCTGGGCCTATCCCTAACCCTGAAGAGGCCTGGGCCCAAAAGAGAAGAGAAGTGGGCCTGGGCCTATCCCTAACCCTGAAGAGGCCTGGGCCCAAAGGAGAAGAGAAGTGGGCCTGGGCCTATCCCTAACCCTGAAGAGGCCTGGGCCCAAAAGAGAAGAGAGAAGGGCCTGGGCCTATCCCTAACCCTGAAGAGGCCTGGGCCCAAAAGAGAAGAGAAGTGGGCCTGGGCCTATCCCTAACCCTGAAGAGGCCTGGGCCCAAAGAGAGAAGAGACAAGGGCCTGGGCCTATCCCCTAACCCTGAAGAGGCCTGGGCCCAAAAGAGAAGAGACAGTGGGCCTGGGCCTATCCCTAACCCTGAAGAGGCCTGGGCCCAAAGAGAAGAGAGAAGTGGGCCTGGGCCTATCCCTAACCCTGAAGAGGCCTGGGCCCAAAAGAGAAGAGAAGTGGGCCTGGGCCTATCCCTAACCCTGAAGAGGCCTGGGCCCAAAAGAGAAGAGAAGTGGGCCTGGGCCTATCCCTAACCCTGAAGAGGCCTGGGCCAAAAGGAGAAGAGAAGTGGGCCTGGGCCTATCCCTAACCCTGAAGAGGCCTGGGCCCAAAAGAGAAGAGAAGTGGGCCTGGGCCTATCCCTAACCCTGAAGAGGCCTGGGCCCAAAGAGAAGAGAGAAGTGGGCCTGGGCCTATCCTAACCCTGAAGAGGCCTGGGCCCAAAAGAGAAGAGACAAGTGGGCCTGGGCCTATCCTAACCCTTAAGAGGCCTGGGCCCAAAAGAGAAGAGAAGTGGGCCTGGGCCTATCCCTAACCCTGAAGAGGCCTGGGCCCAAAAGAGAAGAGACAAGGGCCTGGGCCTATCCCTATCCCTGAAGAGGTCTGGGCCAAAAGGAGGAGAGAAGTTGGCCTGGGCCTATCCCTATCCCTGAAGAGGCCTGGGCCCAAAAGAGAAAAGACAAGGGCCTGGGCCTATCCCTAACCCTGAAGAGGCCTGGGCCCAAAAGAGAAGAGAAGTGGGCCTGGGCCTATCCCTAACCCTGAAGAGGCCTGGGCCCAAAAGAGAAGAGAAGTGGGCCTGGGCCTATCCCTAACCCTGAAGAGGCCTGGGCCCAAAAGAGAAGAGACAAGGGCCTGGGCCTATCCCTAACCCTGAAGAGGCCTGGGCCCAAAGGAGAAGAGAAGTGGGCCTGGGCCTATCCCTAACCCTGAAGAGGCCTGGGCCCAAAAGAGAAGAGACAAGGGCCTGGGCCTATCCCTAACCCTGAAGAGGCCTGGGCCAAAAGGAGAAGAGAAGTGGGCCTGGGCCTATCCCTAACCCTGAAGAGGCCTGGGCCCAAAGGAGAAGAAAGTGGGCCTGGGCCTTTCATTAACCCTGAAGAGGCCTGGGCCCAAAAAAAAGAGAAGTGGGCCTGGGCCTATCCCTAACCCTAAGGAGGCCTGGGCCCAAAGGAGAAGAGAAGTGGGCCTGGGCCTATCCCTAACCCTGAAGAGGCCTGGGCCCAAAAAGAAGAGAGAAAGGGCCTGGGCCTATCCTAACCCTGAAGAGGCCTGGGCCCAAAAGAGAAGAGAGTGGGCCTGGGCCTATCCCTAACCCTGAAGAGGCCTGGGCCCAAAAGAGAAGAGAGTGGGCCTGGGCCTATCCCTAACCCTGAAGAGGCCTGGGCCCAAGGTCCAAACCCTGAAGAGGCCTGGGCCCAAAGAGAAGAGAGAAAGGGCCTGGGCCTATCCCTATCCCTGAAGAGGCCTGGGCCCAAAAGAGAAGAGAAGTGGGCCTGGGCCTTTCCCTAACCCTGAAGAGGCCTAGGCCCAAAAAGAAGAGAGAAGGGCCTGGGCCTATCCCTAAACCTGAAGAGGCCTGGGCAAAAAGGAGAAGAGAAGTAGGCCTGGGCCTATCCCTAACCCTGAAGAGGCCTGGGCCCAAAAGAGAAGAGAAGTGGGCCTGGGCCTATCCCTAACCCTGAAGAGGCCTGGGCCCAAAAGAGAAGAGACAAGGGCCTGGGCCTATCCCTAACCCTGAAGAGGCCTGGGCCCAAAGGAGAAGAGAAGTGGGCCTGGGCCTATCCCTAACCCTGAAGAGGCTTGGGCCCAAAGGAGAAGAGAGAGAAGGGCCTGGGCCTATCCCTAACCCTGAAGAGGCCTGGGCCCAAAAGAGAAGAGAAGTGGGCCTGGGCCTATCCTAAACCCTGAAGAGGCCTGGGCCCAAAAGAGAAGAAGAGAAGTGGGCCTGGGCCTATCCCTAACCCTGAAGAGGCCTGGGCCCAAAAGAGAAGAGAAGAAGGGCCTGGGCCTATCCCTAACCCTGAAGAGGCCTGGGCCCAAAAGAGAAGAAGAGAAGGGCCTGGGCCTATCCCTAACCCTGAAGAGGCCTGGGCCCAAAAAGAGAAGAGACAAGGGCCTGGGCCTATCCCTAACCCTGAAGAGGCCTGGGCCCAAAGAAAGAAGAGACAAGGGCCTGGGCCTATCCCTAACCCTGAAGAGGCCTGGGCCCAAAAGAAGAGATGTGGGCCTGGGCCTATCCCTAACCCTGAAGAGGCCTGGGCCCAAAAGAGAAGAGAAGTGGGCCTGGGCCTATCCCCAACCCTGAAGAGGCCTGGGCCCAAAAAGAAGAGAAGTGGGCCTGGGCCTATCCCTAACCCTGAAGAGGCCTGGGCCCAAAAAGAGAAGAGAAGTGGGCCTGGGCCTATCCCTAACCCTGAAGAAGCCTGGGCCCCAAAGAGAAGAGACAAGGGCCTGGGCCTCTCCCTAATCATGAAAGCCTGGGCCCAAAGGAGAGAGAAGTGGGCCTGGGCCTATCCCTAACCCTGAAGAGGCCTGGGCCCAAAAGAGAGAAGAAGCCTGGGCCTGGGCCTAGGCCTAACCCTGAAGAGGCCTGGGCCCAAAAAGAGCCCAAAGAGAAGAGGGCCTGGGCCTATCCCTAACCCTGAAGAGGCCTGGGCCCAAAAGAGAAGAGAAGTGGGCCTGGGCCTATCCCTAACCCTGAAGAGGCCTGGGCCCAAAAGAGAAGAGAAGTGGGCCTGGGCCTATCCTAACCCTGAAGAGGCCTGGGCCCAAAGAGAAGAGGCAAGGGCCTGGGCCTTTCCCTAACCTTGAAGAGGCCTGGGCCCAAAAGAGAAGAGACAAGGGCCTGGGCCTATCCCCAACCCTGAAGTGGCCTGGGCCCAAAAGAGAAGAGAAGTGGGCCTGGGCCTATCCCTAACCCTGAAGAGGCCTGGGCCCAAAAGAAGAGAGACAAGGGCCTGGGCCTATCCCTAACCCTGAAGAGGCCTGGGCCCAAAAGAGAAGAGACAGTGGGCCTGGGCCTATCCCTAACCCTGAAAAAGAGAGAGAGAAGGGCCTGGGCCTATCCCTAACCCTGAAGAGGCCTGGGCCCAAAAGAGAAGAGACAGGGCCTGGGCCTATCCCTAACCCTGAAGAGGCCTGGGCCCAAAAAGAGAAGAGAAGTGGGCCTGGGCCTATCCCTAACCCTGAAGAGGCCTGGGCCCAAAAGAGAGAAGAGAAGTGGGCCTGGGCCTATCCCTAACCCTGAAGAGGCCTGGGCCCAAAAGAGAAGAGAAGTGGGCCTGGGCCTATCCCTAACCCTGAAGAGGCCTGGGCCCAAAGAGAAAGAGAAGGGCCTGGGCCTATCCTAACCCTGAAGAGGCCTGGGCCCAAAAAGAGAAGAGACAAGTGGGCCTGGGCCTATCCCTAACCCTGAAGAGGCCTGGGCCCAAAAGAGAAGAGAAGGGCCTGGGCCTATCCTAACCCTGAAGAGGCCTGGGCCCAAAAAGAGAAGAGACAAGTGGGCCTGGGCCTATCCCTAACCCTGAAGAGGCCTGGGCCCAAAGAGAAGACAGTGGGCCTGGGCCTATCCCTAACCCTGAAGAGGCCTGGGCCCAAAAGAGAAGAGACAAGGGCCTGGGCCTATCCCAAACCCTGAAGAGGCCTGGGCCCAAAGGAGAAGAGAAGTGGGCCTGGGCCTATCCCTAACCCTGAAGAGGCCTGGGCCCAAAAGAAGAAGAGAAGTGGGCCTGGGCCTATCCCTAACCCTGAAGAGGCCTGGGCCCAAAAGAGAAGAGAAGTGGGCCTGGGCCTATCCCTAACCCTGAAGAGGCCTGGGCCCAAAGGAGAAGAGCAGTGGGCCTGGGGCCTATCCCTAACCCTGAAGAGGCCTGGGCCAAAAAGAGAGAGACAGAAGGGCCTGGGCCTATCCCTAACCCTGAAGAGGCCTGGGCCCAAAAGAGAAGAGAGAAGGGCCTGGGCCTATCCCTAACCCTGAAGAGGCCTGGGCCCAAAAAAGAAGAAGAGAAGGGCCTGGGCCTATCCCTAAACCCTGAAGAGGCCTGGGCCCAAAGAGAAGAGAAGTGGGCCTGGGCCTATCCCTAACCCTGAAGAGGCCTGGGCCCAAAAGAGAAGAGAAGTGGGCCTGGGCCTATCCCTAACCCTGAAGAGGCCTGGGCCCAAAAGAGAAGAGAAGTGGCCTGGGCCTATCCCTAACCCTGAAGAGGCCTGGGCCCAAAGAGAAGAGACAGAAGGGCCTGGGCCTATCCCTAACCCTGAAGAGGCCTGGGCCCAAAAGAGAAGAGACAAGGGCCTGGGCCTATCCCTAACCCTGAAGAGGCCTGGGCCCAAAAGAGAAGAGACAAGGGCCTGGGCCTATCCCTAACCCTGAAGAGGCCTGGGCCCAAAAGAGAAGAGAAGTGGGCCTGGGCCTATCCCTAACCCTGAAGAGGCCTGGGCCCAAAAGAGAAGAGAAGTGGGCCTGGGCCTATCCCTAACCCTGAAGAGGCCTGGGCCCAAAAGAGAAGAGACAAGGGCCTGGGCCTATCCCTAACCCTGAAGAGGCCTGGGCCCAAAAGAGAAGAGAAGTGGGCCTGGGCCTATCCCTAACCCTGAAGAGGCCTGGGCATAAAGGAGAAGACAGAAGGGCCTGGGCCTATCCCTAACCCTGAAGAGGCCTGGGCCCAAAGAGAAGAGAAGTGGGCCTGGGCCTATCCCTAACCCTGAAGAGGCCTGGGCCCAAAAGAGAAGAGAAGTGGGCCTGGGCCTATCCTAACCCTGAAGAGGCCTGGGCCCAAAAGAAGAGACAGTGGGCCTGGGCCTATCCTAACCCTGAAGAGGCCTGGGCCCAAAAAGAGAAGAGAAGGCCTGGGCCTATCACTAATCCTGAAGAGGCCTGGGCCCAAAGGAGAAGAGAAGTGTGCCTGGGCCTTTCCTTAACCTTGAAGAGGCCTGGCCCAAAAGGAGAAGAGAGAAGGGACTGGGCCTATCCCTAACCCTGAGGAGGCCTGGGCCAAAAGGAGAAGAGAAGTGGGCCTGGGCCTATCCTTAACCCTGAAGAGGCCTGGGCCCAAAAGAGAAGAGAAGTGGGCCTGGGCCTATCCCTAACCCTGAAGAGGCCTGGGCCCAAAAGAGAAGAGAAGTGGGCCTGGGCCTATCCCTAACCCAGAAGAGGCCTGGGCCCAAAAGAGAAGAGACAAGGGCCTGGGCCTATCCCTAACCCTGAAGAGGCCTGGGCCCAAAAGATAAGAGAACTGGGCCTGGGCATATCCCTATCCCAGAAGAGGCCTGGGCCCAAAAGAGTAGAGACAAGGGCCTGGGAATTTCCCTAACCCTGAAGAGGCCTGGGCCAAAAGGAGAAGAAAAGTGGGCCTGGGCCTATACCTAACCCTGAAGAGGCTGGGGCCCAAAGAGAAGAGAAGTGGGCCGTGGGCCTATCCCTAACCCTGAAGAGGCCTGGGCCCAAAGAGAAGAGAAGTGGGCCTGGGCCTCTCCCTAACCCTGAAGAGGCCTGGGCCCAAAAGAGAAGTCACTGGGCCTGGGCCTGTCCCTAACCCTGAAGAGGCCTGGGCCCAAAGGAGAAGAGACAAGGGCCTGGGCCTATCCCTAACCCTGAAGAGGCCTGGGCCCAAAAGAAAAGAGAAGTGGGCCTGGGCCTATCCTTTCCCAGAAGTGGCCTGGGCCCAAAAGAGAGAGAGAAGTGGGCCTGGGCCTATCCCTAACCCTGAAGAGGCCTGGGCCCAAAAGAGAAGAGAGAGAAGGGCCTGGGCCTATCCCTAACCCTGAAGAGGCCTGGGCCCAAAAGAGAAGAGAAGTGGGCCTGGGCCTATCCCTAACCCTGAAGAGGCCTGGGCCCAAAGAGAAGAGAAGAAGGGCCTGGGCCTATCCCTAACCCTGAAGAGGCCTGGGCCCAAAAGAGAAGAGACAGTGGGCCTGGGCCTATCCCTAACCCTGAAGAGGCCTGGGCCCAAAAGAGAAGAGAAGTGGGCCTGGGCCTATCCCTAACCCTGAAGAGGCCTGGGCCCAAAAAGAGAAGAGAAGTGGGCCTGGGCCTATCCCTAACCCTGAAGAGGCCTGGGCCCAAAGAGAAGAGACAGTGGGCCTGGGCCTATCCCTAACCCTGAAGAGGCCTGGGCCCAAAAGAAGAGAAGGGCCTGGGCCTATCCCTAACCCTGAAGAGGCCTGGGCCCAAAAGAGAAGAAAGAAGGGCCTGGGCCTATCCCTAACCCTGAAGAGGCCTGGGCCCAAAAGAGAAGAGAGTGGGCCTGGGCCTATCCCTAACCCTGAAGAGGCCTGGGCCCAAAAGAGAAGAGAAGTGGGCCTGGGCCTATCCCTAACCCTGAAGAGGCCTGGGCCCAAAAGAGAGAGAGACAAGGGCCTGGGCCTATCCCTAAACCCTGAAGAGGCCTGGGCCCAAAAGAGAAGAGAAGTGGGCCTGGGCCTATCCCTAACCCTGAAGAGGCCTGGGCCCAAAAGAGAGAGAGTGGGCCTGGGCCTATCCCTAACCCTGAAGAGGCCTGGGCCCAAAAAGAGAAGAGAGTGGGCCTGGGCCTATCCCCTAACCCTGAAGAGGCCTGGGCCCAAAAAGAGAAGAGACAAGTGGGCCTGGGCCTATCCCTAACCCTGAAGAGGCCTGGGCCCAAAAGAGAAGAGAGTGGGCCTGGGCCTATCCCTAACCCTGAAGAGGCCTGGGCCCAAAGAGAAGAGACAGTGGGCCTGGGCCTATCCCTAACCCTGAAGAGGCCTGGGCCCAAAAAGAGAAGAGAGAAGGGCCTGGGCCTATCCCTAACCCTGAAGAGGCCTGGGCCCAAAAAGAGAAGAGAAGGGCCTGGGCCTATCCCTAACCCTGAAGAGGCCTGGGCCCAAAAGAGAAGAGAGTGGGCCTGGGCCTATCCCTAACCCTGAAGAGGCCTGGGCCCAAAAGAGAAGAGAGTGGGCCTGGGCCTATCCCTAACCCTGAAGAGGCCTGGGCCCAAAAAGAGAAGAGAAGTGGGCCTGGGCCTATCCCTAACCCTGAAGAGGCCTGGGCCAAAAGGAGAAGAGAAGTGGGCCTGGGCCTATCCTAACCCTGAAGAGGCCTGGGCCCAAAAGAGAAGAGAGATGGGCCTGGGCCTATCCCTAACCCTGAAGAGGCCTGGGCCCAAAGAGAAGAGAGAAGGGCCTGGGCCTATCCCTAACCCTGAAGAGGCCTGGGCCCAAAAGAGAAGAGATGTGGGCCTGGGCCTATCCCTAACCCTGAAGAGGCCTGGGCCCAAAAGAGAAGAGAGTGGGCCTGGGCCTATCCCTAACCCTGAAGAGGCCTGGGCCCAAAAGAGAAGAGAAGTGGGCCTGGGCCTATCCTAACCCTGAAGAGGCCTGGGCCCAAAGAGAAGACAGTGGGCCTGGGCCTATCCCTAACCCTGAAGAGGCCTGGGCCCAAAAGAGAAGACAAAGGGCCTGGGCCTATCCTAACCCTGAAGAGGCCTGGGCCCAAAAGAGAAGAGAAGTGGGCCTGGGCCTATCCCTAACCCTGAAGAGGCCTGGGCCAAAAGAGAAGAGAAGTGGGCCTGGGCCTATCCCTAACCCTGAAGAGGCCTGGGCCCAAAAAGAAGAGACAGTGGGCCTGGGCCTATCCCTAACCCTGAAGAGGCCTGGGCAAAAAGAAGAGAGAAGTGGGCCTGGGCCTATCCCCTAACCCTGAAGAGGCCTGGGCCCAAAGAGAAGAGACAAGGGCCTGGGCCTATCCCTAACCCTGAAGAGGCCTGGGCCCAAAAGAGAAGAGAGAAGGGCCTGGGCCTATCCTAACCCTGAAGAGGCCTGGGCCCAAGGAGAAGAGAGTGGGCCTGGGCCTATCCTTAACCCTGAAGAGGCCTGGGTCTAAAAGAGAAGAGAAGTGGGCCTGGGTCTATCCCTAAACCTGAAGAGGCCTAGGCCCAAAAGAGATGAGACAAGGGCCTCGGCCTATCCCTAACCCTGAAAAGGCCTGGGCCTAAAAGAGAAGAAAAGTGGGCTTGGGCCTATCCCTAACCCTGAAGAGGCCTGGGCCAAAAAAGAGAAGAGAAGTGGGCCTGGGCCTATCCTTAACCCTGAAGAGGCCTGGGCCAAAAAGAGAAGAGAAGGGCCTGGGCCTATCCCTAACCCTGAAGAGGCCTGGGCCCAAAAGAGAAGAGACAAGGGCCTGGGCCTATCCCTAACCCTGAAGAGGCCTGGGCCCCAGTGGGCCTGGGCCTATCCCTAACCCTGAAGAGGCCTGGGCCCAAAGAAAAGAGAAGGGCCTGGGCCTATCCCTAACCCTGAAGAGGCCTGGGCCCAAAAAGAGAAGAGAAGGGCCTGGGCCTATCCCTAACCCTGAAGAGGCCTGGGCCCAAAAGAGAAGAGAAGTGGGCCTGGGCCTATCCCCTAACCCTGAAGAGGCCTGGGCCCAAAAGAGAAGAGAAGTGGGCCTGGGCCTATCCCTAACCCTGAAGAGGCCTGGGCCCAAAAGAGAAGAGACAGTGGGCCTGGGCCTATCCCTAACCCTGAAGAGGCCTGGGCCCAAAGAGAAGAGAAGTGGGCCTGGGCCTATCCCTAACCCTGAAGAGGCCTGGGCCCAAAGAGTGAAGACAGTGGGCCTGGGCCTATCCTAACCCTGAAAGGCCTGGGCCAAAGGAGAAGAGAGACAAGGGCCTGGGCCTATCCCTAACCCTGAAGAGGCCTGGGCCCAAAAGAGAAGAGAGAAGGGCCTGGGCCTATCCCTAACCCTGAAGAGGCCTGGGCCCAAAAAAGAAGAGAAGTGGGCCTGGGCCTATCCCTATCCCTGAAGAGGCCTGGGCCCCAAAGAGAAGAGAAGTGGGCCTGGGCCTATCCCTAACCCTGAAGAGGCCTGGGCCCAAAAGAGAAGAGAAGTGGGCCTGGGCCTATCCCTAACCCTGAAGAGGCCTGGGCCCAAAGAGAAGAGAAGTGGGCCTGGGCCTATCCCTAACCCTGAAGAGGCCTGGGCCCAAAAAGAGAAGAGAAGTGGGCCTGGGCCTATCCCTAACCCTGAAGAGGCCTGGGCCCAAAAGAGAAGAGAAGGGGCCTGGGCCTATCCCTAACCCTGAAGAGGCCTGGGCCCAAAAAGAGAAGAGAAGTGGGCCTGGGCCTATCCCCTAACCCAAAGGAGAAAGAAGTGGGCCTGGGCTATCCAAACCCTGAAGAGCCCAAAAGAGAAGAGAGAAGGGCCTGGGCCTATCCCTAACCCTGAAGAGGCCTGGGGGCCAAAAAGAGAAGAGAAGTGGGCCTGGGCCTATCCCTAACCCTGAAGAGGCCTGGGCCCAAAGAAGTGGGCCTGGGCCTATCCCTAACCCTGAAGAGCCCAAGAGAAAGAGAAGTGGGCCTGGGCCTATCCCTAACCCTGAAGAGGCCTGGGCCCAAAAGAAGAGAGACAAGGGCCTGGGCCTATCCTAACCCTGAAGAGGCCTGGGCCCAAAAGTGAAGAGAAGTGGGCCTGGGCCTATCCCCTAACCCTGAAGAGGCCTGGGCCCAAGGAGAGAAGGGCCTGGGCCTATCCCTAACCCTGAAGAGGCCTGGGCCCAAAGAGAAGAGAAGTGGGCCTGGGCCTATCCCTAACCCTGAAGAGGCCTGGGCCCAAAAAGAGAAGAGAGTGGGCCTGGGCCTATCCCTAACCCTGAAGAGGCCTGGGCCCAAAGAGAGAGAGACAAGGGCCTGGGCCTATCCCTAACCCTGAAGAGGCCTGGGCCCAAAAGAGAAGAGAAGTGGGCCTGGGCCTATCCCTAACCCTGAAGAGGCCTGGGCCCAAAAGAGAAGAGACAAGGGCCTGGGCCTATCCCTAACCCTGAAGAGGCCTGGGCCCAAAAGAGAAGAGAAGTGGGCCTGGGCCTCTCCCTAACCCTGAAGAGGCCTGGGCCCAAAAAGAGAAGAGAAGTGGGCCTGGGCCTATCCCTAACCCTGAAGAGGCCTGGGCCCAAAAAGAGAAGAGAAGTGGGCCTGGGCCTATCCCTAACCCTGAAGAGGCCTGGGCCCAAAAGAGAAGAGAAGTGGGCCTGGGCCTATCCCTAAACCCTGAAGAGGCCTGGGCCAAAGAGAAGAGAAGAAGGGCCTGGGCCTATCCCTAACCCTGAAGAGGCCTGGGCCCAAAAGAAAGAGAAGTGGGCCTGGGCCTATCCCTAACCCCTGAAGAGGCCTGGGCCCAAAAGTGAAGAGAAGTGGGCCTGGGCCTATCCCTAACCCTGAAGAGGCCTGGGCCCAAAAGAGAAGAGAAGTGGGCCTGGGCCTATCCCTAACCCTGAAGAGGCCTGGGCCCAAAAAGAGAAGAGAAGTGGGCCTGGGCCTATCCCCTAACCCTGAAGAGGCCTGGGCCCAAAAGAGAAGAGAGAAGTGGGCCTGGGCCTATCCCTAACCCTGAAGAGGCCTGGGCCCAAAGAGAAGAGAGAAGTGGGCCTGGGCCTATCCCTAACCCTGAAGAGGCCTGGGCCCAAAGAAGAAAAGAGGCCTGGGCCTATCCTAACCCTGAAGAGGCCTGGGCCCAAAAGAGAAGAGAGAAGGGCCTGGGCCTATCCCTAACCCTGAAGAGGCCTGGGCCCAAAAGAGAAGGACAAGGGCCTGGGCCTATCCCTAACCCTGAAGAGGCCTGGGCCCAAAAGAGAAGAGTGGGCCTGGGCCTATCCTAACCCTGAAGAGGCCTGGGCCCAAAAAGAGAAGAGACAAGGGCCTGGGCCTATCCCTAACCCTGAAGAGGCCTGGGCCAAAAGAAAGAGAGAAGTGGGCCTGGGCCTATCCCTAACCCTGAAGAGGCCTGGGCCCAAAAGAGAAGAGAGTGGGCCTGGGCCTATCCTAACCCTGAAGAGGCCTGGGCCCAAAGAGAAGAGAAGTGGGCCTGGGCCTATCCCTAACCCTGAAGAGGCCTGGGCCCAAATGAGAATCAAAGTGGGCCTGGGCCTATCCTTAACCCTGAAGAGGCCTGGGCCAAAAGGAGAATAGACAAGGGCCTGGACCTATCCCTAACCCTGAAGAGGCATGGGCCCAAAAGAAAAGAGAATTGGGCCTGGGCCTATCCTTAACCGTGAAGAGGCCTGGGCCAAAAGGAGAAGAGAGGTGGGCCTGGGCCTATCCCTAACCCTGAAGAGGCCTGGGCCCAAAGAGAAGAAGAAGAAGGGCCTGGGCCTATCCCTAACCCTGAAGAGGCCTGGGCCCAAAAGAGAAGAGAAGTGGGCCTGGGCCTATCCCTAACCCTGAAGAGGCCTGGGCCCAAAAGAGTAGAGACAAGGGCCTGGGCCTATCCCTAACCCTGAAGAGGCCTGGGCCAAAAGGAGAAGAAAGTGGGCCTGGGCCTATCCCTAACCCTGAAGAGGCCTGGGCCCAAAAGAGAAGAGAAGTGGGCCTGGGCCTATCCCTAACCCTGAAGAGGCCTGGGCCCAAAAGAGAAGAGACAAGGGCCTGGGCCTATCCCTAACCCTGAAGAGGCCTGGGCCCAAAGAGAAGAGACAAGGGCCTGGGCCTATCCCTAACCCTGAAGAGGCCTGGGCCCAAAAGAGAAGAGACTAGGGCCTGGGCCTATCCTAACCCTGAAGAGGCCTGGGCCCAAAAGAGAAGAGAGAGTGGGCCTGGGCCTATCCCTAACCCTGAAGAGGCCTGGGCCAAAAGAGAAGAAGAGAAGAAGTGGGCCTGGGCCTATCCCTAACCCTGAAGAGGCCTGGGCCCAAAGGTGAAGAGAAGTGGGCCTGGGCCTATCCCTAACCCTGAAGAGGCCTGGGTCCAAACGAGAAGAGACAAGGGCCTGGGCCTATCCCTAACCCTGAAGAGGCCTGGGCCCATCCCTAACCCTGAAGAGGCCTGGGCCCAAAGAGAAGAGACGAGGGCCTGGGCCTATCCCTAACCCTGAAGAGGCCTGGGCCCAAAAGAGAAGAAGACAGTGGGCCTGGGCCTATCCCTAACCCTGAAGAGGCCTGGGCCCAAAGAGAAGAGACAGTGGGCCTGGGCCTATCCCTAACCCTGAAGAGGCCTGGGCCCAAAAGAGAAGAGAAGTGGGCCTGGGCCTATCCCTAACCCTGAAGAGGCCTGGGCCCAAAAGAGAAGAGAAGTGGGCCTGGGCCTATCCCTAACCCTGAAGAGGCCTGGGCCCAAAGAGAAGAGAGAGAAGGGCCTGGGCCTATCCCTAACCCTGAAGAGGCCTGGGCCCAAAAGTGAAGAGAAGTGGGCCTGGGCCTATCCTAACCCTGAAGAGGCCTGGGCCCAAAAGTGAAGAGAAGTGGGCCTGGGCGTATCCCTTACCCTGAAGAGGCCTGGGCCCAAAAGAAGAGAGCAGTGGGCCTGGGCCTATCCCTAACCCTGAAGAGGCCTGGGCCCCAAAGAGAGAAGAGAAGTGGGCCTGGGCCTACCCCTAACCCTGAAGAGGCCTGGGCCCAAAAGAGAAGAGAAGTGGGCCTGGGCCTATCCCTAACCCTGAAGAGGCCTGGGCCCAAAGAGAAGAAGAGAGCCTGGGGGCCTGGGCCTATCCCTAACCCTGAAGAGAGGCCTGGGCCCAAAAGAGAAGAGACAAGGGCCTGGGCCTATCCCTAACCCTGAAGAGGCCTAGGCCCAAAAAAAGAGATGTGGGCCTGGGCCTATCCCTAACCCTGAAGAGGCCTGGGCCCAAAAAGAGAAGAGAAGTGGGCCTGGGCCTATCCCTAACCCTGAAGAGGCCTGGGCCCAAAAAGAGAAGAGAAGTGGGCCTGGGCCTATCCCTAACCCTGAAGAGGCCTGGGCCCAAAAGAGAAGAAAGTGGGCCTGGGCCTATCCCCTAACCCTGAAGAGGCCTGGGCCCAAAAGAAGAGAGAGAAGGGCCTGGGCCTATCCCTAACCCTGAAGAGGCCTGGGTCCAAAGGAGAAGAGAGAAGGGCCTGGGCCTATCCCTAACCCTGAAGAGGCCTGGGTCCAAAGGAGAAGAGAGAAGGGCCTGGGCCTATCCCTAACCCTGAAGAGGCCTGGGCCCAAAAGAGAAGAGAAGTGGGCCTGGGCCTATCCCTAACCCTGAAGAGGCCTGGGCCCAAAAGAGAAGAGAGTGGGCCTGGGCCTATCCCTAACCCTGAAGAGGCCTGGGCCCAAAAGAGAAGAAGTGGGCCTGGGCCTATCCCTAACCCTGAAGAGGCCTGGGCCCAAAAAGAGAGACAGTGGGCCTGGGCCTATCCTAACCCTGAAGAGGCCTGGGCCCAAAAGAGAAGAGAAGTGGGCCTGGGCCTATCCCTAACCCTGAAGAGGCCTGGGCCCAAAAGAGAAGAGAGAAGGGCCTGGGCCTATCCCTAACCCTGAAGAGGCCTGGGCCCAAAAGAGAAGAGACAAGGGCCTGGGCCTATCCCTAACCCTGAAGAGGCCTGGGCCCAAAAGAGAAGAGACAGTGGGCCTGGGCCTATCCTAAACCTGAAGAGGCCTGGGCCCAAAAGTGAAGAGAAGTGGGCCTGGGCGTATCCCTTACCCTGAAGAGGCCTGGGCCCAAAGGTGAAGAGCAGTGGGCCTGGGCCTATCCCTAACCCTGAAGAGGCCTGGGTCCAAAGGAGAAGACAGAAGGGCCTGGGCCTATCCCTAACCCTGAAGAGGCCTGGGCCCAAAAGAGAAGAGAAAAGGGCCTGGGCCTATCCCTAACCCTGAAGAGGCCTGGGCCCAAATGAGAAGAGACAAGGGCCTGGGCCTATCCTAACCCTGAAGAGGCCTGGGCCAAAAGGAGAAGAGAAGTGGGCCTGGGCCTATCCCTAACCCTGAAGAGGCCTGGGCCCAAAGGAGAAGAGAAGTTGGCCTGGGCCTATCCCTAACCCTGAAGAGGCCTGGGCCCAAAAGAGAAGAGAAGTGGGCCTGGGCCTATCCCTAACCCTGAAGAGGCCTGGGCCCAAAAGAGAAGAGAGAAGGGCCTGGGCCTATCCCTAACCCTGAAGAGGCCTGGGCCCAAAAGAGAAGAGACAAGGGCCTGGGCCTATCCCTAACCCTGAAGAGGCCTGGGCCCAAAAGAGAAGAGAAGTGGGCCTGGGCCTATCCCTAAACCTGAAGAGGCCTGGGCCCAAAAGAGAAGAGATGTGGGCCTGGGCCTATCCCTAACCCTGAAGAGGCCTGGGCCCAAAAGAGAAGAAGAAGTGGGCCTGGGCCTATCCCTAACCCTGAAGAGGCCTGGGCCCAAAAGAGAAGAGACAAGGGCCTGGGCCTATCCCTAAACCTGAAGAAGCCTGGGCCCAAAAGAGAAGAGATGTGGACCTGGGCCTATCCCTAACCCTGAAGAGGCCTGGGCCCAGAGGTGAAGAGCAGTGGGCCTGGGTCTATCTCTAACCCTGAAGAGGCCTGGGTCCAAAGGAGAAGACAGAAGGGCCTGGGCCTATCCCTAATCCTGAAGAGGCCTGGGTCCAAAGGAGAAGAGAAAATTGTCTGGGCCTATCCCTAACCCTGAAGAGGCCTGGGCCCAAAAGATAAGAGACAAGGGCCTGGGCCTATCCCTAACCTTGAAGAGGCCTGGGCCCAAAAGAGAAGAGAAGTGGGCCTGGGCCTATCCCTAACCCTGAAGAGGCCTGGGCCCAAAAGAGAAGAGAAGTGGGCCTGGGCCTATCCCTAACCTTGAAGAGGCCTGGGCCCAAAAGAGAAGAAAGAAGGGCCTGGGCCTGTCCCTAACCCTGAAGAGGCCGGGGCCCAAAAGAGAAGAGAAGTGGGCCTGGGCCTATCCCTTACCCTGAAGAGGCCTGGGCCCAAAAGTGAAGAGAAGTGGGCCTGGGCCTATCCCTTACCCTGAAGAGGTCTGGGCCCAAAGGTGAAGAGCAGTGGGCCTGGGCCTATCTCTAACCCTGAAGAGGCCTGGGTCCAAAGTAGAAGAGACAAGGCCCTGGGCCTATCCCAAACCCTGAAGAGGCCTGGGCCAAAAAGAGAAGAGCGAAGGGCCTGGGCCTATCCCTAACCCTGAAATGGCCTGGGCCCAAAAGAGAAGGTAAGTGGGCCTGGGCCTATCCCTAACCCTGAAGAGGCGTGGGTCCAAAAGAGAAGAGAAGTGGGCCTGGGCCTATCCCTAGCCCTGAAGAGGCCTGGGCCCAAAAGAGAGGAGAAGTGGGCCTGGGCCTATCCCTAAACCTGAAGAGGCCTGGGCCCATAGGGAAGAGAAGTGTGCCAGGGCCTATCCCTAACCCTGAAGAGGCCTGGGCCAAAAAAGAGAAGAGAAGTAGGCCTGGGCCTATCCTAACCCTGAAGAGGCCTGGGCCAAAAAGAGAAGAGAGAAGGGCCTGGGCCTATCCCTAACCCTGAAGAGGCCTGGGCCCAAAAGAGAAGTGGGTATGGGCCTATCCCTTACCTTGAAGAAGCCTGCGTCCAAAGGAGAAGAGAAAAGGGCCTGGGCCTATCCCTAACCCTGAAGAGGCCTGGGCCCAAAAGAGAAGAGAAAGGGCCTGGGCCTATCCTAACCCTGAAGAGGCCTGGGCCCAAAGAGAAGAGAGAAGGGCCTGGGCCTATCCCTAACCCTGAAGAGGCCTGGGCCCAAAAGTGAAGAGCAGTGGGCCTGGGCCTATCCCTAACCCTGAAGAGGCCTGGGCCCAAAAGAGAAGAGAAGTAGGCCTGGGCCTATCCCTAACCCTGAAGAGGCCTGGGCCCAAAACTGAAGAGAAGTGGGCCTGGGCCTATCCCTTACCCTGAAGAGGCCTGGGCCCAAAAGTGAAGAGAAGTGGGCCTGGGCCTATCCCTTTACCTGAAGAGGCCTGGGCCCAAAAGAGAAGAGATAAGGGCCTGGGCCTATCGCTAACCCTGAAGAGGCCTGTGCCCAAAAGTGAAGAGCAGTGGGCCTGGGCCTATCCCTTACCCTGAAGAGGCCTGGGCCCAAAAGAGAAGAGTAGTGGGCCTGGGCCTATCCCTAACCCTGAAGAGCCCTGGGCCCAAAAGAGAAGAGAAGTGGGCCTGGGCCTATCCCTAACCCTGAAGAGGCCTGGGCCCAAAAGTGAAGAGCAGTGGGCCTGGGCCTATCCCTAACCCTGAAGAGGCCTGGGCCCAAAGAGAAGAGAGAAGGGCCTGGGCCTATCCCTAACCCTGAAGAGGCCTGGGCCCAAAAGTGAAGAGCAGTGGGCCTGGGCCTATCCCTTACCCTGAAGAGGCCTGGGCCCAAAAGAGAAGAGAAGTAGGCCTGGGCCTATCCCTAACCCTGAAGAGGCCTAGGCCCAAAAGTGAAGAGAAGTGGGCCTGGGCCTATCCCTTACCCTGAAGAGGCCTGGGCCCAAAAGTGAAGAGAAGTGGGCCTGGGCCTATCCCTAAACCTGAAGAGGCCTGGGCCCAAACGTGAAGAGAAGTGGGCCTGGGCCTATCCCTTACCCTGAAGAGGCCTGGGGCCAAAGGTGAAGAGCAGTGGGCCTGGGCCTATACCTAACCCTAAACAGGCCTGGGCCCAAAAGAGAAGAGAGAAGGGCCTGGGCCTATCTCTAACCCTGAAGAGGCCTGGGTCCAAAGGAGAAGACAGAAGGGCCTGGGCCTATCCCTAACCCTGAAGAAGCCTGATTCAAAAGGAGAAGAGAAAATTGTCTGGGCCTATCCCTAACCCTGAAGAGGCCTGGGCCCAAAGAGAAGAGATGTTGGCCTGGGCCTATCCCTAACCCTGAAGAGGCCTGGGCCCAAAAGAGAAGAGATGTTGGCCTGGGCCTATCCCTAACCCTGAAGAGGCCTGGGCCCAAAAGAGAAGAGAAGTGGGCCTGGGCCTATCCCTAACCCTGAAGAGGCCTGGGCCCAAAAGAGAAGAGAAGTGGGCCTGGGCCTATCCCTAACCCTGAAGAGGCCTGGGCCCAAAAGAGAAGAGAAGTGGGCCTGGGCCTATCCCTAAACCTGAAGAGGCCTGGGCCCAAAGAGAAGAGAGAAGGGCCTGGGCCTATCCCTAACCCTGAAGAGGCCTGGGCCCAAAAGAGAAGAGACAAGGGCCTGGGCCTATCCCCTAACCCTGAAGAGGCCTGGGCCCAAAAAGAGAAGAGACAAGGGCCTGGGCCTATCCCTAAACCTGAAGAAGCCTGGGCCCAAAAGAGAAGAGATGTGGACCTGGGCCTATCCCTAACCCTGAAGAGGCCTGGGCCCAAAAGGTGAAGAGCAGTGGGCCTGGGTCTATCCTAACCCTGAAGAGGCCTGGGCCCAAAGAGAAGACAGAAGGGCCTGGGCCTATCCCTAACCCTGAAGAGGCCTGGGCCCAATGGAGAAAGAAATGGGCCTGGGCCTCTCCCTAACCCTGAAGAGGCCGAGGCCCAAAAGAGAAGAGAAAAGGGCCTGAGCATATCCCTAAACGTGAAGAGGCCTGGGCCCAAAGAGAAGAGAGTGGGCCTGGGCCTATCCTAACCCTGAAGAGGCCTGGGCCCAAAAAGAAGAGAAGTGGGCCTGGGCCTATCCTAAACCTGAAGAGGCCTGGGCCCAAAAGAGAAGAGAAGTGGCCTGGGCCTATCCCTAACCCTGAAGAGGCCTGGGCCCAAAAGAGAAGAGAGAAGGGCCTGGGCCTATCCCTAACCCTGAAGAGGCCTGGGCCCAAAAAGAGAAGAGACAAGGGCCTGGGCCTATCACTAAACCTGAAGAGGCCTGGGCCCAAAAGAGAAGAGAAGTGGGCTTGGGCCTATCCCTAAACCTGAAGAGGCCTGGGCCCAAAAGAGAAGAGATGTGGACCTGGGCCTATCCCTAACCCTGAAGAGCCCACAGCCCAAAAGAGAAGAGAAGTGGGCCTGGGCCTATCCCTAACCCTGAAGAGGCCTGGGCCCAAAAGAGAAGAGACAAGGGCCTGGGCCTATCCCTAAACCTGAAGAGGCCTGGGCCCAAAAGTGAAGAGATGTGGGCCTGGGCCTATCCCTTACCCTGAAGAGGCCTGGGGCCAAAGGTGAAGAGCAGTGGGCCTGGGCCTATCTCTAACCCTGAAGAGGCCTGGGTCCAAAGGAGAAGACAGAAGGGCCTGGGCCTATCCCTAACCCTGTAGAGGCCTTCGGCCCAAAAGATAAGAGACAAGGGCCTGGGCCTATCCCTAACCCTGAAGAGGCCTCGGCCCAAAAGAGAAGAGAAGTGGGCCCGGGCCTATCCCTAACCCTGAAGAGGCCTGGGCCCAAAAGAGAAGAGAAGTGGGCCTGGGCCTATCCCTTACCCTGAAGAGGCCTGGGCCCAAAGGTGAAGAGCAGTGGGCCTGGGCCTATCTCTAACCCTGAAGAGGCCTGGGTCCAAAGGAGAAGAGACAAGGCCCTGGGCCTATCCCAAACCCTGAAGAGGCCTGGGCTAAAAAGAGAAGAGCGCAGGGCCTGGGCCTATCCCTAAACCTGAAGAGGCCTGGGCCCAAAAGAGAAGAGATGTGGACCTGGGCCTATCCCTAACCCTGAAGAGCCCTGGGCCCAAAAGAGAAGAGAAGTGGGCCTGGGCCTATCCCTAACCCTGAAGAGGCCTGGGCCCAAAGGTGAAGAGCAGTGGGCCTGGGTCTATCTCTAACCCTGAAGAGGCCTGGGTCCAAAGGAGAAGACAGAAGGGCCTGGGCCTATCCTTAACCCTGAAGAGGCCTGCGTCCAAAGGAGAAGAGAAAATTGTCTGGGCCTATCCCTAACCCTGAAGAGGCCTGGGCCCAAAAGAGAAGAGATGTTGGCCTGGGCCTATCCCTAACCCTGAAGAGCCCTGGGCCCAAAAGAGAAGAGAAGTGGGCCTGGGCCTATCCCTAACCCTGAAGAGGCCTGGGCCCAAAGGTGAAGAGCAGTGGGCCTGGGTCTATCTCTAACCCTGAAGAGGCCTGGGTCCAAATGAGAAGACAGAAGGGCCTGGGCCTATCCCTAACCCTGAAGAGGCCTGCGTCCAAAAGATAAGAGACAAGGGCCTGGGCCTATCCCTAACCCTGAAGAGGCCTGGGCCCAAAGAGAAGAGAAGTGGGCCTGGGCCTATCCCTAACCCTGAAGAGGCCTGGGCCCAAAGAGAAGAGAAGTGGGCCTGGGCCTATCCCTAACCCTGAAGAGGCCTGGGCCCAAAAGAGAAGAGCAGTGGGCCTGGGTCTATCCCTAACCCTGAACAGGCCTGGGCCCAAAAGAGAAGAAAGAAGGGCCTGGGCCTGTCCCTAACCCTGAAGAGGCCGGGGCCCAAAAGTGAAGAGAAGTGGGCCTGGGCCTATCCCTTACCCTGAAGAGGCCTGGGCCCAAAAGTGAAGAGAAGTGGGCCTGGGCCTATCCCTTACCCTGAAGAGGTCTGGGCCCAAAGGTGAAGAGCAGTGGGCCTGGGCCTATCTCTAACCCTGAAGAGGCCTGGGTCCAAAGTAGAAGAGACAAGGCCCTGGGCCTATCCCAAACCCTGAAGAGGCCTGGGCCAAAAAGAGAAGAGCGAAGGGCCTGGGCCTATCCCTAACCCTGAAATGGCCTGGGCCCAAAAGAGAAGGTAAGTGGGCCTGGGCCTATCCCTAACCCTGAAGAGGCGTGGGTCCAAAAGAGAAGAGAAGTGGGCCTGGGCCTATCCCTAGCCCTGAAGAGGCCTGGGACCAAAAGAGAAGTGGGCATGGGCCTATCCCTTACCTGAAGAAGCCTGGGTCTAAAAGAGAAGAGACAAGGCCCTGGGCCTATCCCTAACCCTGAAGAGGCCTGGGCCCAAAAGAGAAGAGAAGTAGGCCTGGGCCCTTCCCTAACCCTGAAGAGGCCTGGGCCCAAAAGAGAGGAGAAGTGGGCCTGGGCCTATCCCTAAACCTGAAGAGGCCTGGGCCCATAGGGAAGAGAAGTGTGCCAGGGCCTATCCCTAACCCTGAAGAGGCCTGGGCCCAAAAGAGAAGAGAAGTAGGCCTGGGCCTATCCCTAACCCTGAAGACGCCTGGGCCAAAAAGAGAAGAGAGAAGGGCCTGGGCCTATCCCTAACCCTGAAGAGGCCTGGGCCCAAAAGAGAAGTGGGTATGGGCCTATCCCTTACCTTGAAGAAGCCTGCGTCCAAAGGAGAAGAGAAAAGGGCCTGGGCCTATCCCTAACCCTGAAGAGGCCTGGTTCCAAAGGAGAAGAGAAAATTGTCTGGGCCTATCCCTAACCCTGAAGAGGCCTGGGCCCAAAAGAGAAGAGAGAAGGGCCTGGGCCTATCCCTAACCCTGAAGAGGCCTGGGCCCAAAAGTGAAGAGCAGTGGGCCTGGGCCTATCCCTTACCCTGAAGAGGCCTGGGCCCAAAAGAGAAGAGAAGTAGGCCTGGGCCTATCCCTAACCCTGAAGAGGCCTAGGCCCAAAAGTGAAGAGAAGTGGGCCTGGGCCTATCCCTTACCCTGAAGAGGCCTGGGCCCAAAAGTGAAGAGAAGTGGGCCTGGGCCTATCCCTTTACCTGAAGAGGCCTGGGCCCAAAAGAGAAGAGATAAGGGCCTGGGCCTATCGCTAACCCTGAAGAGGCCTGTGCCCAAAAGTGAAGAGCAGTGGGCCTGGGCCTATCCCTTACCCTGAAGAGGCCTGGGCCCAAAAGAGAAGAGTAGTGGGCCTGGGCCTATCCCTAACCCTGAAGAGCCCTGGGCCCAAAAGAGAAGAGAAGTGGGCCTGGGCCTATCCCTAACCCTGAAGAGGCCTGGGCCCAAAAGTGAAGAGCAGTGGGCCTGGGCCTATCCCTAACCCTGAAGAGGCCTGGGCCCAAAAGAGAAGAGAGAGAAGGGCCTGGGCCTATCCCCTAACCCTGAAGAGGCCTGGGCCCAAAAAGTGAAGAGCAGTGGGCCTGGGCCTATCCCTTACCCTGAAGAGGCCTGGGCCAAAAGAGAAGAGAGAAGTAGGCCTGGGCCTATCCCTAACCCTGAAGAGGCCTAGGCCCAAAAGTGAAGAGAAGTGGGCCTGGGCCTATCCCTTACCCTGAAGAGGCCTGGGCCCAAAAGTGAAGAGAAGTGGGCCTGGGCCTATCCCTTTACCTGAAGAGGCCTGGGCCCAAAAGAGAAGAGTAGTGGGCCTGGGCCTATCCCTAACCCTGAAGAGGCCTGGGCCCAAAAGAGAAGAGAAGTGGGCCTGGGCCTATCCCTAACCCTGAACAGGCCTGGGCCCAAAAGAGAAGAAAGAAGGGCCTGGGCCTATCCCTAACCCTGAAGAGGCCTGGGCCCAAAAGTGAAGAGAAGTGGGCCTGGGCCTATCCCTAAACCTGAAGAGGCCTGGGCCCAAAGGAGAAGAGAAATGGGCCTGGGACTATCCCTAACCTGGAAATGACTTGGTCCAAAATAAGAATTGGTATGGCCTTCTGCCTCTTTGTAACTTTGAAGGATTGTGGGCTCATGCTTAGTCTTGTTACAATGAAGTGACATGTGGAAACATTTTATCCTCCACGAAGCACACTTTTATAATGACCTGAATATGAACACTTGTATTGTTCCAAGGGTGACCTCCTAAGAAACCTGGCAGCTCCTTGAACCCCAAGTAGCCTTGGTCTATATTGTCAAAAAAGTATGTGTCGGCCTCACCCTCTCTATCCTACCCAGGATGCATTTAACCACCAAGGTGCCAGGCCTTAAAGGGACCACCTTCATCTGAATGACCAGTTGAAAAAGACAAAACCATGACCCTGACCTGGTGTAAAGCCAGGCATTATCTTTATGTTAATTGGTTTTCTTAAACCAACCACCGCCTAATTAGTGACCAATTTCATGTGATGTTAACAGAAATCTGGACTCACCATTGATGAGTGCTATCAGACCATGGCCATGAACGCCAATCATTAGTAACCTAGACGATCCTTTGGGTACAGTGCGTTTTCTGGGCTGTACCTGCCATTCTAACAACACAGACAACATTTTCACCTCAAGTGTGTCAAGACAACAGCATGGCTTTTAAGTATTCTGGACCACATATAAACATCAGAGAACATGGGACACTGTGGGAGCAAGGGTGTGTGGGCCGCACCCAGGGAACCCTCTGTGTCCTGTTCTTATCTGGAACACTACAAATGAAGGACAACAAATTGACCTCAACTCTGACTTAGGTAACACACCACTCCGGAGAGGATGGACACACTTTAACACCATGAGGTGGATATCTGAGGAATGACACTAAGACAAAGGCCATAAAGTGACATCAAATGAGTCCTGCCAACTCCTTGTTTACCGAGTCCACAGGGTCCAGCTTCACTTCAATGGTTCTCTTCATCCAACCCAGGAGTTGTGCTCCAGTTTAGAACCACAAGCAGAATACATGGCCTTCATCATGTCTGGACCACAGCAGAGAAACCATGTGGGCAACTTTGGCATGCTGGGTGTGTGGACCCCACCCAGATATGTTATAGGCTCCAGCTGTTTTCAAGAGATCCAAGACAAGAGATCTTCCCTGTGTTAGTGAACAACAAGATCTCAAAGGGAATTGTAGACAGAACAACCAAATCTGTTGTCTGATGTGTGACATCACCCTCACAGACTTCCAGACTATGGTTAGAACCCTCATGTCCTGACACCTTGGGTACTCATTGTTGACTTTGGTCCTCAACCTGACCTGACCAGAAACATCAAGTCATCTGTGGATTAACAAAGTGATGACCCAGACACAACTTTAGTGCAGATGTGTAATGAACAACCCTGAAATCTTCCTCTGAAGCCATGTTTGTGGACATGCTCACTGACAGAATTGCCAAAGATTCCTTAAGCCCTTGCAGGGCCTACCTAGAAGTGTCCAAATTTATATATTGATTTCTACGCCACTCTTAAAATTTCTGAAGACTTGTAATCTTATATCATTCTTTCTTGGAAATGTCCTGGCACTGTGTATATAATATAAAAGTAAGTTTCATATGCTAACATGATCATCCTGAAATGTTTAATTTGGCTCTTTTCCTATGTTTATAAATGATCCTTTCAATCTTTAAATTACTTAAGAACAGGCTGAGATGGTTGCTCACAAATATAGGAGCCTCCACGAGTAAGACAAATATCTGTATGCTCAGACCTCATTCTCAAGATCAATGTATCTGCTTGGGTGTTTTATCTTTGCTCTTCTTAAGAAACAACAACAACCAATAATGCAAAGGGTGAAATAGGCAGGAACCCTCAACTACTCTTACATTCACCGAGATAAGATTTCCTTGTTGGATGGGGCTGCTATCTACCCCTTCCAGTGCCGATATCAAATGAGCACCAACTTTCAGAGAATGCTGATGAAGGGCTTGGGAGTTAGAGGAGGAGCAGAAGGTTCAGTGCAGGTCACAGGGCACTGCCTCCACTCCTGGAAAGCAGCTTGCAGACCCTGAATGCAATGCACTTGGGCCAGCATCAGAGGGCTGTTGTTTTAAAAACAAGAGTCCCAATCATTAGATTCTACCCCTAAAGACTCAGGAGCCAGATACTGAGGTAAAAGTCTACTATCCCTGGGAAAGAACCCCACTGACTAGTCAATATCCCAGAAGGAAGAAGCCTTTCTACTCAACTCAAGTTCCAGAGGAAAAAGCCAAAAGCCAAAAGCACCTACTCCACCTTCTTCTCCATACTGCTTTAAACAGCCTTGAACTCAAAAGTCCCTCTTTTCTGTTAGTCCATCTCAGCTTGTTACTGGAAAGGAAATTTTGGTTTCTTTGCAATCTCATATTTTTGTTTTAATTAAATGTGTGTGATTTTAGTTGGGCCATAGTTTGTCCACACCTCTTAGTTGTCAAGTGCAGGGTGTGATCTTTGCCAGCTGCTAAGGGCCTTCCACTTGCTGCCCAGAGAGGAGAGTGTTCCAGGACTCAGTATAAATATGAGGCTGTGAAAGAGAAGAAGTGCTGTTTTTGGTGGCAGTCAGTCTTGGCTTTGGCATGGAGCAGTGTGGAGAGACCAGAGGCCAGAGATGGTGTGCTGGTTTGGATCAGACAGAAAGAAACTCTCCAGGGTGCAGCAATATGGAGGTGATTGCTAGCTGTGTCTGTAGTTGACAGAGATAGGTATAGAGTCCTAAAAGAAACCCTTGACCCTAAATTGCTGGGAGGAGTAAGGTTGTCTGGGCAACCTCTACCCAGTAACACTTTCTCTATCCTACTTAATTTTGGGGTGTTGGTGGAAGTAATGAAGAGGCCTAAATACCCCAAATAAAGTAGAGTTTTAAAAAGATCTCTACAGGTGGCCTTCTGCTATAGGTGAATTGCTCCAGAGTTAACTTTCTTTAATCCTGCTTAGAGAAAGGTTTTGGATTAAAGGTACATGATAGGGTGAACCACACCACAGCTATCTGTTCACAATAAACAGAAAGTTCTTAGATTAAAGGTGGGTGCCATGCCTGAACCACTCCACACCTGAAAAAAAAAAAAAAAGGTTTTCACAGTTCACAATCTCAGGGTTCACAATGGAATCCTATAATCCTGAAGCCTTCTCTAGAAGCAGCCAAACTGTCAACAACTTCTCACTTTGGGGTGTGGTCAGTGAGACCCTTTCTATAGTCACTGCCTTGATCTCAGAGTGTGTTACTGAGTTCAGCACTGCAGATACAGGAGACACTGCTTTATTCTAAACTCTCTGATCTCTGGATCTTAAAATCTTTCTACCCCTCTTCCAGATGGTCTCTGAGACTCATGGATGGTGAAAAACAGTCTCACATATATCCCTGGGGTATATGAGTTGGTTGCTTGAGAAAATCAGAAGAATGACAAACGGGACGATGGAGGATGGGTGAGAAGTTTGATGAGAAGGAGGTACTTGGAAGAAAGGAGGGAAGGAAAACTTTGAATATGATGTAAAAATAATAAAATAATAAATGATTCTGTTGCTCTCCTCTTGGAGCTCCTGTCCTTTTCCCACTTCTTTCATAAGATTCCCTGCACTCTGCCCAAAGTTTGGCTATAGGTTTCAGCATCTGCTTTGATACCCTGCAGAGTAGAGACCTTCAGAGGCCCTCTGTGGTAGGCTCCTGTCCTGTTCCCTGTTTTCTCCTCTTCTGATGTCCATCCTCTTTGCCTTTCTGAATGAGGATTTACATCTTACCCAGATGCTCCTACTTGATTAGATACCTCCTTCTTGATTACTTTCTGTTGTTTTACTGATTTTAGTATGTTTATCCTATATTACATGTCTAATATCCACTTATGAGTGAGTATAGACCCTGTGTGTCTTCCTGTTTCTGGGATACCTCACTCAGGATGATCTTTTCCAGTTCCCACCATTTGCCTGCAGATTTCATGATTTCCTTGGTTTTAATTGCTCCATAAGGAGAGCAACAGGACCAAAAAATCTGGGCACAGGGTCTTTTTCTGAGACTGATACCCCAACCCAGGACCATTCATGGAGGTAATCTTGATCCCCTGCACTGATGTACCCCATGGCACATTGGTGTCCAAGTGGGTTCCATAGATATGGGACAGTGAATGTCTCTGACATGAACTGATTGGCCCACTCTTAGATCACCTCCTCCTCAGGAGGGTGCAGCCTTACCAGGCCACAGAGCAAGACAATGCAGCCACACCTGATGATATCTGATAGACTGGGATCAGAAGAAAGGGGAGGAAGGCCTCTCCTATTTGTGGACTGGGGAAGGGGTATGGGTGGGATAGAGGGAGGGAGGGAGCTACAGGTGGGATACAAAGTGAGTAAAATGTAATTAATAAAAAAAAATAAAAATAAAAAATGAGCTTACATATTTAAAACTTAATAAATGAAGGCAAAAGAAATAAAATACTGAATATATGCTTTAAAAATTAACATATTGTATAATGTTTAAATGTAAGTGTATCCCATCAAATATTTATTATTTTTTTCAGCAAACATTCCAAATGCACTTTAAACAAGTTCTGTATAGTTTATAATTAATAAAACCTACAGTCATTTGGGAAGAAAGATACTCAATTGAGAAACTGCCTCAATGCCTATAAACATGCCTGAAGCAGTACTTTCTTAGTTGATGATTGATGTAGGAGGGCACAGCACACTGGGGGTGGTGCCACCCCTAGGAAATGGCCCTGGATTGTAGAAAAAAGCAAGCTGTGCAAGCCAGCGTGCCACTTTTCTCCATGGTTCCTGCTTCTGCCATGTCCAGGTATAGGCCATTTAATTAGCCCAACAGGAATAATGACTTAGGCAGGTTGACACAAAGGGCCAGTAACTAGCATCAGACCAATCTCCAACACCTGGGGGTCCCCCCAACCCTGCCGTACATGGTAACCAGAAGCTGACCAGGGGAGGCTAGGAGCTCTGTGCTGTATCTTGTTCTCAGAGTTTCCAGGGAACTGAATGGAAGGGGGTCTACCGTGAGACATACTGAGTTGTCCTGGCTCTGTCCTAGGCTGTTGGCAGACACTCTCTTTCTCAGCAACCTTCCTAATAACTGTCATCCTGTAAAGTGAGAGCCATTTCAGGCTCTGCCTCCTGGAAGCCTCATTGTGTGGGACAAGGTCTCTGGAGAGTAGGACCCAAGCTCTTATCCACAGAAGATGGCAAGATCTGTGTGATACTGGTCACCCATGGATCTTCAGTGAGGAACTGTCACCGGGTTCATAGGTCGTATGTGTGACAGTTGGAGAAGGGATCCAAATGATTGCTGGGTAAGCCCCAGTGGAGGCACAGAACTTTCTCTCACCTGGAAACAAGGGCTGAAAGTTGAGTTTGGAGGTCAGGCCAGGGACCCATATGATTCTATGTCTTTTGCCTAGCTCTTTACCATTCTGAACCTTTCTTCTTCTTTAGGCTTGGCATCCTGCCAAAAGGGATAGGCCCAGGCCCACATCTCTTCTTAGTATCCAGGCTTATTCTGTGTTAGGGAAAGACCCAGGCCAACATCTCTATTTTTTAGGCCCAGGCCTCTTGAGGGGTGGTGATAGGCCAAGTCTCACAACTCTTCTCCTTTGGGCCCAGGCCTTTTCAGTGTTAGGATAGGTCCAGGTACATACCTCTTCTACTTTGGGCCTAGGCCACTTTATGGTTAGGGATAGTCCCAGGACAACATCTTTTTTTCTTTAGGCCTGGGCTTCTTGGTTTAGGGAGAGGCCAAGCCCTGAATCTCTTCTTTGCGGCCATGCCTCTTCAGTGTTAGGGATAGGCCCAGGCCAATACCTCTTGTTTGGCCCCAGGCCTCTTCATGGTTAGTGATAGGCCTAGGACTACATCACTTTTTTTTCTCCCATACTTCTTCAAGGATAGGATAGGCCCAGGCATATATCTCTCTTTTGGGCACAGATTTCTTCGGGTTTAGGGACAGGCCTATCAACAAATCTCTTCTTTGTCCCCAGGCCTCTTCATTCTTAGAGATAGACCTAGGCCCACATCTCTTCTTCCTTAGGCACAAACCTCTCCAGGGATAGGGACAGGCCCAGGCCCAGGTACACATCTCTTCAACTTGAGGCCCGGGCCCCTTTAGGTAGTGAGAGCCCCAGGCTCTCATCCCTTTGTAGTGCCCAGGCCTATTTGGTGTTAGGGATAGGCCTGGCCCTTACCACTTCTTCTTCTTTAGGCTCAGGCCTGTTGAGGGTATGAAATAGGCCCAAGTCCACACACATTCTTCTTTGGTTCCAAGCATCTTTAGAGTTAAGGTTAGGCCAAAGCTAACATCTCCTCTTCCTAGGGCCCAGTTCTCTTCAGGATTATGGATTGGACCAAGCACACAGTTCTACTTTGGGCCCAGGCTTCTTCAATGTTAAGGATTAGCCCAGTCCCATACCTCTTAATCATGGGCCCAGGCCAATATGTGGTTAGTGGTAGGCCCAGACCCACACCTCTTCTTCTTTGGGCCCAGGCCTCTTCAGGTTTAGGGATAGGCCAGGGCCCACATCTCTTATTCCAGAGGCCCAGGATTCTTCACAGTTAGAGAGAGGACCAGGCCCATGTCACTTCTTTATTCCCGGGCCCATTCAGGTTTGGAGACAGGCTAAGTGCACTATTGTTTTTTTTTGTGCCCAGGACTCTTCAGGGTTTGTGATGGGCCCAGGCTCATACTTCTTTTTTGTGCCTAGGCCTATACAGTGTTATGGATAGGCCCAGGCACACATATCTTCCTCCTTGGGCCCATGACTCTTCAGAGTTATGGATTAAATGGACTGAATGGAAGGGGGTCTACCGTGAGACATACTGAGTTGTCCTGTCTCTGTCCTGGGCTGTTTGCAGACACTCTCTTTCTCAGCAACCTTCCTAATAACTGTCATCC
>JAEOAE010002683.1:0-26139 GCA_036365155.1 Meriones psammophilus
CTTATCTCCCCCTCTCCCTCTCTTTCCCTCTATCCTTCTCTCTCTGCCTCCCTCTCCCTCCATCTCTCCCTCTCTCTCTCCCCCTCTTTCTTTCTCTCTCCCTCTTCCTCTCTTCCTCTCTCTCTTTCCCTCTCTCCTTCTCTCTCCCTCTCTACTTCTCGCTCTCTGCCTTTCTGTTCCTCTCTCTCCCTCTCTTCATCCCTCCCTCTCATTCTTGCCCTCTCTCCTTCTCTCTTGCCCTCTCTCTGTCTGTCTTTCTCTCTCCCTCTCTCCTTCTACCTCTCTCCCATTCTCTCCCTCTCTCCCTTTCTCCCTCTGTCCCTTCCTTTCTCTCCCTTTCCCTCTCATCCCCTCTCTCTCATTCTTTCCCTCTCTCCTTTTCCCTTTCCCTCTCTCTGCCTTTTTCTCCTTCTCTCTCCCTGTGTCTCTCACTCCCTCTATCACTGTTTATATATCTCTCTGTCTCTCCCTCTCTCCCTCCTTCTCTCTCTTTCCTTCTCTCCCTCTATCTCCTTCTCTCTCCCTATCTCCTTCTCTCTCTCCTATCCCTCTCTTTCTTTCTCCCCTCTCTACTTCTCTGCCTCTTTCCCCCTCTCTCCCTCTCTCACCCCTCTCTCTCTCCTCCCCTCTCTACTTCTCTACATCTTTTACCCTCTCTCTCCCCCTCTCCCTGTCTCTCCCTCTGCCTCCCTCTCCATCTCCTTCTCTCCCTCTCTCTCCCTCTTTCCTTTTCCTCTCTCCCTGTCACTTTCTCCCTCTCTCTCCTTCCCTTTCTCTCCCTCTTTCTCTCTCCCTCTCTTTTCTCTCTCCCTCTCCCCATCTCTCTCCTTCTCTCTCTCTCTCTCTCTCTCTCTCTCTCTCTCTCTCTCTCTCTCTCTTTGTTCCTTTCTCCCTCTTTCTCCCTTTCTCTTTCTTTCATTCTCTCCCTCTCCCTCCGACTGTCCCACTCTCTCTGTCTCTCCATTTCTCTCATCTCTCCCTTTCTCCTTCTCTCTCTTACCCTTTCTTTCTCCCACTATCTTCTCCCTCTCCCTCTCCCTTTCTCTTTCTTTCACTCTCTCCTTCTCCCTTCCTCTCTCCCTCTGACTGTCCCACTCTCTCTGTCTCTCTATTTCTCTCATCTTTCCTTTCTCCTTCTCTCTCTTTCTCCCATCATCTTTCCTCTCTCTCTCTCTCCTCTGTCTCCCTGCCATTCTCCCTCTATTTCCCTCTGTCCCTCTCTGTCTCCCCCTCTCTCCTTCTCCTTCCCTCTCTCTGCTTCTATTCCTCTCTCCCATGCTCCCTTTATTCCTGTGTCTCTCTCCAAGTGTGTCTCCTTCCTACTCTCTCCCTCTCTCTCTCCCTCTATCTTCCTTTCTCTCCCTGTTGCTACCTGTCTCTCTACCTCTCTCCCTCTTTCTTTCTTTCTCCCTCTCTGTCTCTGCCTCTCTTTGCCTCTCTCTCCTCTCTATCACTCTCTCCTCCTCTCTCCCTCTCTTCATCCCTCCCTCTCATTCTTGCCCTCTCTCTCCTTCTCTCTTGCCCTCTCTCTGTCTGTCTTTCCCTCTCTCCTTCTACCTCTCTCTATCACCCCCTCTCTCCCCTCTCTTCTTCTCTCTTCCTCTCTCTACTTCCCTCTCCCTTTCTCTCCCTGTGTCTCTCTCCCTCCCCCTCTCTCCCTCTCTCTATACCTCTCTTCCTCTCTCTCCTCTGTCTCTAGCTCTCTCTCTCTCAATCTTTCCTCCCTCTAACTCCCTCTATCTCCCTCTATCCTTATCTCCCCCTCTCCCTCTCTCTCCCTCTATCCTTCTCTCTCTGCCTCCCTTTCCCTCCATCTCTCCCTCTCTCTTTCTTTCTCTCTCCCTCTTCCTCTCTTCCTCTCTCTCTTTCCCTCTCTCCTTCTCTCTCCCCTCTCTACTTCTCGCTCTCTGCCTTTCTGTTCCTCTCTCTCCCTCTCTATCTCTCTCTCCATCTCTCTCCCTCTCTTTCTCAATGCCCCTCTTACCCTCTCTCTGCCTCCTTCTCCCTCTTTTCCTATCTCCCTCTCTCTCTCGCTCTTCCTCTCTCCCTCTCTCTTTCTCTCATCCTCTATTTCTTCCTCTGTCCCTAACTCTTCCTCTGTCCCTCTCTCTCCCTAACTCATCTATCTCTTCCTCTCTCCTTCTCTGTCTTCCTCTCTTTGCTTTCCTCTCTCTCCCCCTCTCTCCCTTTCTCCTTCTCTCCCCTTCTCTCTTCTTTCTACTTCTAGCTCTCTGCCTCTCTATTCCTCTTTCTACCTCTCTCCCACTCTCTCTCTCCTTCTCTCCCTCTCTTGCTCTGTTTTTCCTTCTCTCTCCCTCTCCCCCTCTCTCCCTCCTCTCTCCTTTCTCCTCTCTCCATCTCTCCCTCTCTTTCCATTTCTCCTTATCTCTTCCCCCTCTCTCCCTCTCTATCACTGTCTCTCTCCCTCTCTCTCCCTTTGTCTCTCCCTGTGTGTCTCTGGCCCTTTCTCCCTCTCTCTCCATCTCGCTCTATGCCCTCTTTCCCTTTCTCCGTCTCTCTCAGCCTCTCCCCCTCTCTCCTCCTCTTTTTCTCTCTCCCCCTCTCTTTCTTTTTCCCTCTCTCTCTCGCTCCCTCTCTCCCCCTCTCAACTTCTCTCCCTCTCTCTTCTGCTCTCTCCCTGTTCTCTTTCCCTCTCTCTCATGTTGTGTTGATCTCCCTGTGTATATCTCTCTCCCTCTCTCTCTCTGCCTCTTGCTCCCTCTCTCTCTCCCTACCTCTCTCTCCTTCCCTTTCTCCCCCTCTCTCCCTCTCCCCTTCTTTCTCTCCCTCCCCTCTCTCTTCTTTTCCCTCTCTCCCTCTCCTTCTCTCTCCTGCTCTTACCCTGTCTCTCTCTTTCCCTCTCCCCCTTTCTCCGTGTCCATCTTCCTGTGTATCTCTCTTCCTCTATCTCCCTCTTTCCCTCCTTCTATCTGTCTTTCCTTGTCTCCCTCTAACTCCCACTCTCTTTCCCTCTTTCTCTCCTTCTCTCACCATCTCTCTCCCTCTCTCCTTCTTTCTCTCCTTCTCTCCCTCTCTCTCTACTTATATCCCTCTCTCCCTCTCTGTTCCTCCCTTTCTCCCTGTCCCTCTCTCTGCTTCTCCCTCTCTTTCCCTCTTGTTCCTGCCATCTCCCTCTCTTTCTCTCTATCACTCTTGCTCCCTCTCTTCCCCTCTCCATCTCTTTTTCTCCCTCTCTCCATCTTCCTCCCTCTCTCTCCCTCTCTCCCTCCATCTCTCTCCCTCTCTCTTCCTCAATCCTTCTCTCTCTTTCTTTCTCTCTCCCTCTCTTTCACCCTCTTTCTCCCTCCCTCTCCCCTCTGTCTGCCTCCCTCTCTCTTTCTCTCTCCATCTCTCTCTCCTTCTCTCTCTCCCTCTCTCTCCATGTGTCTCCCTCTCTTTCTCCCTCTCTTTCCTTCTGACCCTCTCTCCCTCTTTCTCCCTGTCTCTCTAAATCATCCTCCCTCCTTCTCTCTTTTCCTCTGTTCCTCTTTCCCACTCTTTTTGTGTTTCTTTCCCTGTGTGTCTCCCTCCCAGTCTCTCCTTCCCTCCCCCATCTCTCACTCTTTCTCCCTCTCTCTCCCTCCCTCTTTCCCTCTCTCCTTCGGTCCCTCCTTCTCTCTCCCTCTCTTCCTTTCTTCCTCTTTTCCTCTCTCTCTCTCCTTCTCTCCATTTCTCTCCTTCTCCTTCCCTCTTTCTGCCTCTCCCTCTCTCTTCCTGTTTCTCTCTCTCCCTCTATCACCCTTTGTATCTCTCCTCCTGTCTCTCTCTCTCTCTCTACATCTCTCCCTTTCCCTCTCTGTTCCTCTCTCCCTCTCTCAACTTTTCTTTCCATCTCACTCCCTCCTTTGACCTCTCCCTTCACTTCTGTCTCTCAAACTCCCTCTCTCTTTTCCTCTTTCTCCCTATCTCCCTCCCTCTTTCTCCCTCTCCCTCTCTCTCACCATCTCTCTCCCTATACCTCCCTCCTGTCTCCCTTTCTCTCCCTCTGTCTCTACTTCTCTTCCTCTCTCTCCTTCTCTCTCCCTGTCATCCTCTCTTTTGCTCTCTCTCCCTTTCTCTCCTTATCCTTCTCCCATTCTCTCTCCTTCTCTCACCCTCTCTGGCTTTCTCTCCCTCTTTCTCCTTCTCTCTTCTTCTCTCTCCCTCTCTCTCCTACCCCCTCTCCCATTCTCTCTCCTTCTCTCACCCTCTCTTCCTCCCTCTCTCCCTCTCTCTATTCCTCTCTCTCCCTCTATCCTTCTCTCTATCTCCCTCTCTGTTTCTCTTTCTCTCTTTCTCCCTTTCTCTCTCCCTCTCTCTCTTCCCCTCTCTCCCTCTCTCCTCTGTCTCTCTCTCTCAATCCCCCTCTTTCCCTCTCTCCCTCTGTCTGTCTCTCTCTTCTCTCTCTTCTCCTCCCCTCTCTTTCCCTCTCTTCATTTCTCTTCCCCCCCTCTCCCTCTTCTCTTTCCTTCTTTCATCTCTTTCTTCCCCTTTCTTCTGCTATCTCTCCATCTCCTTCTCTCTCCCTCTCCCCTTCTCTCCTTCTCTCTCCCTCACTCCCTCTCTCCCTCTTCCTCCTCTCTCTCCTTCTCTCTCTCATCTCTCAATTTCTCTTCTCTCTCCCTCTCACTCTTTTTCTCTCTCCCTCCTCTCTCCCTCTCTCTTTTCTCTCTCCTCTCCCTCTCTCTCCTCTCCCTTCTCTCATCTCCTTTTCCTTCTTTCACCTTTTGTCTCACTCTGTGTCTCTGTCCCTCTCACTCCCTCTGTTTCTCTCTTCCTCTCTCTCCTTTTCTCTCTGTCTCTCCCTCTCTCCCTTTCTTTCCCTGTCTCTCCCTCTGTCTATCTCATTATTTCCTTCTCTCCCTCTAACTTCCTCTTTCTTCCTATTTCCCTCTCTCACTCTCTCTCCCTTTCTCACTCCCTCTCTTTCCCTCTATCCTGCTCTCTTTGTCTCTCTCCTCTCTCCCTCCCTCCCCTCTCTCCCTCTCCCTCTCTCCTCTCCCTCTTTCTCTCTCTTTCTCTCACTCTCTCCTTCGCTATCTTCCTCTCCCTCTCTCTCACTTTCCCACTCTCTCCCTCCTTCTCTCCTTCTCTTGCTCTGTCTCTTCCTCTCTCTCCCACTCCCTCACTCTCTCCCTTTCTCCTCCTCCATCTATCCCTCTCTCCTCTCTATCTCCCTCCTCTCCTCTCTCTCTTTTCTCTCTCTCTCCCTCTCTTCCTCTCTCCTCTCTCTCTCTCCCTCTCTTCTCTCTCTCTGTTCCTCTCTTCTCTCCCCTCTCTGTTATTTTGTCCTTTCTTTCCTTCTCTCTTCTTCCCTCCTTCTCACTTTCCCTCTCTCCCCTTCTCTTCCCCTCTCTCTTGTTATCTCTCCCTCTCTCCTTTGCTCTCCCTCTCTCTCCCTGCATCTCTCTCCCTCTCTACATCTTCCCTTTCTCTTTCCCTTTCTGTTCCTTTCCCCCTCCCTCTTTCTCTCCTTCTCTGTCTCTCCCCTTCTCCCTCTCAATTTCTCCTCACCCTCTTCTCCCCCTCTCCTCTCTCTCCTCTTTCTCTGTCTTTTCTTCTATCTCTGCCTCTCTCTCTCTCAGTCTCTCTCCCTCTTCCTCTCTCTCCTCTTTCCCTCATCCCCTCTCTCCCTCTCTCTTCCTTTTTTCTCTCACTTTCTCTCTTCCTTCTCTCTCTCTCTTTCTCTCTTTCTCCCTCTCTCCCTCTCTCTCCCTTCACTCTTTTTCTCTCTTCCTCTCTTTCCTTTGCTCTCCCTATGTCTCTCTCCTTCTCTTCTCCTCTTTCGTGTCTCTCCCTCTGTTCCTCCTCCCTCTCTCTCCTTCTCTGTCTCTCTCTCCCTCTGTCTATCCCAATCTTTCTCTCCCTCTTTCCCTCTTCTCCCTCTCCATCTCCCCTCTCTCTCTACCTGTATCTATTCCTCCTCCTATCTCCTCTTTCTCCTTCTGCCTGTCCCTCTTTATCCCTCTCCCCCTCTCTCCCTCTCACTACTTCCCTCTCTACCTCTCTCCCTCTATCTCACCCTCTCTTTCCTCTCCTTCTCCCTCTCTCCCTCTCTCTCCTTTTCTCTCTCTCTGTATCTTTCTCTCTCAGTCTCTCTCTTCTTCCCTCTCTCACTTTCCCTCTCTATCCTTCTCTTCCCCCTTCTCTCTTCTTCCCCTCTCCCTCTCCCTCTCCTCCCTGCATCTCTCCCTCTTCCCTTTCTCTTTCCCTTTCTGTTCCTTTGTCTCTTTCTCTCCCTCTGTCTCTCTTTTCTCTCCTCTGTCTCTCTCCCTCTCCCCATCTCTCTCCTTCTCTCTCTACCTCTCTTCCATGTCCCTCTTTCTCTCTCTCCATCTCTCTTCCTCTCTCTATCTCTCCTCTCTCTTTCTCCCTCTCTCTCTCTGTCCTTCTCCCTCTCTCTCCTGAGTCTCTCCCTCTCTTCTCTTTCTTCTCCCTCTGTGCTCTCTCTCCCTCCCCTCTCCTCTCTCTTTCTCTCCCTCTCTCTCTATTCTCTCCCCTCCTCTCTCTCTCTTCTTTCTTCTCCCTCTTTCTCCCTCTGTTCCTCTCTCCTCTCTCTCTCCCTCTCTCCCTCTCTCAGTCTCCCCTTCTCTCTTCCTCTCTCCCTCTCTCCTTCTCCCTGTGTCTCTCTCTCTCTCTCACCCTTTGTCTCTCTCCCTCTCTTCTCTCTCTCCCTCTCTCTCCATCTCACCTTCTCTCCCTTTCTCTACCTCTTTCTCTCTCCCTCTCTCTTTCTTCTCTGTTCTCTCTCTCCTCTCTCTCTCTCCTTCTCTCTCTCCCTCCTCCTCTCCCTCCTACCTCTCTCTCCTCTTTCTCTCCCTCTCTCTCTCCCCTCTCCCTCCCTCTCTCTCCCTCTCTTCCTTCACTCTCCCTTCTCTCTCTCTCCTCTCTCCTCCCTCCCTCTCCATCTCACCTTCTCCTTTCTCTCTCCCTCTCTCTCCCTCTCCTTCTCTCCCTCTCCTGTGTCTCTCAGACTCCCCCTTTCCCTCCTTCTGCCTTCTCCCTCTCTCCCAATCTCTCCCCTCTCTCTCACCCTCTTCCCTCTTTCCCTCTCTCTCCCTTTCTTTTTCTCTCTCCTTCTCTCCCCTCCCCTCTCTCCCTCCCCATTCCCTCTCTCTCTCCCCATGTTTCTCTCCCCTCTCTCTTTCTCTTCTCTCCTTTCTCCCTCTCTGTCCCCTCTCTCTCTTTCTGTTTCCTCTCCCTCCCTTTCTGTCCCATGTCCCTCTCTCTCCCCCTCTCTCTTCTCTCTCTCTCTCTCAGTCTTTCCCTCTCTCTATTTCTCTCTTTCCTTCTCTCCCTCTAACTCACTATCTCCCTATGTCCCCATCTCTTTCTCCCCCCTCTCCCTTTCTGTTCCCATGTCCCTCTGTCCCCCTCTCTCCTTCTCTCTACCTCTCTCTTAGTCTTTCCCTCTCTCTATTTCTCTCTTTCCTTCTCTCCCTCTAACTCACTCTCCCTATGTCCCCATCTCTTTCTCCCCCCTCTCCCTTTCTGTTCCCATGTCCCTCTGTCTCCCTCTCTCTTTCTCTCTACCTCTCTCTCAGTCTTTCCCTCTCTCTATTTCTCTCTTTCCTTCTCTCCCTCTAACTCACTATCTCCCTATCTCCCCATCTCTTCCTCTCTCTCTCTCCCTCTTCCTACCTCTCTCCTCTCTCTCCCTCACTCTCTCCCTCTCTCTTTCCCTCTATCCTTCTCTTCCTCTCTCTTCTCTGCCTCCCTCTTTGTTCCTCTTTCCCTCTCTCTGCCTCTCTCTCCCTCTCTCCTCTCTTTATCCTTCTCTCTTCCCCCTCTCTCCCTCTGGCTGCCTCCCTTTCTACCTCTCTCCTTCTATCTCACCCTCTCTCTGTTTCCCTTTCTTCCTCTCTCCCTCTCTCACTTTTTCTCTCAGTATCTACTTCTCTCTCCTTCCCTTCTTTTCACTTTCCCTCTCTCCCCTCTCTCTTGTTCTTTTTTCCTCTCTCCCTCCTTTGCTCTCCCTCTCTCTTCCTGTGTCTTTCTTTCCCCCCTTTGTCTCCCTCCATGTGTCTCCCTCTCTCTGCATCTCTCCCTCTTTCTTTCCCTTTCTGTTCCTCTCTCCCTCTATTTCCCTTTCTCACTCTTTCTTTTTCCTTCTCTCCCTCTAACTCCCCATCTCTCTGTCTCTCTCCTTATATCCCTCTCTCTCCCTCTCTCCCCCTCTATCACTCTATACTTCTTTCTCTCTCTCCCTCTCTGTCCTTCCCTCCCTCACTCCCTCTTTCTTCCTTTTTCCCTCTCTCCCCCTCTCTCCCTCTGCCAGTAATGGTTGATGTTTCACCTGTTATGGTTGATTTTTTTTCCTCAAAGTTTAAAATTACACCTTCCATAGTTGTCCTTCTTTTGAGGTGCCTGAAACTTCACCTGGGATATTTCAAGTTTCCATTGTGATGTTTGAAGTTTTTCCTACACTGTTTGAAATGTCACCTGGCTAGCTCTCTCCTTATTACCTGTGATGTTTGGATTTTCCTGTGATGTGACTGAAATGTCGCATGTGATGTTTGAAGTCTCCCTTGCAATGTTCTCATGTCAGTAGCAGTGGTTTCAGGTTTCCTGTGAAGGTTGAAATTTCTCCTGAAGGTGGTGAATTTTCACCTGCAAAGACTGAACTTTCTGTGCCATCGCTGAAACTCCCTGGTAATGGTTGAGTTTGAATGAAGGATGGTTGGCGTATTTCCTAGAAAGTTTAAATAGTCACCCTCGATAGTTGAAGATTCCTTTGAGGTGGATGAAATTTCACCTGCGGTGGTTGAAGTTTCCATTATGATGGTTGAAAGTTTTCCCTCGAAGTTTGAAATTTCATCTATTTAGGCTGAGTTATCGCCTGTGATGTTTGAACTTTCCTGGGAGTTGACTGAAATGTCGCCTGAGATGTTTGAAATGTCACTCCGATGGTTGTCCTTTTTGGTGTAAAGGTTGAAATTTGACCTGAGCTCGTTGAATGTTCACCTGCATAGACAGAACTTTCGGTGCCATCGCTCTGAAAATTCCCGGTAATGGTTGAAGTTTCACCTAGCTTTGTTGCGTTTTTCTTGTAATGGTAAAAATTGCACCCTCGATAGTTGAAGTTACCTTTGAGGTGGCTCAAATGGCACTTGGTTGATGGTTGATGTTTCCATGGTGATGGATGAAGTTTTACCAGCCATTGTGGAAACTTCACCTGGGTAACTCAGTGATCTCCTGTGATGGTTGAACTTTCCTGTGAGGTGGGTGACTAATTGTCACCTGTGAGGTTTGAAGTCTCTCTTGCGATGGTGAAAATGTCACCTGCAATGGTTGACCGTTTTCCTGTGAAGGTTGAAGATTCCCGGCCAGAATGAATTTTCCTGATCCATTGCTGAAATTTCACCTGTAATGGTTGATGTTTGACCTGGGATGGTTGACTTTTTTCCTGCAAAAGTCGAAATTACACCTTCCATAGTTGTCCTTCCTTTGAGGTGTCTGAAACTTCACCTGCAGTGGTTGAAGTTTTCATTGTGATGGTTCTCGATTTTCCAGCAAATGTTGAAATTTCACCTGGTAGTTTCTGCTGTGATGCCGGAACTTTCCTTTCAGGTGACTATATATTGCCTGTTATTTTTGAAATCTCTCTTTGGATGGTTAAAATATCAACTACAATGGTTGACCTTTTTCCTATGAAGGTTGAAATTTCGCCTGAGATGGTTGAATTTTCACCTGCAAAGCCTGAACTTTCTGTGCCATCACTGAAATTTCCCATGTAATATTTGAAGTTTTACCTAGCATTGTTGACTCTTTTCTCAGAAATTTAAAATTTCACCCTTGATAGTTGAAATTTTTTTGAGGTCTTTCTTGAAATTTCACACTCGGTGGTTGAAGTTTCCATTTTGATGGCTGAAGGTTTTCCTCAAAGTTTGAAATTTCACCTATGTAGGCTGGATTATCGCCTGGGATGGTTGAACTTTCCTGGGAGTTGCCTGAAATGTCTGAGATATTTGAAATCTCTCTTGTGATGGTTGAAATGTCACCTATGATGGTTGACTTTTTTTTGTGTAAAGGTTGAAATTTAACCTGAGATTGTTGAATTTCGCCTGTAAAGACTGAACTTTCCTGAGCCATTGCTGAAATTCTGCCAGTAATGGTTGATGTTTCACCTGTTATGGTTGATTTTTTTTCCTCCAAAGTTTAAAATTACACCTTCCATAGTTGTCCTTCTTTTGAGGTGCCTGAAACTTCACCTGGGATATTTCAAGTTTCCATTGTGATGTTTGAAGTTTTTCCTACACTGTTTGAAATGTCACCTGGCTTGGCTCGCTTATTACCTGTGATGTTTGGATTTTCCTGTGATGTGACTGAAATGTCGCATGTGATGTTTGAAGTCTCCCTTGCAATGTTCTCATGTCAGTAGCAGTGGTTTCAGGTTTTCCTGTGAAGGTTGAAATTTCTCCTGAAGGTGGTGAATTTTCACCTGCAAAGACTGAACTTTCCTGTGCCATCGCTGAAACGTCCCTGGTAATAGTTGAGTTTGAATGAAGGATGGTTGGCATATTTCCTAGAAAGTTTAAATAGTCACCCTCGATAGTTGAAGATTCCTTTGAGGTGGATGAAATTTCACCTGCGGTGGTTGAAGTTTCCATTATGATGGTTGAAAGTTTTCCTCGAAGTTTGAAATTTCATCTATTTAGGCTGAGTTATCGCCTGTGATGTTTGAACTTTCCTGGGAGTTGACTGAAATGTCGCCTGAGATGTTTGAAATGTCACATGCGATGGTTGTCCTTTTTGGTGTAAAGGTTGAAATTTGACCTGAGATCGTTGAATGTTCACCTGCATAGACAGAACTTTCCGGTGCCATCGCTCTGAAAATTCCCCGGTAATGGTTGAAGTTTCACCTAGCTTTGTTGACGTTTTTCTTGTAATGGTAAAAATTGCACCCTCGATAGTTGAAGTTACCTTTGAGGTGGCTCAAATGGCACTTGGTTGATGGTTGATGTTTCCATGGTGATGGATGAAGTTTTACCAGCCATTGTGGAAACTTCACCTGGGTAGGCTGAGTGATCTCCTGTGATGGTTGAACTTTCCTGTGAGGTGGGTGACTAATTGTCACCTGTGAGGTTTGAAGTCTCTCTTGCGATGGTGAAAATGTCACCTGCAATGGTTGACCGTTTTCCTGTGAAGGTTGAAGATTCCCCGGCCAAGAATGAATTTTCCTGATCCATTGCTGAAATTTCACCTGTAATGGTTGATGTTTGACCTGGGATGGTTGACTTTTTTCCTGCAAAGTTCGAAATTACACCTTCCATAGTTGTCCTTCCTTTGAGGTGGCTGAAACTTCACCTGCAGTGGTTGAAGTTTCCATTGTGATGGTTGACGATTTTCCAGCAAATGTTGAAATTTCACCTGGTAGTTTCTGCTGTGATGGCGGAACTTTCCTTTCAGGTGACTATATATTGCCTGTTATTTTTGAAATCTCTCTTTGGATGGTTAAAATGTCACCTACAATGGTTGACGTTTTTCCTATGAAGGTTGAAATTTCGCCTGAGATGGTTGAATTTTCACCTGCAAAGCCTGAAATTTCCTGTGCCATCACTGAAATTTCCCATGTAATATTTGAAGTTTTACCTAGCATTGTTGACTCTTTTCTCAGAAATTTAAAATTTCACCCTTGATAGTTGAAATTTTTTTGAGGTGGTTGAAATTTCACACTCGGTGGTTGAAGTTTCCATTTTGATGGCTGAAGGTTTTCCTCAAAGTTTGAAATTTCACCTATGTAGGCTGGATTATCGCCTGGGATGGTTGAACTTTCCTGGGAGTTGCCTGAAATGTCGCTTGAGATATTTGAAATCTCTCTTGTGATGGTTGAAATGTCACCTATGATGGTTGACTTTTTTGTGTAAAGGTTGAAATTTAACCTGAGATTGTTGAATTTTTGCCTGTAAAGACTGAACTTTTCTGAGCCATTGCTGAAATTCGGCCAGTAAAGGTTGATCTTTCACCTGTTATGGCTGACTTTTTTCTTCCAAAGTTTAAAATTACACCTTCCATAGTTGACCTCCCTTTGAGGTGGCTGCAACTTCGCCTGCGATGGTTCAAGTTTCCATTGTGATGTTTGAAGTTTTTCCTACACTGTTTGAAATGTCACCTGGCTTGGCTCGCTTATTACCTGTGATGTTTAGATTTTCCTGTGATGTGACTGAAATGTCGCATGTGATGTTTGAAGTCTCCCTTGCAATGTTCTCATGTCAGTAGCAGTGGTTTCAGGTTTTCCTGTGAAGGTTGAAGTTTCTCCTGAAGGTGGTGAATTTTCACCTGCAAAGACTGAACTTTCCTGTGCCATCGCTGAAACGTCCCTGGTAATGGTGGAGTTTGAATGAAGGATGGTTGGCGTATTTCCTAGAAAGTTTAAATAGTCACCCTCGATAGTTGAAGATTCCTTTGAGGTGGATGAAATTTCACCTGCGGTGGTTGAAGTTTCCATTATGATGGTTGAAAGTTTTCCTCGAAGTTTGAAATTTCATCTATTTAGGCTGAGTTATCGCCTGTGATGTTTGAACTTTCCTGGGAGTTGACTGAAATGTCGCTGAGATGTTTGAAATGTCACATGCGATGGTTGTCCTTTTTGGTGTAAAGGTTGAAATTTGACCTGAGATTGTTGAATGTTCACCTGCATAGACAGAACTTTCCGGTACCATCGCTCTGAAAATTCCCCGGTAATGGTTGAAGTTTCACCTAGCTTTGTTGACGTTTTTCTTGTAATGGTAAAAATTGCACCCTCGATAGTTGAAGTTACCTTTGAGGTGGCTCAAATGGCACTTGGTTGATGGTTGATGTTTCCATGGTGATGGATGAAGTTTTACCAGCCATTGTGGAAACTTGATGGTTGAACTTTCCTGTGAGGTGGGTGACTAATTGTCACCTGTGAGGTTTGAAGTCTCTCTTGCGATGGTGAAAATGTCACCTGCAATGGTTGACCGTTTTCCTGTGAAGGTTGAAGATTCCCCGGCCAAGAATGAATTTTCCTGATCCATTGCTGAAATTTCACCTGTAATGGTTGATGTTTGACCTGGGATGGTTGACTTTTTTCCTGCAAAGTTCGAAATTACACCTTCCATAGTTGTCCTTCCTTTGAGGTGGCTGAAACTTCACCTGCAGTGGTTGAAGTTTCCATTGTGATGGTTGACGATTTTCCAGCAAATGTTGAAATTTCACCTGGTAGTTTCTGCTGTGATGGCGGAACTTTCCTTTCAGGTGACTATATATTGCCTGTTATTTTTGAAATCTCTCTTTGGATGGTTAAAATATCAACTACAATGGTTGACCTTTTTCCTATGAAGGTTGAAATTTCGCCTGAGATGGTTGAATTTTCACCTGCAAAGCCTGAACTTTCCTGTGCCATCACTGAAATTTCCCATGTAATATTTGAAGTTTTACCTAGCATTGTTGACTCTTTTCTCAGAAATTTAAAATTTCACCCTTGATAGTTGAAATTTTTTTGAGGTGGTTGAAATTTCACACTCGGTGGTTGAAGTTTCCATTTTGATGGCTGAAGGTTTTCCTCAAAGTTTGAAATTTCACCTATGTAGGCTGGATTATCGCCTGGGATGGTTGAACTTTCCTGGGAGTTGCCTGAAATGTCGCTTGAGATATTTGAAATCTCTCTTGTGATGGTTGAAATGTCACCTACGATGGTTGACTTTTTTTGTGTAAAGGTTGAAATTTAACCTGAGATTGTTGAATTTTCGCCTGTAAAGACTGAACTTTCCTGAGCCATTGCTGAAATTCTGCCAGTAATGGTTGATGTTTCACCTGTTATGGTTGATTTTTTTTCCTCCAAAGTTTAAAATTACACCTTCCATAGTTGTCCTTCTTTTGAGGTGCCTGAAACTTCACCTGGGATAGTTCAAGTTTCCATTGTGATGTTTGAAGTTTTTCCTACACTGTTTGAAATGTCACCTGGCTTGGCTCGCTTATTACCTGTGATGTTTAGATTTTCCTGTGATGTGACTGAAATGTCGCATGTGATGTTTGAAGTCTCCCTTGCAATGTTCTCATGTCAGTAGCAGTGGTTTCAGGTTTTCCTGTGAAGGTTGAAGTTTCTCCTGAAGGTGGTGAATTTTCACCTGCAAAGACTGAACTTTCCTGTGCCATCGCTGAAACGTCCCTGGTAATGGTGGAGTTTGAATGAAGGATGGTTGGCGTATTTCCTAGAAAGTTTAAATAGTCACCCTCGATAGTTGAAGATTCCTTTGAGGTGGATGAAATTTCACCTGCGGTGGTTGAAGTTTCCATTATGATGGTTGAAAGTTTTCCTCGAAGTTTGAAATTTCATCTATTTAGGCTGAGTTATCGCCTGTGATGTTTGAACTTTCCTGGGAGTTGACTGAAATGTCGCCTGAGATGTTTGAAATGTCACATGCGATGGTTGTCCTTTTTGGTGTAAAGGTTGAAATTTGACCTGAGATCGTTGAATGTTCACCTGCATAGACAGAACTTTCCGGTGCCATCGCTCTGAAAATTCCCCGGTAATGGTTGAAGTTTCACCTAGCTTTGTTGACGTTTTTCTTGTAATGGTAAAAATTGCACCCTCGATAGTTGAAGTTACCTTTGAGGTGGCTCAAATGGCACTTGGTTGATGGTTGATGTTTCCATGGTGATGGATGAAGTTTTACCAGCCATTGTGGAAACTTCACCTGGGAAGTGATCTCCTGTGATGGTTGAACTTTCCTGTGAGGTGGGTGACTAATTGTCACCTGTGAGGTTTGAAGTCTCTCTTGCGATGGTGAAAATGTCACCTGCAATGGTTGACCATTTTCCTGTGAAGGTTGAAGATTCCCCGGCCAAGAATGAATTTTCCTGATCCATTGCTGAAATTTCACCTGTAATGGTTGATGTTTGACCTGGGATGGTTGACTTTTTTCCTGCAAAGTTCGAAATTACACCTTCCATAGTTGTCCTTCCTTTGAGGTGGCTGAAACTTCACCTGCAGTGGTTGAAGTTTCCATTGTGATGGTTGACGATTTTCCAGCAAATGTTGAAATTTCACCTGGTAGTTTCTGCTGTGATGGCGGAACTTTCCTTTCAGGTGACTATATATTGCCTGTTATTTTTGAAATCTCTCTTTGGATGGTTAAAATATCAACTGCAATGGTTGACCTTTTTCCTATGAAGGTTGAAATTTCGCCTGAGATGGTTGAATTTTCACCTGCAAAGCCTGAACTTTCCTGTGCCATCACTGAAATTTCCCATGTAATATTTGAAGTTTTACCTAGCATTGTTGACTCTTTTCTCAGAAATTTAAAATTTCACCCTTGATAGTTGAAATTTTTTTGAGGTGGTTGAAATTTCACACTCGGTGGTTGAAGTTTCCATTTTGATGGCTGAAGGTTTTCCTCAAAGTTTGAAATTTCACCTATGTAGGCTGGATTATCGCCTGGGATGGTTGAACTTTCCTGGGAGTTGCCTGAAATGTCGCTTGAGATATTTGAAATCTCTCTTGTGATGGTTGAAATGTCACCTACGATGGTTGACTTTTTTTGTGTAAAGGTTGAAATTTAACCTGAGATTGTTGAATTTTCGCCTGTAAAGACTGAACTTTCCTGAGCCATTGCTGAAATTCTGCCAGTAATGGTTGATGTTTCACCTGTTATGGTTGATTTTTTTTCCTCCAAAGTTTAAAATTACACCTTCCATAGTTGTCCTCCTTTTGAGGTGCCTGAAACTTCACCTGTGATGGTTCAAGTTTCCATTGTGATATCTGAAGTTTTTCCTACACTGTTTGAAATGTCACCTGGCTTGGCTCGCTTATTACCTATGATGTTTGGATTTTCCTGTGATGTGACTGAAATGTCGCATGTGATGTTTGAAGTCTCCCTTGCAATGTTCTCATGTCAGTAGCAGTGGTTTCAGGTTTTCCTGTGAAGGTTGAAGTTTCTCCTGAAGGTGGTGAATTTTCACCTGCAAAGACTGAACTTTCCTGTGCCATCGCTGAAACGTCCCTGGTAATGGTTGAGTTTGAATGAAGGATGGTTGGCGTATTTCCTAGAAAGTTTAAATAGTCACCCTCGATAGTTGAAGATTCCTTTGAGGTGGATGAAATTTCACCTGCGGTGGTTGAAGTTTCCATTATGATGGTTGAAAGTTTTCCTCGAAGTTTGAAATTTCATCTATTTAGGCTGAGTTATCGCCTGTGATGTTTGAACTTTCCTGGGAGTTGACTGAAATGTCGCCTGAGATGTTTGAAATGTCACATGCGATGGTTGTCCTTTTTGGTGTAAAGGTTGAAATTTGACCTGAGCTCGTTGAATGTTCACCTGCATAGACAGAACTTTCCGGTGCCATCGCTCTGAAAATTCCCCGGTAATGGTTGAAGTTTCACCTAGCTTTGTTGACGTTTTTCTTGTAATGGTAAAAATTGCACCCTCGATAGTTGAAGTTACCTTTGAGGTGGCTCAAATGGCACTTGGTTGATGGTTGATGTTTCCATGGTGATGGATGAAGTTTTACCAGCCATTGTGGAAACTTCACCTGGGTAGGCTGAGTGATCTCCTGTGATGGTTGAACTTTCCTGTGAGGTGGGTGACTAATTGTCACCTGTGAGGTTTGAAGTCTCTCTTGCGATGGTGAAAATGTCACCTGCAATGGTTGACCGTTTTCCTGTGAAGGTTGAAGATTGGCCGGCCAAGAATGAATTTTCTTGATCCATCGCTGAAATTTCTCCTGTAATGCCACAAAGAGGCAGATCAAGAGGAACAGTAACACAATGTGGGCACAAAGGCAAATCACTTCAGCTGCTTTGCAAAAAACGATCTCACAGTTACTTTTAGAGTTAAAAGTACTTTTACCTACAATTTGGCAGTCTTGTTCCTTGACATTTACCCAAAGGAAATGAAACCTTACATTTATAAAAAAAATGTACTTATAGATGTTGCTAATGATTACATTTGTAATTGTGGAACCCTAACTTTCATTTCGGGAGTAGGCCATCATACTGGTTTGATCATTCATACCCACAGCAATAGAAATGAATCTATTCTCTAAAATATTGAGTCACAAGGACGAATCTTAAATCATTTTGGATTATGCAGAGCAGATTCTGGCAGAATTATGAGGCTACATATTGTGATTTCATGTATATGCCATTCTACAAAAAGCAAAGTTATAGGCAGATTAACTTACCTGAAGAGTGCAATATTTTGGTAGCTGTACATATAATCCTATGTTTTTTTTAATGACTCTAAAATTCCAATGAAGTATCAGAAAATATTATGAATTTAGAGAATTAATTCTTAACTAGGGATATGCACCAAAATTCTTCATGGGTCTTTCTCAAGATACCTACACCATTACAAAAGCTTCCCCACAGAAAATTCTGATTGAGAATATTTTGGTTGAGGTCCTAAACTAACTTTAATAGGCCCATAAGTGATTCTGATGCACATACATATCACAATACATCAATTCTAAGACTAAGTAATAAATGAAATTTGGTTCCACAATCAACCAGAGTTTTCATTCTGAAGCTTCCGTACCACACACTAACCTCCTAGGAAGCTCTGACTCAAGAACTTAGAAGTAATCCCCCTTCCAAGTAATACCTCAGATTGTGAACCCTAAGCCCTTTCAGATACTTATAAGTCACGCACCGGCTTTGGCTTGGCAAGTTTTAGAAGATCCAACTTCTCAGCAGAATTCAGAAAAAAATGAGCCACTCTATTGCTTAAAGCTCAGCTCTCAGTTTTACTAATGACCCTGCCAGAAGGACTATTACAACAATGACTTAACAAAACCAATCTGTTGTACTGTAATAATTACCTTCGATTTTTACAAAACCATGATTTCAAGATTACACCTTTCAAATTATATCATACATATTGATGAAACATTTCAAATATAATTATCCAGGAATAAAAAATGATTATGGCAACCAAAATTTACAATTACCCATTTCTTCCCTTACTGACAATTTCTACTTCAAAATAATAAATCCCTCAGGCTGCTAGTATTGGATGTGTGGCTCTAACAGATGCTGCATCTAACGGAGTTCTACGATGACCTACATGAGAAACTAGAAAATCATAGGACAGATGAGGTTTTCACTTGAAAGTCTTAAACAATTAAAAAAAATAGGGCACTTAGATGAAATTTAAATTCTGTTCTCATTATTTCAGGTAACTGAAGAAGTAACAAATCATTTACCATTACAATTAATTCAATATGCAAAATAGCTACAGCTAGCCAGAAGACTATTCACACTACTACTTGGTTGTATTAAAAGTTCAGAATCAGGGGCGGTGTGTGTGTGGGGGGGCGGAGGTAAGATGGCAGCGCCGGGAGAGCATTGTGTCTGAGAAGCAGGACAGCACTCTCCATGCAGCGACCAGGAGACTGAACTCTGGGCCCTAAAACTAAAGTTTCCCAGGTGAGGGGAGGCTCCCAGGGCGTGGGAATCAGTTGGGTCCACTCTCGGGCCTCCCAACCAGAATCCTGAATAGATCCCCGGGACCTCGAGCATTGGGTCTCTGGGTGGGTGCCACAGGCCTGCATGTCCTGATCACTTTCCCAGGCTGATCTGTGAGCACAAGGTTGCCAGAGACTGGGAGTCCCAGTCAAAAGAAAACGCCCATGGGGAAGGAAAGTTGCGAGACTGATCACAGGTCACCCAGTCTTTCCCTGGAAGGAGTCTTGCAGACCACAGGTACCCGCCCCCATCACAACTGAGCTCCCACCACTGCTCGGAGAGCGGCTGTGCACCTAGCTCACCAGGACAGACGAGCTGCACACCCCAGTGATAAAACTTAAACCACACATAGATCCCGACACACTAATAGTGGGAGACTTCAACACCCCACTCTCAACAAAGGACAGGGCAACTAAACAGAAATTAAACAAAGAAACAATATCTCTAACAAAGGTCATGAATCAAATGGACCTAACAGACATTTACAGAACCTTACACCCAAACATACCCTCATGGAACCTTCTCCAAAATAGACCATATAGTGGGTCACAAAGCGAACCTCAACAGATACAAGAAGATTGAAATAATCCCTTTTATCCTATCTGATCAACATGGAATAAAGCTGGACCTCAACAACAACAGAAATAACAAAAAGCCTACACACACATGGAAACTGAACAATTTGCTACTAAATGACAGCTGTGTCAGGGACTAAATAAAGAAATAAATTAAAGTCATCCTAGAACTCAATGTAAATGAAGACACAACATACCTAAACCTGTGGGACACAATGAAAGCACTGCTAAGAGGAAATTTCTTCAAGAAGAAATTCGAGACAGCTCATTGAAACAACTTAATGGCTCACTTAAAAGCCCTAGAAAAAGAAGAAGCAGACACACCAAAAAGGAGTAGATGGCTAGGAATAATCAAACTCAGGGCTGAAATAAATCAATTAGAAACAAATAAAACAATTCAAAGAATCAATGAAACCAAGAGCTGGTTCTTTGAGAAGATCAACAAGATAGACAAACCCTTAGCCAAGCTAACTAAAAGGCAGAGAGACACCATCCAAATCAACAAAATTAGAAATGAAACTGGGGACACAACCACAGGCAATGAGGAAATCCAAACAATCATTATGACTTACTTCAAAACTCTGTATGCCACAAAATTTGAAAATCTAAATGAAATGGACAATTTTCTTGATTGATTCCACTTACCCAAGCTGAATCAGGACCAGGTTAATCAATTAAATAGTCCTATATCCCCCAAGGAAATAGAAGCAGTCATTGAATGTCTCCCATCCAAAAAAAGCCCAGGAACAGATGGTTTCGGTGAAGAATTCTACCAAACCTTCAAAGAAGAGCTAACTCCAGTTCTCTTCAAACTATTCCACAAAATAGAAACAGAAGGAATATTACCAAACTCATTCTATGAAGCCACAGTCACCTTGGTACCTAAACCTCACGAAGACCCAACAAAAAAGGAGAATTTCAGGCCAATCTCCCTTATGAACATTGACACAAACACACTCAACAAAATACTCGCAAACCGAATACGAGTACAAATCCAAGATATCATCCACCATGACCAAGTAGGCTTCACCCCAGGTATGCAGGGGTGGTTCAATATACGGAAATCCATCAATGTGATACACCATATTAACAAACTGAAAGAAAAAAAAACCACATGATAATCTCCCTAAATGGTGAAAAAGCATTTGACAAAATCCAACATCCATTAATGTTTAAAGTACTGGAGAGATCAGGGATACAAGGCACATATCTAAACATAGTAAAGGCAATATACAGCAAACCTATAGCCAACATCAAACTGAACGGAGAGAAACTTAAAGCAATCCCACTGAAATCAGGGACAAGACAAGGCTGCCCACTCTCTCTATATCTCTTCAACATAGTGCTGGAAGTCCTTGCTAGAGCAATAAGACAGTTGAAGGAGATCAAGGGGATACAAATTGGAAAGGAAGGAGTCAAATTATCACTATTTGCAGATGATATGACAGTAGACGTGAGTGACCCCAAAAACTCTACCAGCGAACTCCTACAGGTGATTAACACCTTCAGCAAAGTGGTTGGATACAAAATTAACTCAACAAAAAATCAGTAGTCCTCCTGTATACAAAAGACAAAAGGGCTGAGATAGAAATTAGGGAAACAACACCCTTCACAATAGCCACAAATGACATAAAGTACCTTGGAGTAACCCTAACCAAGGAAGTCAAAGACTTGTATGAAAAAAACATTCAAGTCTCTGAAGAAAGAATTAAAAGAAGATATCAGAAGATGGAAAGATCTCCTATGCTCATGGCTTGGCAGGATTAGCAAAGTAAAAATGGCCATCTTACCAAAAGCAATCTACAGATTCAATGCAATTCCCATCAAATTACGAACACAATTTGTTACAGACCTGGAAAGAAAAATTCTCAACTTCATATGGAATAACAAGAAACCCAGAATTGATAAAACAATCCTCTACAATAAAAGATCTTCTGGAAGTATCGCCATCCCTGATCTTAAGTTGTACTATAGAGGAACAGTTTTATAAACTGTATGGTACTGGCATAGAAATAGAATGGTGGATCAATGAAACCAAACAGAGGGCCCAGAATTATACCGACACACTTATGGACACCTGATCTTTGACTTAGACGCTAAAACCATACAATGCAAAAACGATAGCATCTTCAACAAATGGTGCTGGTCCAACTGGATGTGTACATGTAGAACAGTGAAAATAGATCCATACTTATCACCCTGCACAAAACTGAAGTCCAAGTGGATCAAAGACCTCAACATAAAACCAGACGCATTTAATCGACTAGGAAAAAAAAAGTGGGGAATACCCTAGAACTCCATGGTACAGGAGAAAACTTCCTGAACAGAACATCAACATCACAGGCTCTAAGAGCAACAACCAATAAGTGGGACCTCATGAAACTGAAAAGCTTCTGTAAAGCAAAGGACACCGTCATCAAAACAAAACGACTGCCTACAGATTGGGAAAGAATCTTCACCAACCCTTTATCTGACAGAGGTCTCATATCCAGTATATATAAAGAACTAAAGAACCTGAAAAGCAGCAAACCAAGTAACCCACTTAAAGAATGGAGAACAGAGCTAAACAGAGAACTCACTGTAGAGGAATATCTAATGGCAGAGAAGCACTTAAAGAAATGCTCAACCTCATTAGGCATTAGGGAAATGCAAATCAAAACCACCCTGAGATTTCACCTTACACCCATGAGAATGGCCAAGATCAAAAACTCAAGAGACAACACATGCTGGAGAGGTTGTGGAGAAAGGGAAACCCTCCTCCACTGCTGGTGGGAATGTAAACTTGTACAACCACTCTGGAAAGCAATCTGGCACTTTCTCAGACAACTAGGAATAGCGCTTCCTCAAGATCCAGCCATACCTCCTGGGCATATATCCAAAAGAGGCTTAAGTACACAAAAAAGACATTTGTTCAACCATGTTTATAGCAGCTTTATTTGTAATAGCCAGAAGCTGGAAACAGCCCAGATGCCCCTCAACTGAAGAATGGATGCAGAAATTGTGGTACATCTATACAATGGAGAACAGAGCTAAACAGAGAACTCACTGTAGAGGAATCACTCAGCAATGAAAAATAAGGAAATCATGAAATTTGCAGCTAAATGGTGGGACCTGGAAAGGATCATCCTGAGTGAGTTGTCCCAGAAGCAAAAAGACATACACAGTATATACTCACTCATATAGACATTCAACATAGAATAAACCCACTAAAATCTGTACATCTAAAGAAACTAAGCAAAAGAGAGGACCCTAACTAAAATGCTGAATCCCCATCCTGAAAGGCAAAGAGGATGGACATCAGAAGAAGAAGAAAACAGGAAACAACCTAGGAACCTGCTACAGAGGGCTTCTGAAATACAGAAGAAGAAAACAGGAAACAACCTAGGAACCTGCCACAGAGGGCCTCTGAAAGCCTCTGCCATGCAGACTGTGAAAGCAGATGCTGAGCCTGATGGCCAACACTCATGCAGAGTGAATGGAATTTTATGTAAGAAGTGGGAAATAGTAAGAGCTGGAGAGGACAGAACTCCAAAAGGAGAGCAACAGAACAAGAAAATTTGAACACAGAGAACTTTCCAGAGACTCATACTTCAACCAAGGACTATTCATGGAGATAACCTAGAACCCCTGCACAGATGTAGCCCATGGCAGTTCAGTGTCCAAGTGGATTACATAATATTGGGAAAAGGGACTTCCTCTGACATAATCTGATTGGCCTGCTCTTTGATCACCTCCCCTGAGGGAGGAGCAGTCTTAGCAGGCCACAAAAGATGACAATGCAGGCACTTCTGATGAGAACTGATATACCAAGATCAGAAAGAAGGAGAGGAGGACCTCCCCTATCAGTGGACTTGGGAAGGGGCATGCATGCAGAAAGGGGAGAGAGGATGGGATCGGAAGGGGAGGAGGGAGGGGCTTATGGGGGATTAAAAATGAATAAAGTGTAATTAATAAAAGTTAAATAAAAAATTAAAAAATAAGAGTTCAGAATCTAGCCAGGCAGTGGTGGCACAAGCTTTTAATTCCAGCCCTGGGGAGGCAGAGGCAGGCAGATCTCTGTGAGTAAGAGGACAACTGGTCTACAGAGTAAGTTTCAGAAAAACCAGGGCTACACAGAAATATCTTGTCTAAAAAAACCCCAAAAGTTTTCAAGAAAAAAAAGAATTAAAAATCTGAGCAATCTGAGTGTGGACAATGGCCCTGTTTTTTCTTTCAAGATTTTATAAAGATTTTCTTTGTGTGTGAGTGAATGAGTGTCAGTGTGTATGTATAACACCTGTGTACCTGCTGCCCAAAGGCCAGAAGAACCTGTTGGATCCCTTGGAACTGCTTTTATTATAGGCTATTGTGAGGTTGCTGTGTGGATGCTGGAAATCAAATCCAAATCCTCTGCAAGAACTACTGCCTCATCTCTCTGGTTCCCAAACTAGAGAAACTTAAGGCCATAGTTTCAGTTACTCTGGATTTGAAGCACATGAGAAAAATGATCATAATTTTATCAGATCTAAATCTGCATTTAATTTTTAACATTTCTTGTTGGAATAATCTTCTTTTGGAATGTATACAAATTCCCCTTGTTCATTCAAATGCTGGTTTCTCTACCCCAGTATCTGATTTCAATCCAGACAATGTATAGTGATACTTAGCATCACCTGTCTCAAGTTTGTGTAAACATGCCACCATTTGTTCTCTATGTTGTCAATAAAACACCGAGCTATTTCTGCGCAAGGGTAGAATAGGGTGGGACATCTTGATCCAGAGGGGAGAGGAAAGAAGACAAAGGTTAGGAGCAGTGGTCAGCAGGAGAGAACTTGGAACCACATGGAGAGATGAACAGAACTTAACATATGACTAAAAGAAAGTATAAAGAGTAAAATCTGAATGGTAGGAAACTATGTGGGTTTGGAGGTTTAGAATGGAGTAATCATTGCCTAGCATTGTGCTCTAGGTTAATTAAATAAATCCTAGACTCTGTGTGGTGATATGATTTGGTGTTTCTGATTTAGGAATAACCACTGGCTAAATAAAACATAAATCAATAATAAATATTAATATTCAACAATTCCTATACATACTTTTGCAAAATGGACTTTTTAAACTGAAGATATTTGTATGATGGCAAAATTTAAAATAAACTACATTAATAGGCAAAGCTCACTAAAAATTTATGAATCTGTTATTTGATATATTTTTATCATTTCTGAATTAAGGCTACTCCACAGTTGTTTTTTGTTTGATTAATCTTGTTTTTGTATTGTTTTGTTTTGATTTGATTTTTTTGAGGCAGGGTTTCACTGTATGTCCTTGGCTACTCTTCAGTGTGGGTTACACAAGAAATGGCATCTCAAAGAACCAATAGTGCTGAAGTTTACAAATGAATTATACAAAGAAAAGACAAAAGACCTACTGTTTTAATAATGCTCTTTGTGATGTAGCAATTAAAATACCCAGCAAAAACTGAAGTAACTATTGAATCAAGCATCATACCCTATTCATAAATATTCATGAGCTAGCAAAAACATTAAACATGGATAATGAATTTCTCTTGCTTTCAGATTTTCCTGGGACAGCTGTCCTAACATAGGGTTAGATCAAGGAGAGACTCCCTAAGATTGTATGTGTTAGTCAATACTGACATTTTGATTAATCTATATCACTAAAAGATTCAATACCCAAAATGAGGTGAGAGTCTAACTTACTTTAGCAGATACAGCAAAATCTGAAACCAGTGGATGATTTAATTTCCAAACAAGAAAAGAAGAAAAGCAATGGGAACTTGACCTAGAACAATTTTGAGACACTAATCTATTATTATCTCTTCCGTTAAAAACTCCCAGAAAACTTTATTTCATCAAGGCTAAAATTGTCTTCATCATTAAAAAAAAATTGGCCCTATGGAAAGGCAATGAAAAAATAACACTACTACTCAATTTCCCTCTCCTCACCAGTGTAGCACTGGCAAAGAGTAACAACCTGCTGACCCCTCAGACTGCATTCAGCCCCAGCTTCTCAAAGGTATCTGTCTCCAGAGCAGGGTGTGGGTTTCCCTCAAAATTAAACATTCACAGGCAACAGGATCCTAATGGAAATGAAGAGTACTGCCTTGCTCGACCTCCTTAATCTCTCTTGCAGGTTTCATATGGCGACCGAAAACAAGACACCTGTGGGGAGAAGCTAAGGGCCCCTGGGGAAAACTATGGTTTAGAGCAGCCAGGACCCTTTCTGGAGCTACATCCTGTTTGGGTGATTCCCAGCCCCACCTGCAACATAAGAAACAGGGCTGACAGGCTGTTTTCTCTAAGCATCAATGGCTTTTAGCCCTGCTTTGGTTTCAAGACAGGGTCTTGCAATGTAGCTCTGGCTGGACTGGCAACCCATGGCAATGCTCCTGCCTCAGTAGAGTGCATGAGGTTTGATTCCCTCTTTCAGTTCTGTTAAAAGTTAATGGGATAGTTCCAGAATATTCACAACAAAAACATTTTTCAATTGTGCACACATACTCCTACATCTATGTATTTCCTAATTGACTGCCTCTTTAAGGGACAAAATTATACATCACCACGCTTATCCTCCCAAAGTGCACAATCCAGAAGTAGTGGGGGTCGAACACCACAGAATTTCTACATCCAAAAAAAAATTTTTGAAAAAACAAAACAACAACGACAACAAAACCCTCAGTAATTTTGGACATTTAGCTAGGTTTTCCAAGAAGCAATGAACAATGAGACCTGAAGAGCATGGAAGGCTCTGAGTGGTCTCCATGGAAAGAGACAGGTGGAGGAACAATATTTTCCCAAAAAACATGGGCCCTTGCTATCTCCCTGCTTGTCTCATAAGGCATTTTGGGCCTTTTTCATCTAATCTTAGTCTCAAGTAGCCTGAAAAAATTACTCACAAGATTGTGGTATCTAAGAGCAACCCCTGATTTGGAGGAATGTTTTGACTGGGAGAACAAGCAGGCAGTGACCACATCTAAGCCCAGGGATTCTGGCTGAAATGCAGGTTCACCGTTTCCCAGCCATCATCATCATATGCTATGGCTGAGAAAGAATGGCAACTCCATGGCAGTGGGATCATGAGGTAGCTACATGTTTACCTCTCAGTAGACAAGGAAACATAGATTATGCATCTCACCTACACCCCACCCTATAGATTCAT
>JAEOAE010004216.1:0-23106 GCA_036365155.1 Meriones psammophilus
GGACCTAATAGCGTCTACAGATCTTTCCACCCAAACTCAAAAGAGTATACCTTCTTTTCAGCACCTCATGGAACCTTCTCCAAAATAGACCATATAGTTGGTCACAAAGCAAGCCTCAACAGATATAAAAAGATTGAGATAATCCCTTGTATTCTATCGGACCACCATGGACTAAAGCTGGACATCAACAACAATGGAATCAACAAAAAGCCGACACGCACATGGAAACTGAACAACTTGCTACTCAATGACAGCTGGGTTAAGGAAGAAATAAAGAAAGAAATTAAAGACTTCCTAGAACTCAATGAAAATGAAGGCACAACATACCCAGATTTATGGGACACATTGAAAGCGGTGCTCAGAGGAAAATTTATAGCACTAAGTGCCTTCAAGAAGAAATTTATAACATCACATACAAGTAACTTAATGGCCCAACTGAAAACCCTAGAAAAAAAGAAGCAGATACACCCAAGAGGAGCAGAAGGCTGGAAATAATCAAACTCAGGGCTGAAATCAATCAATTAGAAACAAATAAAACTATTCAAAGAATCAATGAAACAAAAAGCTGGTTCTTTGAGAAAATCAACAAGATAGACAAACCCTTAGCCAAGCTAACTAAAAAGCAGAGAGAATCTATCCAAATCAGCAAAATCAGAAATGAAAAGGGGACATAACTACAGACACTGAAGAAATTCAAACAATCATTAGGTCATACTACAAAAGCCTATACATACAAAATTTGAAAATTTAAACGAATGGACAATTTTCTTGATAGATTCCATCTACCAACATTAAGTCAAGATCAGATAGAAAGACTGAATAGACTTATATCCCCCAAGGAAATTGAAACAGTCATTCACAGCCTCCCCTCCAAAAAAAGCCCTGGGCCAAATGGTTTCAGCGCAGAATTCTACCAGACCTTCAAAGAAGTGCTAATACCAATTCTCCTCAAACTATTCCACAAAATAGAAACAGAAGGAACATTACCAAACTCATTCTATGAAGCAACAGTTACCTTGATACCCAAACTACACAAAGACCCAACAAAAAAAGAGAACTTTAGACCTATCTCTCTTATGAATATTGATGCAAAAATACTCAATAAAATACTTGCAAACCGAATACAAGAACACATCAAAGATATCATCCATCATGACCAAGTAGGCTTCATCCCAGGCATGCAAGGGTGGTTCAACATACGGAAATCCATCAATGTAATCCACCACATAAACAAACTGAAGGAGAAAAACCACATGATCATCTCCTTGGATGCCGAAAAAGCATTTGACAAAGTCCAACACCCATTCATGTTTAAAGTATTGGAGAGATCAGGGATACAAGGCACATACTTAAACATAGTAAAGGCAATATACAGCAAGCCTACAGCCAACATCAAACTCAATGGAGAGAAACTTAAATCAATCCCACTGAAATCAGGGACAAGACAAGGCTGCCCACTCTCTCCATATCTCTTCAACATAGTACTTGAAGTCTTAGCCAGAGCAATAAGACAACTAAAGGAGATCAAGGGGATACAAATCGGAAAGGAAGAGGTCAAAGTGTCACTATTCGCAGATGATATGATAGTATACATGAGCGACCCCAAAAATTCAACCAGAGATCTCCTTCAGCTGATAAACACCTTCAGCAAAGTGGCAGGATACAAAATCAACTCAAAAAAATCAGAAGCCCTCCTGTATACCCAAGACAAAAGGGCCGAGAAAGAAATTAGGGAAACAACACCCTTCACAATAGCCACTAATAACATAAAGTACCTTGGGGTGACACTAACCAAGCAAGTGAAAGACCTGTTTGAGAAAAACTTCAAGTCTCTGAAGAAAGAAATTGAAGAAGATCTCAGAAGATGGAAAGATGTCCCGTGCTCATGGATTGGTAGGATTAACAATGTGAAAATGGCCATCCTGCCAAAAGCAATCTACAGATTTAATGCAATTCCTATCAAAATACCAACTCAATTGTTTTCAGACCTTGAAAAAAAGATTCTCAGCTTCATATGGAGAAACAAAAAACCTAGAATCTCCAAAACAACCCTATACAACAACAGATCATCTGGAGGTATCTCCATTCCCGATCTCATGCTGTACTACAGAGCAATAGTAATAAAAACTACATGGTATTGGCATCGAAACAGAAAGGAGGATCAATGGAACCAAATTGAAGACCCAGAAATAAACCCACGTACCTATGAATACTCAATTTTTGACAAAGCAGCCAAAACCACTCAATGGAAAAAAGATAGCATCTTCAACAGATGGTGCTGGTCTAATTGGATGTCTACATGCAGAAAAATGAAAATAGATCCACATTTATCACCCTGCACAAAACTAAAGTCCAAGTGGATCAAAGACCTAAACATAAAACCAGATACGCTAAATCTGCTAGAAGAAAAAGTAGGGAACAGCCTAGAACTCATTGGCACAGGAGACAACTTCCTGAACAGAACTCCAACAGCACAGGCTTTAAGAGCAACAATCAATAAATGGGACCTCATGAAACTGAAAAGCTTCTGTAAAGCAAAGGACACCGTCATCAAAACAAAACGACTGCCTACAGATTGGGAAAGAATCTTCACCAACCCTCTATCTGACAGAGGGCTAATATCCAGTATATATAAAGAACTAAAGAAGCTGAAAAGCAGCAAAACAAGTAATCAAATTAAAAAATGGGGAACGGAGCTAAACAGAGAATTCTCTGTAGAGGAATATAGAATGGCAGAGAAACACTTAAAGAAATGGTCAACCTCATTAGCCATTAGGGAAATGCAAATCAAAACGACCCTAAGATTTCACCTTACACCCATCAGAATGGCCAAGGTGAAAAACACAAATGACAACACATGTTGGAGAGGTTGTGGAGAAAGGGGAACCCTCCTCCACTGCTGGTAGGAATGTGAACTGGTACAACCTCTTTGGAAGTCAATCTGGCGCTTACTCAGACAATTAGGAATAACACTTCCTCAAGACACAGCTATACCACTGCTATGTATATACCCAAACTTTGCTCAAGTACAAAATAAGGACATTTGCTCAACCATGTTTGTAGCAGCTTCATTTGTAATAGCCAGAACCTGGAAACAACCCAGATGTCCATCATCGAAGGAATGGATACAGAAATTGTGGTATTTTTACACAATGGAATACTACTCAGCAATAAAAAATGAGGAAATCATGAAATTTGCAGGCAAATGGTGGGATCTAGAAAAGATCATTCTGAGTGAAGTACCCTAGAAGGAGAAAGACAAACATGGTATATACTCGCTTATATAGACCTACAAGATATAATAAACATAATGACGTCTATACACCTAAAGGAGATAAACAAGAAAGCAGACACGAGTTAAGATATCAATCCTCACTTAGAAAGACAACTGAGATGTGCATTGGACATATGGCAGGAGTCTACTGCAGAAGGCATGTGAAAGACCCTACCAAGCAGCATTTCAAAACAGATACTAAGACTCATAACCAAACCTTCAGCAGAAGGAAAGTTAGTATGACAGGGAAAGGATAGGAGCCCCGCAAGGACCAAATATATCTGGGCACAGGGTTTTTTTTTTTTTTTTTTTTTCTGAAACTGTTTCTCCAACCAAGGACCATGTATGGATATAACCTAGAACCTTTACTCAGACGAAGCTCATGGTAGCTCAATAACCAATTGGTTTGCCATAGTAAGAGGAACAGGGACTATCTCTGACAGGAACTCAATGGCATGCTCTTTGACTCCCCACCCCACAAGGGAGCAGCAGTTCTGCTAGGCCACAGAGGAGGACTTCACAGCCAGCCCTGAATATACCAGAAAAGAACAGGGCCAGATGAAACGGGAGGAGGTCCTCCCCAATCCATGGACTTGGAAAGGGGCAGGGAGAAGTTGAGGGAGGGAGGGTGGGATTGGGAGGGAATAAGGTAGTGGGATACAGCTGGGATACTGCATTAATAAAATGTAACTAATAATAACAAACAATTAAAAAATACAAAAAAATCATAGAAGAAAATTTCCCCAACTAAAAAGAGAGGTGTATAAGAATACAAGAAGCCTACAGAATACCAAATAAATTAGACCAGAAAAGAAAATTCTCCCACCATATAATAAACAGTAAGTATACAGAACAAAGAAAATCTACTAAAAACTGCAAGGGAAAAAGGCCAAGTAACATATAATGGCAAACCTATCAGAATCACACCTGACTTATCAACAGAGACTATGAAAGCCAGAAGGGCCTGAACAGATATCATGCAGACCCTAAGAGAACATAGATGTCTGCCCAGGCTGCAATACCCAGCAAAAATCTCAGTCATCATAGATGGAGCAAACAAGATATTTAATGACAAAAGCAAATTTAAACAATACCTAACCATAAATCCAGATGTACAGAAGCTCCTAGAAGGAAAACTACAACCCAGGAAAGTTAACTATATTCAGGAAAACACAGAAAATAAATAATGTCACTACCGCAAAACTAAATGTAACCAAGCACACAAACACACTACCACAAGCAACATTAAAATAAAAGGAACTAACAGCCACTTGTCACTAATTTCCCTCAACATCAATAGACTTAACTCTCCAATAAAGACACAGACTAACAGAATGGATGCATAAACAAGACCCAACAATCTGTTGCATACAAGAAACACATCTAAGTCACAGAGATAGACATTACCTGAGAGTAAAGACCTGGAAGGGTCCAAGCAAATGGACCCTAAGAAACATACAGGAGTAGCCATTCTAATATCTAATAAAATATATTTTCAACCAAAATCAATCAAAAGACATGAAGAAGGTCATTTTAAACTCATCAAAGGAAAATTGTGCCAGGAAAAAATTGCAATTCTAAACATCTATGCCCCATATACAAGGTACCCACGTTTGTAAAAGAAACATTAATAAAACCTAAACCACACACAGATCCCCATACATTACTAGTGGGAGATGTCAACACCACACTCTCAACAAAGGACAGGTCAAGAAAACAGAAATTAAAAAAAGAAACAATATCTCTAATAGAGGTCATGAATCAAATGTACCTAACAAACATCTACAGAACCTTACACCCAAACACAAAAGAATTTACCTCCTCTGCACCTCATAGAACCTTCTCCAAAATAGACCATATCATTGGTCACAAAGTGAGCCTCAACCTATACAAGAAGATTGAAATAATCCCTTCTATACTATCTAATTACTGTGGTCTAAACCTGGACCTCAACAACAACAGAAATAGCAAAAAGCCTACATACACATGGAAAGTGAAGAACTCACTACTAAATGACAGCTGGGTCAGGGAAGAAATAAATAAAGAAATTAAAGTCTTCCTAGAATTCAATGGAAATGAAGACACAACACAACAAAACTTCTGGGACACAATTAAAGCAGTGCTAATGCGAAAGTTCATAGCGCTAAGTGCCTTCAAAAAGAAATTTATAACACCTCATACAATCAACTTAATGGCTCACCTAAAATCCCTAGAAAAAAGAAGCAGACACACCAAAAAGGAGTAGAATAATCAAACTTAGGGCTGAAATCAATAAATTAGAAACAAATAAAACATTTAAAAGAATCAATGAAACCAAGAGCTGGTTCTTTGAGAAAATCAACAAGATAGACAAACCCTTAGCCAAACTAACTAAAAGGCAGAGAGAGATTATCCAAATTAACAAAATCAGAAACGAAAACGGGGATAAAACAAAAGACACTAAGGAAATCCAAACAATCCTTAGGACTTACTTCAAAAGACTTTATGCCACACAATTTGGAAATCTAAATGAAATGGACAATTTTCTTGGTTGATTCAACTTACCAAGGCTGAATCAAGACCAGGTAAATCAATAAAATATTTCTGTATCCACTAAGGAAATAGAAACATTCATCAAAATTTCCAATCCACAAAAAGCTCAGGGCCAGATGGTTTCAGTGAAGAATTCTACCAGACCTTCAAAGAAGAGGTAACTCCAGCTCTCTTCAATCTAGTCCACAAAATAGAAACAAAAGGAACACTACCAAACTCATTCACTGAAGCCACAGTCACCTTGTAACCTAAACCTCACAAAGACACAACAAAGATAACTTCAGGCCAATCTCCCTTATGAACATTGATGCAAAAATACTCTACAAAATACTCTGCAAACCCAATAGAAGAACACATCAAGAGTAGACCACTAGGAAAAACCAAACTCAGGACTGAAATCAATGAATTAGAAACAGTATGATCATATAGGCTTCATGCCAGGTATGCCAGGGTAGTTCAATTTATAAAAACCCATCAATGTGATCTACCATATTAAAAAATTGAAAAAAAAAAAACACATGATAATCTCCTTAGATACTGAAAAAGCATTTGAAAAAATCCAGCATCCATTCATGTTTAAACTATTGGAGAGATCAGGGATACAAGGCACATACTTAAACATAGTAAAGGCAATATACAGCAAGCCTTTAGCCAATACCAAGCTAAATGGAGAGAAACTTAAATCAATCCCACTGAAATCAGGGACAAGTTAAGGCTGCCTACTCTCTCCATATCTCTTCAACATAGTTCTTGAAGTCCTTGCTAGAGCAAGAAGATAATTAAAGGAAATAAAAAGGATACAAATTGGAAAGGAAGAAGTCAAAGTATCACTATTTGCAGATGATATGATAGTATACCGGAGTAACTCCAAAAATTCTACCAGAGAACTCCTACAGGTGATAAACACCTTTGGCAAACGGGCTGGATACAAAATTAACTCAAAAAATCAGTAGCCCTCCTGTATACAAAAGACAAAAGGGCTGAGAAAGAATTTAGGGAACCAACACCCTTCACAATAGCCACAAAGGACATAAAGTACCTTGGTGTGAGCATAACCAAGCAAGTCAAAAACTTGTATGAAAAAAATTTCAAGTCTCTGAAGAAAGAATTAGAAGATTTCAGAAGATGGAACTATCTTCCATGTTCATAGTATGGCAGGATTAACGTAGTAAAATTGGACATCTTACCAAAAGCAATCAACAGATTCAATGCAATTTCCATCAAAATACCAACAGAATACTTTGCAGACCTTGATAGAAGATTTCTCAACTTCATATGGGATGCAGTGAAAGCAGTCCTTAGAGGAGTTTTAATAGCACTAAAGGCCTTTGTAAGCTATTGGAGACATCCCATACAAGCAACTTAATGGCACACCTAAAAGCCCTAGGAAAAAAGAAGCAGGCACACCCAGCAGGAGTAGACCACTAGGAAAAACCAAACTCAGGACTGAAATCAATGAATTAGAAACAAAGATAATAATTCAAAGAATCGACGAAACCAAGAGGTAGTTCTTTGAGAAAATAAAAAAACACAGACAAACTCTTTGCCAAATTAAGTAAATGGCAGAAAGATACTATCCAAATCCACAAAGTCTGAAAGAAAGATCTAACAGACCCTGAGGAAATCCAAAGAACCATTAACTCTTATGTCAAAAGCCTGTATGCCACAAAATTTGAAAATCTAAATGAAATATACAATTCTCTTTATATTCCACTTACCAAAGTTGAATCAACATCAGGTAAAAATATTAAAGAGTCTTATAGTGCTTAAGACAATAGAGGCAGCCACCAAAATACTCCCAACCAAAAAATTCCAAGGGCCAGATCATTTCAGAGCAGAATTCTACAAGACCTTCAAAGAAGAGTGAATACTGATATTCTCCAAATTATTCCACAAAATAGAAATATATGCAACATGAAAAAATTCCTTTTTTAAGACCACAGTCACCTTGATAAATCCTCAAAGATCCCCAAAAAGAAAGAGAATTTCAGACCAATCTCTTTTATGAACAATGATGTAAAAGTACTCAATAAAATACTTGCAAATCAAATCCAAGAATATATCAAAGATATCATCCACCATAACCAAGTAATCTTCATCCCAGGCATGCAGGGGTGTTTAAGTACATGGAATCCATCAATGTAATCCACCATATAAACAAATTGAAAAAAAAAAAAAAAAAAAAACAGAACAACACAGGACCAGTTTCTTAGATGCTGAACAAGTATTTGAAAATATACAACAGTTATTCTTGTTTACAGTCCTGGAGAGACCAGAGACAAAGGCACATATCTAAAAATATTAAAGACAGTATACAGAAATCCTATAGCTAACATCAAACTAAATGTAAAGAAGGTTAAATCAATTCTACTGGACTCAAGGACAAGACAAAGCTACACAATCTCTCCAAATCTCTTCAATACAGTACTCAAAGTCCTATCTAGGGCAATAAGAAAACTGACAGAGATCAAGGGGACACAAATTGATAAGGAAGAAGTCAAATATCACTATTCACAGATGATATGACAGTATACAAAAATGACCCCAAAATTCTACTGTAGGAAATGCCTACAGTTGAAAAACACTTCAGCAAAGTAGCTGGATATAAAGTTAACTAAAAAAAAAAAAATCAGTAGCACTCCTGTATACAAAAGACAGATGGATTGAGAAAGAATTAGGAAAATAACACACTTCACAATAGCCAGGAAAAAAAAACAAAAACATAATATATCTTGATGTTATCCTCAAAAAGCCAGTGAAAAACCTATATGGAAAAAAAAAAAAAAAAAAAAACAAAAAAAAAAAAACAAAAAAAAAACAACTTCAAGTCTCTGAAGAAAGAAATTGAAAAAGATACCAGAAGATAGAAATATCTCTCATGCTCATGGATCAGTAGGATCAACATAGTAAAAATTTCCATTGTACGAAAAAACAATCTACAGATCCAATGATATGCCCATCAAAATATCAACATAATTCCTTAAGGAATTTAAAAAATATTCTCAGCTTCATATGGAAAAATAAAAAAGCCAGAATAGCTAAAACAATCCTGTACAATACTAGATCTTCAGTAGGTATCACCATTCTTCATCTCAAGCTCTATTATAAATCAATAGTAATAAAAACTACATGGTACTGAAATAAAAACAATCAGTGGATCAATGGAATTGAAGTGAAGACCGATAAATAAACCCACATACCTATGGACACTTGATTTTTGACAAAGAAACCAAAATCATGCAAATGGTACTGGTCTAACTGGAAGTTTACATGTGGAAAAATGAAAATAGATTCATATAGATCACCCTGCACTAAACTGCAGTCCAAGTTGTTCAAAGACATCAACATAAAACCAGATACACTAAATCTGTTAGATAAAAAAGTGGGAAAGATCCTAAATCTCATTGGCATAGAAGGTATCTTCCTCAACAGAACACAAAAAACACTTGCTCTAAGATCAAGAATTAATGAATAGAATCTCATAAAACAAAAAGCTTCTATGAAGCAAAGAACTCTGTCAATAGAACAAAATGACAGCCTACAGCCTGACAAAAGATCTTCACCAACCCTTCATACAACAGAGAGGGCTAATATACAAGATATATAAAGAGCTCAAAAAATTAAACTCCAGCAATCCAAATAATCCACTTGAAAACTGGGCTACAGAACTAAACAGAGAATTCTCCACAGAGGAATATCAAATGGTGGAGATTACATGCTCAATATCCGTAGTCATCATGGAAATGCAAATGACATTCCATCTTAAACCCATCATGGCTAAGGTCAAAACATGAAGTGACAGCAAGCTAGTGAGAATGTGGAGAAAGGAACACTCCTCCATTGCTGGTGAGAGTGCAAACTTATACAACCACTTTAGAAATCAATCTGATGCTTTCTCAGACAATTGGAAATAGTGTTACTTCAAGACCCAGCTATACCATTCCTGGGCATTTATCAAAAAGATGCTCTACCATTCAACAAATATATTTGATCAACTATGTTCATAGCATCTATATTCATAATAGCCAGAATAGGGAAACAAACTACATGTCTCTCAAATGAACCATTGTTTTACAGAAATTGTGGTACATTTACACAGTGCAATGCTACTTGGGTATTTACAAAAGAAAAAAGGAAACCATGAAATTTTCAGGCAAGTGATGGAACTAGAAATGATCATCCTAAGTGAGTTATTCCAAAACCAGAAAGACATGCATAGTATATACTCATTTGTAAGTGGATAATGGCCATAATACAGGATAAACATACTACAATCTGCAGACCTAAAGGAGCTAAATAAAAAGGAGGACCCTATGGAGGATGGTCAATTCTTATTCAAAAGGGCAAATAGAATCAACACCAGAAGTGACTGGGGAGAGAGAAGAGGATGAGAGCCTAACATACATATCCTCCGAAAGACTCTGCCCATTAGGGGTTTGAAACAGATGCTAAGATTCACAGCCAAACTTTGGGTAGAGCACAGGGAATCATAGGAAAGAGTAGAAGGATAGAATTTAGAAAGACCCAGAGCTGGCAGGACCTCCATAAGAAGACCAACAAGGACAACAAATCTGGGCCCATGGGGACTTGCAGAGATTGATGGACCCACCAAAGATCATTTATGAAGAGGAACCAGACCCCTGCTCAGATGTAGCTGATAGGCAGCTCAGTCTCAGAAGAGTAGGAGCTGGCTCTGACATGGACTCTGTTGCCTGCTCTTTGATCACTTTCCTCTGGTAGAGGGGGCATTGCTATACCACAAAGGAAGAGGATGCAAACAGTCCTAGTGAGCCTTGATAGGCTGGAGTCAGATGGTAGGAGATGAGGGCTCTCCTTATCTGAGAAATTAGAAATGGGATAAGGGTGAAAGAGGAACAGAGGGGTGAAACCAGGAAGAAACAAGGGAGGGGGCTAAAATTGGGATGTTAAGTGGATAAATTATTTTTAAATTTTATTTATTTATCACAATTTATTCACTTTGTATACACACTGTAGCCCTCTCCATCGTCTCCTCCTAGTCCCACCCACTCTCCTTCTTCTCCCCCTATGCCCTTTCCATAGTCTCCTGATAGTCGTCCCCATCTGTTTGACCCTAGCTTTTCAGGTCTCATCAAGGATGGCTGCACCATATTCTTCTGTGGCCTCACAAGGCTACACCTCCCAGCAGGAGGTGTTCAAAGAGCCAGTTCATGTCAGAGAATAAATTATAGAAAAAAATTTATATTAAAACAAATTAAGTGTGAATAAAATAAATAAATAAAGTCTAAAAAAAAATACAACAGGTAGAAAGAATGTCACACACCTGCAATTCAATAACTCAGAAAGCTCAGACACTGTTAGTGTCATGAATACATGCCATCCTAAGAAATTAAATATACTCTCTTCCAAATTTCAAATGCCGGATATGGATGAAAATCAGCACAACAACCTATGCTTACATGTACAAAACAAAACAAAACAAAATTAAAAAACAAACCCAAAATGCTTCATTCCAGACTCAGCAGATAATGTTGATATTTATGTTGATGCCAGGCATGTTGAACTATATTTAAGCCCAACAGTAGACTGGAGTTAGATCTGTAAGTTCAAAACCTTTTTGGTCTACATACCACCTTTCAGGACAGCCAACGCTACAAAGAAACTTTCTTCAGTGTTAAAAACAGAAACATGATCTTCTCTGGGAGCTTTTTTGATTCAATCAAATAAGTTCTGACCAAGTTCACTATAGGCTTATTGTCATCCCATGATGAAAATGTAGTCTAACTTCAATGATCTTAAAATTCTGCAATAGCTCATACACTGTTCAAATAAATGTTCACAGTCTCTTCTAACACACAAGATAATCTCTAGAGTGCCACATCTTGTAATATCGGAAGCAAGTTACATAATTCCAACATAGATGCACCGAATACCCCTTTCCCATTCTTGTAGAGAGGAATGTGTACATATTTTAGGAAGACTGGACCAAGGAAAGAAGATCAGCAAGGAAAATAATAAATCCTGATGCTGTTTGAAAGGCTTAAATGGTCCTATCCCTGAAACATCTCATACATCCCCAAGATTGCTTAATTCCAACCCCCTATAGGCAGCACTATATGGTAGGTGTCTCTAACATAAATATCTCAACATCTTGTAGTGTCAAGGTGCAACTCAGTCTTCACCCTCACTGCTTCATGCAACGAACCTTTACAGTATCTTCACTGGGGATCTGACTCTTCCAAACACTGATGGCTGTCACAGTGTTGAACTGAAAACGCAAAGGAAGAATCTATTATCTTAAATTTTGCATTTTTCTTGTTTCCAGAATGTGCATGAGTGAGACTGTCAAGTTGGATTTTAAGTTTGGATGGACAAAATGGGATGGATCATGCCACACTTGGAACACATTTGGAGCAGGTTTTATATGAAGTTCTTTCCTGGCACTAGGAATCACTTTGCCTACTCCTTCCATTAACAGAAGAATTAGCAGTGAGGAGTATTACTGTGTGGACACCATCTTAGGCTTCCAATCCAGTCCTAGGGCCTTTTCTTTGATGGTGATAATCTCCTTGAAAATTACTGTCTCTGTTTCAGCATGTGACTGCCATCTGAAACTACCTAGTGATGCTTTTCTCTACAAACCAAAGACTACATTTATTTCTGCTCCACTTGACTCTTTCTTTCACTGTGGTCCTGAACGTCTCATTAATAATAACCATTCAACAGATTCAATGTTCTTCCTAAGAAATCCAGCCCATGCTGGGGGTGCATGCGTGCTGGCAGGTTATATGACACCTGATTCCATCAGCCTTCCATCATGGCCTCTGAGAGTCATCATTTATCCCCCTTTAGTCAAGGCTCTCTGAAACACTGGGCCTAGGCCACACTGGGTCTGTGTTTCACTAGGCCTATGTCTTGGTTGCAAAGCCAACTAGGCATGGGCTTTTATTTGAATCTCTGAGGTGAAAGTCCTCAGAGCAAATCACAGCTGCTTATCTGAGAATATTAACACTTTGGTATTGCCATAGGCTCTGGAATACCAGAATTTCCACTTCCACTGGTGATTTCATTCTAAAAGAGCTAGCTACCTGTAACAGACAATAGAAAATTCTTTCCACACCCTGGCCTAGTGAACATGGGTGTTGCCTTAAAGTGTTCTAGCTGCCCCTGAGAGAAATGGAACCACTGTTCTTCATCTGGAAGCTGAGCTCAAGGCCTCTGCTGAATGGAGAATGACAGAATGAAACACATTCTGGAAATATGGAAATATAATCAATAAAGAAAGCAAAAAACAAGCTGGCCATGGTGGTGCAAACCTGTGATCCCAGCACTTTGGCAGGTAGAGGCAGAGAGATCTCTGTGACTTTGCAGCTACCCTGGTCTACAAAGCAAGGCAAGGACAGCATATGCTACACAGAGAATTCTAGGCTCAAAAAACCAAAGAAAATTTTAAATGCAGAAATTTAAGGAATCCTGGAAATGAAAAAAATTAAAGACTACAGCAAGGAAATACAGAGGAAAGGTTCACACAGAAAACAGAGATCAAGGAGATAAATTTATGCATTGAATACAAAATAGAAGAAATGGAAGACAGCTGTGTTTATACACTCCTTTAATAGCAGAAGTCAGGGATGCAGAGACAGCTGGACTGTTGTGAGTTTGAGGCCAACCTGGTCTACAAAGTGATTCCAGGGCAGCAAAGGCTATAAAAAGCAATCCAGTCTGAAAATAAACAACAAGAACAACAACAACAAACAGAAAAAAAGATGAAATAGATACATGTGTCAAAGAAAATGTTAAATCCAAAAGTTCCCTATCAAAAAACATCCAGGAACTCTGAGACAATATGAAAAGACAAAACATGATGATAATCAGATTAGCAAAAGGAGGATGAGATCAAGGTTCTGGAAGATATTTTTAACAAAATCATACAAGAAAAATATCTTAACCTAAAGAATAAGATGTCCATCAATGCAAGAAAAGCATACAAATATACCAAAGACACTGGAACAGAAAAGAAAGTCCTCTTACCGGAGAATAATCAAAACACTAAATATACAGAACAAAGAAAGAATATTAAAAGCTGTAACAGAAAAAAAAAATTAAACAGACCACACTAACCAATAAAACAGACAAACCAAATAAATAAATAAATGAATAACATAAAATAAAATCCAACCAAGAAATAAATTAAGGCAGATCTATTGGAATTAATCCTGTATTATCAGTAAAGATACTAGAAATTGAAGGATTTAGACAGTGTTCTTATGACTCTAAAGAAACTAGAGAAGCCAAGAAAAATTACTAACTATGCCCAGAAACTTTCAATCAGCAAATGGAGAAAATAAGATGTTGCATGTTAAGGTCAAATTTAAACAATATGTATCTATAAATACAGCTCCAAACAAGGTGTTAAAACCACCACAACCTCCACCACCAAAATACCAAGATTAACAATCACTATTCATTGATATCACTTAATACTATTGACCCAAATTCACCAATAAAAAGACACAGGCTCACAAAATGGATGATAAAACAGAATCCACCCTTCCTCTAAACACATCAAACACAGCTTCATATCAAGATAGACATTATCTTAAGGTAAATGTTTGGAAAAGATATTCCAAATAAATGGACTAGAGTATCAAGCTTGTATAGCAATTTTAATATCTAATGAAACAGCTTTCAAAAAAACTAATCAAAAGATGGCAAAGGACATGATGTATTCAAAAATCCAGCAATATAACATTTCAATACTTAACATCTATGCCCCCAACCTAAGAGTACCCAAGTTATAAATGAAACCCTTCTGCAGCTTGCATCACATCCTAGCCCTCATAAACTGATAGGGGAAAACTTCAATATATCACTCTCACCAATGGACAGGTCCCCCTGACCAAACTGAACAGATAAATACTCCAGCTATCTAACATCAAAAAACTAAATATACCCAAATGATGTTTACAGAACATCCTCCCAAACACAAAAGATTGTTCCCTCTTCTCAGCAACTCATATATTGTTCTCCAAAATTGATGATATATTTGAACAGTGGAAGTCTCAAAAGATATAAGAAACTTGCAATAACCACCTGCATCCTATCAGACCACTAAGGTTTAAAGCAGCACATCACCAATAACAAAAACAATAGAAAGCTTACAAACTCATAGAAATTGAACAATTCTCTACTGAATAAAAAATGGATCAAAACTGAAATAAAGAAAGAAATTGAAGACTTTCTAGAAGTCAGTGAAATGAATATACAAAATATCAAAATTCATAGTACACAATGTAAGTGTTGACAAGAAGACATAGCATTAATTACATTCAGAAAAAAATAATTAGAAATATCTCTTAGTAGCAACTTAACAGCACATCAAAGTACTCTAGAACAAAATGAAGTAAACATAACTAAAAGGAGTAGACAGTGAGAAACTACTGAAATGTGTCTTCACTGGTAAAACTGAATGTTTCCACAGGAAAAGAAAGGTGGATCCTATCAAAATTGATCATGATTAGATTTGAATAGTAGAGATCTTCTGAATAAGCAGAGGTAACTGTTCATCAGACAGCGTGGTCATTCAGTCCAAACAAACTTAATAAAGACTAAAGTTTTCTTCTTAAATAAAAAAGGATACTTTTGTTGTTTCATATCAAATACAGTTAAGAGTTTTAAAATGTTTTAAATAAATTCAAAGGTATAAACTTGTTTGAATTGGTATAATTTGGAGTGAATAAAAAATTTGAGCAGTGTGGTAATAGACCATGCATTTAAGCCCAGCAGAGACAAGCATTTCTGTATTAATTAGTTGTTCTCTAAATTTAGGAGTTACAAGGACAGGGTGTTGGTGGTTCACAGCCTTACTCCCAGCATTTGGGAGGCATGTGCCTTTTACATACCACCTGGGAGGCAGAGACAGGCACATACGACTTACAGTGATTTTATTTAAAAGCTGCTTATAAAAGGCAGGCTGAAAAATCAAAGTAAATGACCTTTATTATCTAGAAATAAATACACTTTAAGGTATATTTGTAAACTTTCAAAGATTTTTAATTTTAATTGAGATATTATATTTTTTTATTTCCAAAAAAAAAAACACAAAAACAAACATTTTGCCCTATAAAAGATATAACATGCCTAAAAAGGTATGAACCTCACCCCTGAATTAGGGTTGGGGCAGGGTTTTGATTTAATCTTTTCAGGAGAATAAAATCATCCAACTAAAGACTATGGAGACCACTGGATACATGAAACTTCTGAAGAAAATAACAGATCACCAAAAGAAAATGTCAAAAGTGAAGGAGTAAACTGGCCAACTGGTATCACTCACCTTCATGTTGTCTCTTCTGTCTTCTACAGACATAAGTGCAAATTGTCTTTAAGTGATTGCTAAAGAACAATCCAAAATCTCTACTTCATATCAGAAAAGCCACCTGGTAAGAAACAGAGGAAAACAGAAAAATAAGGGATGATTCTATTGTCATGAATTTCATAACCTTCTGGCATGATGTGACTCCTATACTTACCACAAACTTCAATAATTAAGAATGTGTACAGTGTTTGTGAAAGAATGAGGGGGTGAGAGAAAAAGCCAAAAAAAATAAGCCTAAAATATAGACAAGTTTACATAAAAAGAGGTAAGTAAACTCTAGCATGAAAAATTTGCACTGGACCAGAGATACCTTTGATTTTCTAATTAATACAAATTAAATAAACACAGATTTCACAACTGTTATAAGACAAACACAAAGTGACACCTACACCGTTATATTTCTGACCCTCCAGCTACTACTAAACTCCTTTACAGAGAGTCCTTTTGCTCTGGAAGTCTCTTAGAAAATGGAGGTGATCATAAAGCTGGGCTATGGCTTGCATTCCCCCGTGTCCCCTTGTGGGTTCAGGCACAGCCCAGCCCTTGCCAACACTCACACACAATACAATGTTGGAGAATATTTTAATATGTTTCCTGATGCATGGATTATGCCACAAGTTTTGGAATCTGCCCTATCCACTTACCTACAACCAGGCACACCTGACAAAATTCTGCATCTCAGAAATTCATTTTGTACCCTGGAATTGAATTTCTCTAAAGCATGCCATTGTGCCTGGTGGTAGATGCAAGGTAAAAAAAAAAAAATCAAAAACAAATAATCAATTATTGCTGAAGGATGATCACCACCAACTCTTTCCTTCCAGTTTCAAAACTATTTGTAAAATTTGTTACACAAAACCATGTGTGGAATACAACATTCATCATTTCTAGAAATGAGACCTTTAGTTTTACAATCTGTCCACTGCAAAACCAATGCCTGAGTGTACACAATAGATATTGATATTATAAGCACCACAACTTTCTACTGCCCAGCCTGCAAAGTTTTCACTTCTCTGGACAACCAACACTCATGACAGGTTGGAGGCCAAGGGTCTTGCTGAGATCACCACATGGAGACCAACAGAACCACAGCCTGAAACACAATCTGAACCACAGTCCATATTGTTCAAAGCAGATCAGGCTGTAATAGCTCTGCAGCCTGCTCTTCCTGGCCTGGGGACAATGACCCCATACTCAGCATGACATCACCTCTGGTCTCACTCATAGCTCTTTTGAGCTACATCAAAGGAAAATCCCAGAAAAAAACTCACAAACTACCACCCACTGTTGCTCCTCACTGCTAAGCCTACAGAGAGTCTCCAATTAGCTTGAACAATACAGCTGAATCTCAGGAGAGTAGTAGCTCCTCTACCAGTGGATCAAAAGATCAAATGATGCAGATAGCAGAGGCATTCTAACTTTGCCCTAACCCCTCTGGGAACAGTTAGGGCAACACTAGCTAATAGCCTAGTGTTGTTATAAAAGAATAAAAATCCCAATTATTCAATTTTAAAACCTGCTAGCGCAGGGAGGCAGAGAAAGCACCATCAGACCCTGGTACTCACCTCACCACCAAGAGGAAAAAGCCCCAAAATCTCACCAGTTCAGATGACAGCAGGGGAATAGGCCAAAGGAAGCCAAGGCCAAAGGCTTTCTATCTCAAAGCTCCAAAAGCCCAAAAGCTACCAAGCTAAACCTCCTTCCACTTTTACACTCTGTCTTAAATACATTTCAGCTAAAAGTTCCACTTACTCTTTAATCCCTGTCAGCTGGTTTCTTGCTTTGCCTCTTGACCTAGGGTTAACATTATTCCATCCTGTGCACAGAGAGCTTTTGAATTAAAGGTATGTTCCAGGGCTGACAGAATCATCCCATAATCACCTTTTTAGAATAAACAGAAAATTCTTGGATTTAAGGTTTGTGTTAGGGCTCAACCATACCAAACAGAGCACAGGTTTTTACAGTTCACAATCTAAGGGATCACTCTGGGATCAAATATCCTGCAACACCCTCATCTTGGAAATGATTTAAAATTCAATCTTCCACTCTCCCAGGGCACCTGTTCATTTTCCAAGATACAGGTAATTTATGTTACCCACTCAGTGTCCAGTGAATTCATGTCTGCCTCATAGTTAGGAAGTCCTTTAGTGAAGCTTCAGTCCAAGTCAAAGTGTAACAACCATTAAAGAAACAAATGGCCATGAATTTGAAAGAAAGGAGTAGTTAATGGGAGCTCAATGAAAATGAGATATAAAACAAAAAGGATATGGCTGTTCCTAGGTATGTTGGAGTAGAAAGTTTATTATAGATAGAATAGAGAACACAGTCAAACACAGGGAAATCTGGGACAGTCTAGAGTTGACATGATGCTGAGCCATGTGAGACTAGAGGAGAGAGGAAAGTGGAGAGCCAGAACAAAGGGCCAGGAGGATAAATGATAAATGAAAAATACCAGGTAACCAAAACAGTTAGAATACATAGGATGGACAGCTGGGAGAAGGTCAGCTCAATTCCTGGGCTAGAGATCTGTGTTTGACACCCATACCTTGTAACAGGTAAGGGCTGAGGGATGCTGGGAGAACCTGACAGCCACATCTGCTTTGATTGTTAAGTAGCCACCTTAATGATTCATCCCAGCATTTGAGAAGTAACAGTTGAGAGGAATGAGAAGGTTAAAAAAATTTCATTATAACCTCAAAAATTATTTTTAAAAGTTGAAAATGGCTTTATGATCCAATATTCTTCAGGGAATATATATTAGGGCACACAAAGTATTACTCACACCTTTTCTCTCAGGTTGTGCATTTTCAAATGGGGGAGGGAAAGCATTCCTGTTAGTCACTACCACCCCACTTTGTCCAGATCTTCTGTGTGTTTGAACTAGTGTAACTATAAAAATTTGCTTTCCAGAAACACGTTCAGCAAGTAATCCATAATCTTGATTCTCTTTGTGTCTGACACCCAGCCCTAAGTATACGCTTTTCACATTAACTGACCATCTAAAATTGATTACCATTATCATTGCCATTTTCCCTCCTCCCCCTCCCTTTCTGTGTTGTGACAACACCAGCTTCAAAGTAGGTCAGTTATCTCAATTCTTACACAGGTCCCTCTTTATTTGTAATCACCCACCTCCAAACAAACAAACAGAACCCAGGGAGGTCAGTGGACACTCATTCACGGATCTCTTTTACTTCACACTGACCAGTCAGAGCCCACCTGAAAAGAGTTGCAGGATTGTGTTCTAGGCACTGAGTAGTAGAGGTAGCATTCAGTGTTTAAATAAAGTGTAAACTACATAACATGTGAAAGACTGATCTACAGGAGACATTGCTTTGAACAAAAACAAAAATCAAAGCACTAGAGAAAAAGGAAAAAATTCTTAATGACTGGGGATTATCAGAGAATATTAACTAATATGAGACTAGAGCAGTGATGCATCAACAAAATAAAATTTAATAATACCAACTGACTTATTTATTTATTATGTATACAGAGTTCTGCATGCATGTTCACTTGCACACCAGAAGAGGGCACCAGATCTCATTATAGATGTTGTGAGCCACCATGTGGTTGGTGGGAATCGAACTCCTTACCTCTGGAAGAGCATCCAGTGCTCTTAACCTCAGAGTTGAAAAAGAAAACACATAGGCATACTGACTTTGCAAACACAGACCATTCTCTTGTAGAGGGAAAGCCATTAATAAGATACTGTGGGACATTGTCACTGTGAGACTGTAACCTGCTGCTGAGACCTGTAACCTGACAGACAAAGCTTTAGCCAATAGCCTGTCTCAAATTTTAATTGACAAAACTGTGTCAATGAAGATTGTACATATGGGCATAGGACAGTCCCTTAATTTGAAATTAAATATTCACTGGATCAAGCTACCTGACCCAACTTGTACACCCACCAATCTGGTCTGTTTTCATTTGCATTCCTGAATTAATAAATACATGTTGGGAAATTACAAATTAAAAAAAAAAAAAAAAAACCTCACCCTGCCACATTTCTAGATAATCCTCGTGAACAAACATGTGTATCCCAGGATCCTCATCTCTAAGAGGCCTGGTTAGCATACTACTTATCTGTGGATTGGTTTACAGGCAGTCTTCCTTCAGCTAAATTCTAACTGCTGCCACTAGTTTCTCAGCAATAGGAAATCCTTTACATTATCAGTTATATTCTTCTATATCACAGCTTAATATTGGAGTGCTCTGTGACACAGGACATACCATTTACAACCCCCACAATATCCAAATGGATGTTTTAGAACTTAGAGAATCTACCTGACACCCCCAAAGATCACCAGGATCTAGGACTAAAAAAGGTCACCTACAGCTCACCAGACTAGTGACTCTACCCCAAGGTCAGCAGGAATTGGGCCATGGGTCACCAATTCAAAAAACAAGGTCATAAGATTCCTTACTCAATGAACAGCCTGAGGATAACCACAAGGATGGGAAAGTATCTTATCTCAAAGTGAGGCATTTGTGCTGAGCAGCCTACCAACCTTGTAGTAGAACATTCAATGACACAGAAAATACCTAACGTTCCTGAGGCCTACAGATAGCTCGCTCAATGTTGGTTATTTTATCTAGCCATTCACTTTGTAAAAGCTTGCCCATGCTGAATGTCACCCGGTTCTATAACTGTTAAACTGGAATTTCCTGGTCCTTCCTAAAACTCCAATCAAAACCCTGCCATGCAGCTGCTCAGGGCTCTCCTCTCTGATCCACTGTGTTGGTGATGATGGAGAGACCCAGCTTAAACCCAAATAAAACTCTTTGCTCTTGCATATGAGGTCCAGCTCCTGGTGATCTTCGGTGACCCTAAGATTTGGCCATAACATATAGGTTCTCATATTGGATCCCCAAGTCTCCCAAGCAACCCAGGCACAGGTTGCCAAGCAATAGCCAGTAAGTGAGCACTCTGTGTCTGACTGTGTCTTTCTGTGTTTTTCTCTAGTTTCCCATTTAGGGCCTTGGGGCAAAATGTGTAATCTGTGTGGTCAGAAAGGTGAGAGCTGATGCTTTGGACAGCTGTGGGCCAGCGCGGGCCTGGAAGACTTTCCAGACACCCCTCGAAGGGGCAAATCTGTAAAAGGAGTTGAACACTGAGATTTCTGTGATCTCTAGACCTCAGAGAGGATGAATGTGCCCCTATCTGTAAAAGGTGGTAGAGTACCCAGTTTTCTGTGATCTCTGGATCTTTGAACAAGGACAATGCAGGTAGCTCCTGCATCAGGGATTCGCTGATATCTTACTTTCATTTTTTCCACTGCAGGAGTGGCGGAATCTGCTGTCTGGCTCTATGTATTTTTCTGCTGCACAAGCAATGGGATACAGCTGTTTCTGTCTTGTTTAACTGTTTTGACTCTCTCTGGGACTTACTAAGGACATGGGACAGAATCATTCTATCCCTCTAGACTTGATTCTTTCCCATTTCAGAGAAGCTTGAGCCATGCTCCACAAGTTCCAGTGAGAGTGGCGAGGAGGTGCCAAGGGATGGATACAGTATGTGGAGCTCCAGGCTTGGCACCTCTGCCAATGTTCTCTGGTTTCTGGTTTGGCAGAGCTTAGCCATTACTCTGGCCTGGGGTCTGGCAGAGCTTGGCCACTGCTCTGGCCTCTGATCTGGCCGAGATTTGCTGCTGCTGTGGTCTCTGGTCTGGCAGAGTTTGGCTGGTGTTTAGACTCTGGTCTGGTAGAGATCAACAGATATTTTACTGCTTCATTCACTGGTCTGGCTGAATGCAGGACACCATTCCAAACTCTGGTGTAGTTGGGTGGAGCCTGATTTGGGGGTAGGTCACCACTTATGGAACAGGATAGAGGGCCCATGGAGAGACAGGCCACTGTTTTGAGTTTTGGTATTTTCTTCTTCTTCATTTTCTTTGCACCAGAGCTTTGAGACAAAAAAAAATAAATAAATAAAAAAAAAAATAAATAAATAAAAAAAAAGCAATGAAATTCAGGTGGGCAGGGCTCCCGGGGGAGAGACCGGACCATTTCAGGAGGATACCTGGGATGCCCTGATGTCCTGTTCCTAGGAGGAACCCAACTCCCTTGGGCACTCAGAGAAAAGCCCAAGTTGACCGCCCAGAAATCATAGGCTCCTCTGAAGATTACGCATATCTTTTCCTCCCTCTCTAGAGACTTTGATAATCTCTAGACTGGACTAGAGCCCACAAATTTATTCACTTGCACTTTTATAGTAGAGCAACTTAAAATTAAACACCTGTGTCAGCTACCAGAGCCTTGAAACAAAAGAGCAGTGAAAGTCAGGAAGGCAGGACTCCCTGGGGAGAGACAGGATCATTTCAGGAGGATCCAGGGGATGCCCTGTTCCTAGGAGGAACCCAACTCCTTCGGGGTCTCAGAGGAAAGCCCAAGTTGACTGCTTCCAGCCCATCTGCACAACATAAACAGGAAACATGCAGCAAAAAGCCTTGGAGGTGCAAATTCCAAGCTTCCAGATGAGGGCAGGAGAATCTCATCTGTGCTGCCAGTGGCAAGCAGGCAGCAGAAAAGAGCAAACTTTCCAGTGACCCCTTGTCCCTCCATGCCCTTCTGCCCCTATAGCAAAAGAGAGAGAGGAGGTGGAAAGAAAGACCCCCGCTCCAGGAGAATAAAGAATAGGGGAGGGGGCGTTGAAGAAGAGGCCCGGCCTCTAAGAGCTCAGCCGCCCACTTCCCGAGCCTTGAGTCCCAGTGGCCTTGGAGGAACCCGAAGGCCGAGCCCTCTTGGGTGGGGCGAGGGAAGGGCTTGCGCAAGTCGCAGCGCAGGCGCAATGTGCGCCTTCATTGGCAAGCGTGATGTAAGCGCTGTTGCTATGGCTACAGACGCTGAAGTGAAAACGCTGAGCTCGCATAGGAGGGGTGGGCGGCGGCGGCCAGGGCTGTAGACAGGAACCTGCTTCCCGGGCGAGGTGGCGGTGGTCATG
>JAEOAE010000773.1:0-23196 GCA_036365155.1 Meriones psammophilus
GTAGATGCTGCAGAAAAAGGATGGCTTCTGAGCGGTGCAAGTCAGCACATACCAGCGAGTCTTCCACTTCGGTGTTAGCAAAAAGATGATGTACAGCAACAACTTTGTAGGTGCTGTTCCGTTAGAAAAAATACCCGGGCTGACGCAGACGTAAACGCGCCCCTGCAAGCAAACGAAAAGTCAATTTCTACTACAGCAACATCAGGAACAGAAGCCAAAAAGCTCACCGGAACAGGGAAACACCAGCAGTTGACGGACGGAAAGGAAGAGAAAGCCACGCAGCATCTGGAAAGCACACGAAGGTGGAGCCAAAGGATACAAGGCCGCAGCGGCAGGACGAAAAGATGCAGCACACACAAAGAGAACAGAAGGTGTTCTCCAACGCATGCAAAACGGACGAACGCCATTTAGAAAAAAAGGTCACATCCCTTTGGCCTGGAAGCGTTGCCCTGTTGATGCAAAACTGGTGGACTGCCTACGAAAGGGTAACGCTTGCTCCGCTGAAGCGCAACGACGATAACAGTAGACTTGATCGTCTGGAAGAAGGTCCTCTTTCGCCGGCTCACCTTGTCAAGCGACTTGTCAAAGCAGACGACAATTGTTTATTTCAGGCTCTCTCTGATCAGGTGAGTGACGCTTGGCGGTATGTTGTATATTCCTGCAACCGCTGCAGATGTGGACGAACTGCGAAGTCCTCGTATATAGTCGTCCACCTGTGTAGATGATACGTGTGTACCTGTCTCTTGAACAAAAGGTGAAAATCCTGCATACCTTCGTGACCTGTCTACATCCAAACTAACCCTCAAGTATATGTATTATTCATTTGTATTCATCAAGGTGTATATCACGTGTACCCCACATTATGGGCGATGAGGTAGTAGTAAAAATATCATTAAACACGCGTTTTTCATGTGCTATGTGTACTGTCATTTTATCATCACGAATCGCTCCGACGATTGCCCCATGGGTGCTGTGTCCAGTTCTTCGTGTAGAACTAAAACTATATATACAGATACAACCAGCCCGCCACCTACACTTCTGCGTTTGTTTGTTCACAAACAAGTCGTTGAAAAGCGGGGTTTGGTATTTTGGACAAGTGTCTGGGGATATCCGTACGGTAGCCCACATGTGTCACTGACAGGAGCACAAATACATATGGTCAGTCTTTTCTATTGTTTTTGTGGAATTGAGGCATGTTTCAGTGCCCGTACAAAGAAATCTACAGATTTTTGAATATAATGTGAATAATTATGGACGTGGGCCTACATTGTATCGTACATCAATAAGGTACTAGATTTGTAAACGTATACGCAAACGTACGTACGCTTGCAGTGCAAAGTACTGTTGTACACACGTATACGCACCTGAGGCGAACAACCAGCAAGTGCGCTGGGGAACTTTCTCTTCGTTTGACAGATCAGCAGTTCACGCAGATGGTCGATATGTATATTCATGTCAAACTAATGATCCGTACATGTACAAAGAAGTCGTATACATATGAAGAAACCTACAGCATATGCCTATTTTTCAATGATGCTAAAGTATAAGCGTGTGTATGCATCGTCTTTGATAAATCGCCAATTGCGCGCCTTGGGATTCACGCAGTCAGGCTATCACTTTTATTGGGAGATTAGTGAATGTTAAGTTATACATTGGGATACACATATATAACGTCTGCGTGCACATGTGTTTATGGAGCGCGCGTGAAACGGAAAGTTCCCATTCTTCTCCACCGTGACACAGAGAGAATAGTCTGTAATGACTATGTATGTATACATACAATATGTGCTCGTAGGTCAAGTCACTTGACGTGTTGCTGCAAACTCGTGGACCTACGGATGTATTTGCAGTGTTGCTTCAGTGAAGGAGAACGCACCTGTCTGCTCTGAGGTTATATTCGTCATACAGCCCGAGCGACATGACATATGTTACTATCCCCTGTATTTTATGTACGAGGGGTATAGAAAGGAACAGAACCACTTATTTACGTGAAGTGTACATGAATATGGTTGGTTGTGGATCCATGTTACATACACGTAAGGTGATCTGTGTATCTTCCAGCGAGCACTTATTCACTACTCTACATGACTATACATATACGCGTGTCATATGGGGGCATATAGAGACTTTGCAAGAGAGTGTTGCAAGGATTGTCATATATTTGGACACCTATTCAGTTATAGTGGCGAGACTGCCTATCCTCACCCGGGTCGGGACGAAATATGGGTTTCCTATACGCACAAAGGCAGTGTCTGCAGCGTTGGAGGTCAAAATGCTACTCTTCCATACTCATGTATATCCAGTGTACACGGTTACATATGTGCCTGGGTGTCGGAGATTTTCGTTCGCACATGTAATTATGTACGCTACAGTAGCCATTACAGTTGTGTGCAGAATACTGAAACACATACACATAGAGTGCACCGTCTCTCTTTGTACATACACATAGATAAACATATATCTAGTGTCCTTGCAGAGGAGCAGCTGAGTTGAGCAGATTTGTGTATTCTCAGACTGACAAATCGGCGGCCGCTATTTATGATGTGTAGAGACTTCTCTGCCCTCGTGTGTTGTTCTCTGTGTGTGTGTGTGTGTGTGTGTGTGTGTGTGTACGTGTACGTGTGTGTACGTGTGTGTACGTGTTCACGTGTTCACGTGTTCGTGCCTTCCATTTATACGTGCCCACATCTGCTCTTCTATCTGGTACCTTTCTGATGATGGCACGAGCCTGAGGACCTGTTCGGTGCCTATCTACAGATATATGGCTCGGGAGTTCCATCTTTGCATTCGACAATTCGCTGTGGAGGTACTGGTGACGTTGTTCTTCAAACTCACTCCCTCTGCGCTTTCGCGCAGCAACAGCAGGGCAACACGCTCAGGGCAGTAACAGGAGACGCAACCACGTCCGCGTATGCATGCTGCAAAATGTATGTCACGGGTAGCGGCTTCCTTGCAAACAGGGTATCCTACATACATGCGCAACCTGACTACAAAGAATCTAACAGATACAAGCCACTTCGTCTTGTCACCTTGTGTTGGGCATACGGTCAGAAGGATTTTTCGCAGTATCAATGTAGCTAATTAATAACATCCACATCAAATACTCTCTCTAGTGTCTGACATAGGTATGGGGCCACCTCCCAAGGACATGTATTCTAAGTAGTAAAAATTTAACAATTTTGGAGTTTATTAGTGCGTTACGCCGCGCAGCATCTACTTCGTGTCTAACACTGTTGGTTCTGCTCTACACTTGCAGAGCTTGAACATTGTTTGTAGACGAACGCGTGCAGCGTAATGTTGAGTAGCTCGTGTACGCTGTCTTTTCTTTGCATTTCCGCTTCCCTGCATGCGTCCGTGCAGAACACACACGAACCGACCGCCGTGTTGTGTAGACCTATTACCGTATAACTGTGGACGAGCATAGCTCCGTATGCTTTAACAACAGCGTAGATCCGTGTGTCTATCTCAGCGCTTCATTTGCATCGTCAGGTCTGCAGGTATGTGTGGCTGTACACACTTGTCATGTTACGTTGAAAAGCGGAGCTGTCGCTGGAGTCTCGAACCATTTATCGACAAAGGGAGGCTTTCTCGTTCGAAGGCGTATTTGAAAGAGGACTAGCAGCTGGGAGGTACGAAGCAATATTTCGCAAGCCGTAGCCTCAATTTCATTTTCCACCTCACCATTTGTACATCCGCGGTAATGTGATGATGATGATGATGATGATGATGATGATGAGGCGAATAGAAGCGTAGACGTACCAGGGGCATCGCGCGTGACCGTGGAGTGACTGGCCTTTCAAATTATCTTTCAGAGTATACTTGCGTCTAATCACATCACATGTGCGAATGCTTGTATTGTCTGTCTAAATTCTCGATTTCTCTTTTTCTCTGTCTCCCTCTCTCTCGATATATATATGTATATATCTATATCGTAGTACTGAGTGCTGCCTAAACCGCCTGACGTCCGGCTCTTCAACCGCTCGTGTACATTTGTCTCTCTTTTGGGCAGTTGCCTCCACCTTTCTGTGTACCAGCTCAGCTGGTTGAAAAGCCTATATTTGAACCAATACAGGTACCTATACAAAGAGCGCAGAACAATCCATATCTTCCACTCGAAAAACACGTTCAGGGTTGCTCATCCACTGTGCCTCACGTATCTTTCTGCCAGACAGTTTACTAATTTTAACAGAAAATACACTTAGCTGATTGTAGGTACGCATATAGCATTCCGACGTGAGCATTTTGTATCAGCTGCGGCTCTACGTGTGAATTGACCTGAATAACCTTTGCTGTCTCGACATATCAATTGACTACATGTCGCACATATATATATATATATATATATATATATATATGTATATACTTGCATACATCTGTACTGGAACACAGTATTATCTGTAAAAACTTTACAGTCTTTTAGCGCGTGCAACGTTTTCCTGGAAGAACACACATGGACTACGTCCCCTTCATTTCACATATGCAGTTTAGACACACAGGAGTGCAACTATCTCTTGGAAGGAAAAGATGTGCTGCCAGTTGGATGCGCGTACATGAAGATGACAGAAAATTGCTATCTCCACTCAGTTGTTCATCATATGTATAGAACTGGACACACAGCAAGTGACAAACACATAGATTTGTATTCAGTAGAAGCAGTGGTAATAGACATGCATACGGAGAGTCCCGCCTTGAGTGTTGACAAGTTCCGGCGTAAGGATCGACAAACGTGTTGCACTGTGCAGGGGAATGTGCCCTATTGTGAATTTGCTGTCCAAAGCCCTAATGTGGTGGGTCTGGTCTGGTTGTCACATCCGTGCATGTATACACATGTGTCTACAATAACTACGTATCCTTTTTAATCTAGCCAGCCAAATAGTGTCTCTGCCCTTCTACTACGAGAGCGATGGCCTGGAAATGATGATCGCGACTACAGGTCCAGACCAAAAAATGTGCTAAGTGTATCTATTTTGCGTTTTTCAGGTAGTTTTGACGTGGCGTCCTACACCCTTCCTTTCAAAAAACGCTCGTCTATATGTACATCCAGAGATACGAGTGTTTGCTTGTAACATTTCACCGACGATAAAGTAAATAACTCGAATACTTCCATTGATGCTTGATAAAGGACCTGTGTGTAATTTCTCCGACGGTGTCTCTTTTTCTGCAGGTGCGCTGCTGACAGAGAGCTGCAGGCCCTTTCTCTACTCTACGAGTTGCCTGTTGATTTTATGACGAGCATTTCATTTGCGCCATACATTTACGGTACAACGTACACAACAGAGCGCTCCAACAGCAGCAGCAGCAGAAGATAGGGCAGCGATAACCGCAGCGGCGGGGAAGAAAGACTCAGCCATGGCAGAATCAGGGGGCGGTGCGGTTACTTTTTACTCGTTCGACCCTCAGAAGACCGAGCCGGTTTTTCGCACGACATTTTCTCTGCGCTCCTGCCTTCGCTCCTCTTTTGTTTCTCTCCGTTCTCTCATCTGGCTGTTGAACTTGCAGATCATTCGGTTGGGCTCCGCTTACCTGCAGCTTCACGTTTTCCTTATCTGCTCTTTCTTCTTCCGTTTCTGCAAAGTTGATCTCGGCTTCTTTTGCATTTGCTGCAGGAGAGACGCCGGGGCACAGCGAGCCCTTCCCCTTCCTTATCGGCAGCCGAAATGGTAAGTGCAGCTCGTGTGCTTGTCGCCGCCTCCGTCGACGAGGTAGAAGGTGGACAGCCATTTTCTTGCACCTTGAAAATATCTATCGTATTTGTCTCTTTGCTAGGGAGCCATTTTCGTCCTTCTCAGGATCAGCGGCAATCCCTTGCGCCAGTGTCGTTCCAGGTTCCTTTTCTGTGTGGCGGCTGTTCTCGAGTCCGTCAGCGCTAAATTCTCCTTGATCAACGTTTCTGGCGGAAGGACTGCTTTTTGTATATCCTGGTTGAATGCACTGGTGAAGGAGCACGGTTGCTGGTGCTCGCTTTGGTATCATTATCTCGTCGTCGAGGGCAGCAAGCGCCCACCAAGCAGAGTATGCGCTTTCTCTCAAAGCTTGTTTATCTTCAGATGTCACGGGCGCGGCTGACGCAGGCAGCACCGACAGTTCTGTCAGCTTACATTCTACGGCTGCTAGTTCCACCGATAACACCGGCACTTCAACTTTCTGTTGTTGTAGTATGAGGGCTTTTTCGGTTGCAGGCATCACCGACAGTTCTGTTCAGCTTACATTCTACGGCTGCTAGTTCCACCGATAACACCGGCACTTCGCTTTCTGTTGTGGTAGTATGAGGGCTTTCCGGTTTGCCAGTACATTCCGTTGCCTGTCGCTGCTATTGCTTTGCACTTGTACCCTGGTGCTTGGGCTCGTTCTAACCTAGAGACGGTGCTGCGGGTATAGCTACAACACAGTGCTTCATCAACCTGCCGGTGATTTCCAAGCATATTCCGCGCCGCGTTCGAGTAGCTTTTTCTGAATTTGTTCGCGTCTACACCAAGGTTTGCGACTCTGAGGTCCAGGTGGCCTTTTAAAATAACTCAGCCTCTCAGAATCTTTTAGAATCTCTGTCCCACGGCGCAGAAGGAGTCACTGGTTTGCCCGCGCGGGTGCGACACTTATCCTGGAGAGCCTTATCTGCGAGTCTCCCCGAGGAGGGCTTGAAAGTCTGTAGCTGCACCATCTGTGACCACGTTTGTGGCTGGAGCAACGCTACCGGAATTTTCCGATATAACCCTCGGCGGACGGGCGGACCTTTGCGCCATGGCGTCAAATCCTTGAGCCAGGTGAGCAGGTGAAGTTTTGAATATGACTGTGCAAGTCATTTGGCGAGCGGAAGTGTACGACTATAGCCCTGTGCTGATTCTACGTCCTCGATCCACACTCACCGTCGATTTCTGGCTATAAATGTGGCGTTCGAAAAGGATTTGAACGCGTACCGCTGCACACTTCTTTCCGTGCAGTATTTGGGCGCAGTGGATGAAAACGTTGCTCTGTGCAGTATAGCCGGCGGGATTGTGCTGCTGGAATTTCAAACCTCGCCCGGGAGGGTGATCCCGCGGTGCGCGCTCTGGAGATCTGCAGAGATTGATAGGCAGCGTCGGAAGGCAGTAAAGGGACCTGTAATGTCTCCTGCGTGACAGGCGGTTGAGCGAAAAGATAGTGTCTTTGCCAGAAAAAAAAAACAAGACGTTTCCCTTCGTGGAAAAAAACTCGACCTTCCAAAACCTTCCGTGGTAACACGTGCGTACTTGTGTCGAAGGCAAAGTTCAGCAGTTTACAGTGCACTGCGAAGGAGGCACTAGCGTGCTGGGCAACATCTCGCTGCACTAACCTGTTTACCTAAGAGGCTGACAAGGGGATCAGAACACGAGGTTCTACGCGAAGTGGAAAAGTCGCACACCTGCAACTCCGTGTAAAGTGAAGGCCTCAACAGAACATCGTACGTGTATCTTGGTACGAAGCTAGGAGACCGTGCAATTATTTTGAAGCGTGTTCCACCCCATGGTACAGTCCACAGCAAAGAAGGATGGTTCGACTATTATCCACTCTACCTCACAGCTCAGGTATACATGTAGCATCAAGCCAAGGCTTGATAAAACCGAAAAAAAGTACTCAGATTTAACGTTATGGTCACCATAATGCCTGGAGATTGTTAAAGTCTCAGTACACTTATGTTTTTGAGGATGACTGAACTGCTCAAACAGCCGTGTGCTGCCAGAACTGGGTGCCTAGCCAGGCCGCCTAAGTTGCTAACGAGCGTCAGGTTGTAGACTTGACTTCTGGCCGTTTGTCAAAATCTGGTAAAGGCAGGCTAAACCGCCTACCTTCAGACTAGGGAGCGTCACTGAACTAAACTACCGCCATCTTTTATAATCCTCCATGCACGACCGCCACAGCATTGCCTTGACTGCCTCGCAACGGCAACCCGTGACGATGAACGATGGTTGGGGACCTCACCGAAGCTTTGAAACAAAGGTTCAAAACTGACGCCAAGATAGCCGCAGTACGCGTGCGCGTTCGTGCGTATGTGTGTTTCGTGTCGCAGTGTGTTGTTAATCCTACTAGGACAGCAGGTATCCGTCGACAGCCTAAACGGATCTATAGGCAAAACTTCTTTTCCAGCCTTCTGAAGCCCTCTTAATACGGATTGTGGTCTACAAATTGAGATGAGTTTCCGCCGCTCTGACAAGACTACTTCTGCGGCGTCGAAGAGTTACGACATTTGACGGTCTCGGGCATAGTACGATCATATTTTAGCTCTGTTTGTACAGCCACAGTTGATCCACTTCCGGAAGAGAATTTCTATTTTCCGACGCAGACCCAAAAGGAATCAATGACTCCACACATCACTGAGCTGTAAAAATGCCTTATCAACGCCAGAGAACGGCGCCACTCGATAAAGACGCTTTTGTCAAAACGTGCCTGTGACCTTTATATGTATGCACACTGGTGCAAGCCTATTTGTCCGCGAATCCGAGAATCCACCATGTTTATGTTCACGCCGGAGTAAGTGTGCTCGCAGGTGTACAGACAGTCTGTATATCAGGTCATTTGCAAGGAAATGCACAGTAGAGCTGCTTCGCGGAAGCCTTTGCCAGTCTTTTCAGTCAGGCGCGCTGTCTAAATGAGTTCAACTACACATCAAAGCACAAGAGGCGTTTACAACCTCTCCAGCAAAACGGGAGGCCCCGCAGCTGCTGCAAGGGCCTTTTAGCGCGTCGTTCATCAGCAGGAGATTTCGTATTATATATATAAATGATCACGACGTTACACTCCTGGTGAAATTCCGTGCACTGCATTCCAACATATTCCACCTGCTCTGCGGCGCTGGAGTAGTGGCTTCACCCAGGTAGCAAAAAGAACTGCAGAAGTTTACATCTCCTCTGTGTATATATATGTCCCCACCACTCGTAGCGTGTCTGTTGAAACGAGTAAAGGTGATTACTCCCCTCACTTGACACATAAGCCTACGATACCTGGCGCGCAATCACCTACGCGTAATGTATACATAACGAAGAAAGATGGATATTTTCTGCTTGCTGATGCACAGACGTATAAATTTGTACTTCTGCACCTACTTTGTCTCTTAGTGCATGTCAACAAACATAAAGCTACAGCAGCGTGCCGGCCAGTCACGCAAAGCATTATTCAGTGCAAATCTCAACGTTCCTCTTTCGTTTGCCTCACTGGCACGAACTACTTACAGCACCTCCAATGTTCTGCTTGGTACTGGAGGTCGGTTACACAAAACTTTATCATTGGAAAACCTTTTGCTCTGCCTTCTGACATTCACATATATATATATATATATACATATAGATGTGTATGCACCTTTATGCTGCCACTGACCGTAGCACCACCCTTGAAAAGCGGGTCTGAATGAAATCTACTCGTTTATCTCCTCGCGCTCTGGACGTACTGCGAGATCATCGTCAGTTTGTCTTTACGCAGACCGAAGAAAGTCAGTCTACCAGGATTTGTCCAGCTCGTACTTGAACCACTGATACTGTCAGAATATCTGAGGGCATTCATAAGCTTGAGCAACTGGGGTATGAGTGTACACTCCTGTCGTACACTATGGAGCAAGGATTCTGCGGAACAAACACGTCATAGTTTAGTCAATGCAGCTGAAAAACTATTGCGACATAAAGCCTATAGCGTAGTTCGTGTCAAGTGATATCATCCAGCGTGGAATGACGTACGCCACCATCAACAATTTTCGCAGGCGAAAATGGTGTGTGAATTTTAAGGAGGGACTCTCAAGCGGAAGTAGCCAGAACGGGGTATCTGCGTTGGTCCTCGACATGCGCCATTTATCTGCATTTGGGCCTCTAGGCCTACATAATGCTATCCCTCTCTACTGCAAATGTACTGTAAGGGAATGCACACTTCAAGGGACGGTAACTTGGATCTCCTTTTGCCGTGCAACTCTAGAAAATTTCCGTCAGTTCTGGATACGATACAAGTGAAAGCACCCAGGTACTCTATGAAGTGCATTTAGCACCAAAAAAGCTGGACACTGGAAGATTCTTTGGCGCTAACTACTACTGAGGCAATGCAGGTGTCAGGGTGCAAAACGGCATCCCCTTTCGGGGTGTACTCTATCAAAAATGTTTTATATACAGACACGCAGGCGAACACTAGTCTCTGTATTCACTGGAGATATACAGTCACTTTAGTAGTATCGTACGTTGCGTCATCTAAAAGGGCAAGAGCACAAAGCAGCAGTCAAAGGAGACTGCCGGAGGCTATGTAAAAACTGGCAGAACAAGCAGCTAAGCATTCAAGGTGCGAAGAAAAGCGGCGAGATTCAGAGAAGCTGAAGCTTTGCAGCTCGAGCGTAAGCAGAATATATTACATGTTTAAAAGGAGGAGGCTGCACGTGCGGCACTGTAGCAGTTATCAGCACATCTCAGCAACCGTTGCTCAGCACACTCATCTATCAGGTCACGCATATACAGAACAACTGGATCATGCTATGCAGAAAGGAACAAGACGAGAAAACCACGGAGAAGGAAGCGGAAGCGCACAGAAAGTCGCGTTGATCGTTTGAAAGTAATCAAAACATAGTAAAAGGGTAGCAGAGGGAGATATTGAAGGGACAAAGAGAAGAGAAACAAAGAGAGAGAGAAGCGGAAAACGCCGCTGGGGAAGAAGAATCGGACGGTGAGGCATACCATATGCAACGAAAGCGGAAAACAGGTCGGCAAAAGAAGAAACAGAGAAGAGAAATGCAGAGAGAATGGTGGTCTGTTCTCAGTGTTCTTTACAATACCGTGGAGGGGATCTGGAAGCAAAGGAAAACAAGGAATTTGTATTATCCATGGAGGTTCTCGTCTCTTTGCACCGCACACTGCATAACAAAGAAGAAAACAAGAAGCCCAAAGACGCAACGTTTAGAAAAGAGAACCAGATGTGCAATCGGAACGTCGTGAGAAACAAATAAGGCAAGCGGGAAACACACGAAGGGAAACCAAAGAAGGGTAAAACAAAGATGCATCGCCTTCCTCAAAGCCGGACGGAACGTGCTGGCAGAGTTAATGCAAGAGAGATGGGGGTGGGATGCAGCAGCTTCTGGGATGCGCACAGGAAGTGCCGAGAAAAAAAAAAAGGAAGCAATAGACAGGCGGAGGAGCATATGAGTTGTGTTTGATAGGACTGTTGTTTCGCGAGCAGACCTTCAAGTGTAGCGGTAACGTCATACTCCTCTAAGGTGTATGTGTGTACAGCTGCAACACATCATGGGAAGTTTTAGACACTCGGAAAACAAATGGAGAACCGTAAGAACGGAGATGGGAACTGAAAGGGAAGAAAGAGAGACAAGGAGAAGGGGAGAAAAATCTGTCAAGGACAATCAGGAAAGAAATGAATGAAGGTAGGAGACCGTGACCGAAGACGAAAGTTGAATAAGACAGGCTTGGAATAAATGAATTATCGAAGGAAAAGCAGGGGCGAAGGAAAGAAAAGGAAGTAAAATGCAATCCAGCGTTTTGCTTTTTCCGTCAAAAGCAGTTCACAGCAGTTACCTTCTCGTAAGCGTAAGTGTGACATGATTGCAAAGATGAAAACGATGAACATAGAGCAGAGTGAGAAGCCAAGAGAAAGGAGATAACGGAAAGAAACCACGAAAGTAACCAAGCGTCACCAGAAACAAAATACGGAGGAAAATATTAAGAAATGTGTACTTTGTCTCGCGTCCCAGGTTTGTCTTTAGAGGACTCATGGAAGCGAGGTCTAGTCAAAAGAAGTTGCAGCTAGTAATGTGAATGTTATGTATCCTAACGAGAGAAAACAAGGTGATACAAAAGGGCGAAAGAGAAAAGAATAAGATACATATCTGCCCCGTACAATTGAAGCATGAGCTGTTGCTCAGCAAAAAAGAAGGCACCCCCACCAATTTATGTGATCTACCCGCCCCAGTCCACATACCTGTTCTGGCAAGGAACTCCAGTACATGTGCATACCGTAATAGCAGACACTGCGGACGGACGGACGGAAGAACTTCTGAGAAACACTACTGAGAAACTCACGAGGAAGAAACACAGAGGGTACGCGGCGCTGTGTAAAAAAATAACGCCCCCACGAAGAAAGCAGACGACAACATTACTTCTTTTTACTCTCCGAGTTTTTCTTCATGTGCGCGCTCCTCCCTTGTTTACAAAGTGCAGAGGGCAAATGCGTTTGCGGTAAAGCACGGCACCGTGGAAAGGAAAGGAAATATCGTAGGAACCACTTGTGTCCACGTCACTCTCCACGCACACCGGAATGGACAAGCGTGTTCATATGCAGCCTGACGCATTTGTCTCGATCAGGTACTTGTGCGGTGTCTCTCGAGAAATCGAGGCAGACATCTGAAGCTGAACACGAAGGAGAACAGAAGGAAACTAGATAGCGCGAATATGGAAAAAGGAGAGCAAAGGAAGATCAAAGCAATACACAATAAAAGAACCAAAACGTATATGTGCGTCTCTCCTTTTCCAGCGTCCCAGCCGAGGTGAATTCAGTCAGATGCAGTTGCCTCTTTCTCCATCGTTGTCCACAGCGCATTGCCCATTTCATACAGACTGTTGCACGGACACAACGTATGTTTGTGCGCTTGTCCACTTTACGTTTTCCCATCTGTTTACGCGCAATATCAATATGAATGGGTTGAATGAAGGATATATGAATGTGATGAACTCTACGTATTCTTACATGTAGTTTGGTGACTGTAGAAACGTCTTGATCAGCACACACAGAAGTGTGCGTATCTGTATTTGGAAAGCTACTTTGCGTAGCATGTGGCACATAGCTGCTGTCAGGCGCAGCCTTTCTCTTCTTCACACGCAGCACTCATCGTGCGTCTATACCTACACCTTTGACTTGAAACTAGATTTTTACATTGCGATAAACGAATACGGAGAACCATCTAGACGTCTGCAGGTGGTTGTGTGTATAGCTATGCAATGGTGTCTATTTCTTTCTTTATTTCTTACTTTCTTTTCTCTCTCTCTCTCTCTATATATATATATATATATATACAGCAAAGAGCAGCACTTTTTCGAAATGACAGGGGGCCGCTTTTAGCCCATTTAAATCTGCTTTCCTCGAGATGTACTGCATTTGCAAACGTAGATAAACACAGCCCATTTCTTCAGACAGTTCGGCTCCCAGCCCCTTTTTCGCAGAACTTCTGCGACAATTGTAAACATACGCTCACTTCGGACATCTATATGCATGCACACTCTTACATACCTGGTGATTCATCCGTCATTCATATATGTGTACAGAAAATGAGAAAGAGAGGAAGGCAGAGACTGAGAGGGGGCGCCTGCTTTGGTCGGTACAAGTATCAACGTTTTCAAAGCGTCGCATAACGCATAAACAGGCGGGTAGAAAGGAACCAATGAAGGGAATGCTTTTCATTATGACGATGCATTCGGAAAAGTACATTGTTACTGGTACATCAATTTCTGCTCAGAAGTAGGCTCTGCGGGGATGCAGCTTGGGCAGGGGTACCTTGACAGACGTACGTATTAGAATTAAACACGTAGACAAAATTTCGTTTTATTCCTAGTGCTAACTCTATGTCAAAAGAAAGAGAATGCTCTCTTCTAATCTGCAGCATTCTCATTTCCTACATGTCATACGCAAATATACTGCAGCATGAACCGTACTATCGCGTGTGTATAGAGAAGTACAGAGAAACAGTGAAAGAAAGTATAATCAACTTCCCAAACCCACGTGACTTTTTGAAAAAAACATAGGACATACAGCCATTTGGAAGAAGATATGTTCTACATACATAGACCATATGGAGCATTTCTTTGAATGGCAATGCACTCTGCCACACGCTGCACCTGAGAAGATGAGTAGCGGCTCTTTCTGTACGGCGATGTTCGGATGGCTATTTACACCGACACACATCGTTACCTTCATGCGTCTTCTGTCTACCCATATACTTATAGATGCGGACGTGTGCTTCTCAGTTGGCGAAAGTCTATCTCAGGCGTTCATCCACAAGTATGTGAGACTGTCTCCTGCTAGCGTTATATACACGTATATATATTGCATTAGTACCTGAGTAGTTCGTGAAAGCAGTTGGGCACATTGCGTACTTGTATATCAAGAGCAGATTCGCCCACATACCTGCCGATTGTCAAGAAAGGAGAGGACGAACTGTGGGCGCTAAGTCTTTTCCTTTGATCTCTGTGCACGTACGACCTAGTAGAAGTGCGAGGCAGATATATACATATACATATATATGTAGTTTTGGCTAGGTACTTAGGATACTTTTACATCAGTTTTCAATTGACTGAGTGAAGCCCAGGCAGTCGCAGAGAGTGCAGCTCCTAGACGTGCATCTACAAAACAGTATGGTGCAACCTCTGTCTAAAAATAGGAGACATGAAGTTATATAGATACATAGAGGTAGGCTTTCAAGCTGCACCACACATTTACGTCTCAGACACGTATGCACGTCCCCATTTGTCGCCGGGCGGTTGTGTAGTGGTGACGCACTTGCGTGGATACATTGAGTCTGCGTGCACTTCGACGAGTGAGGGAGGTAGCTGAAGTTTTAGTTCTGCATACGTTTTCCTTTTCGCTCTGGCGTGTGTATGCTTCTCTTTATCAGCAGCAGAAACAAACTATCCGCTTAGTGTAAACACTGGGTGAATAGATCACAGTAACGAAAATGAGAAGCAGCGCAGAGTCGGCGTAAGCTTTGCATGGCCTCTGTTGCCGCATTTGCAACAGACTATACACTGGTGTGTCGCTAGTAACCCTGCTCTAGTTGGTCCTGGACGGCTAGTACTGCTGCACCATGCAAGTCTTTCTCACACTGCGAGTCCCCTCCATGCCTTCGCTATTGCGGCGACAGAGAGGGCAGAACATGTAGGGACGGGCGTCTCCTGCCAAGCCTTATTCCAGTTTCCACTCTGTAAAGTCAACCACAGACCCTCCCTACTTTCGACATCAACACGTGAGCGTGCAATAACGGGTCTACCGCCAGCCCGCTTTGTACATGTGCCTGCATGTACCCGCCGCAAGAATTGCGTCTGATGAGAAGTGGAACAGAAACGGCCGTGCTTCGATTGCCGGAGACTGGCCTTTTTCTGACGTAACTCTGATCAGCTGGATTCTTAAAGGTTGTGCGCAGAGCTTTGCCTGTCTGGCTCCTGATCCGGGCTGCTCGCATTCGTCTCCAGCTTTCGCATGTCGAGTACTCTTTTGTCTGACCTCAGGCTTCTACAAGTAACGCACTAGCGCGTGCCTTCTGGTACCTTCATACGTCTGCATGCGCGATACGTGGTTTTACTCTATACACGCATCCAGAGACAAAAGGCAGAAGCATATGGAGGTCTACATTACTTGTTCTTTCCCGTTGGAAAGGAGGAGACAGGACCGGGCGCTCGATGGCGTGTGCGTGTCCCGTACTACGCATGTGCAGCACGCCACACACGAAGGTGTCCGCTTTTTTTTTTTTTTTTTTTTTTCTTCGCTTTTAAGTAAATGGCATATAGGAAATATATCTAGCTACTGTCCCCGACGACATTCGCGCCTCACTTTCACATCACTACGTATATCTGTATTTCACTGACAAGTGTAATAGGATATGTATGTCTTGTTCTTCTTTGTACGTCTATATTTTGCGATGGGGACTGCGTTATATCTTCGAAACCAAGAAGAGTCGGCGCTCAGCCAGAAACCTTTCTGTGATTTCCAGTCGGCTGTACGCTTATGGAGGTCGTAAAGGTCCGTTGTTCCACAAGCGGGCAAACTTTTCAACTTCTTTTCTGCCCTGTTCCCTTCCATGATTTTCTTATTGATCTTCTCCGCCTTCTTCCCGTATTTTTTTTTTTTTTCTTTTAATCCGTATACTCTTTCACTACCTCCCTGAGTCTTGTAAATTTTTCGCCTTTCTTTTTTTGTTTCTCCCCCTAACGGGCGTTAGCAAGCTGATCCGCAGTCACGCTTCAGCGCTTCCGCCGTATCCCCCTTTATAAATCTGTGCGTGCGTGCCCGACCCGCAGTGAAGCCACCTTTCAGTGTTCTGCAGGCACCTAAAAATGCAGGTGCACAGGCATGAGTCTGTGTAAACAGATTCCTTGCAGCAGTAACCCACAGATAACACAGCAGAAACGTTGCCTGCGCCTCCACGTAAAGACGGACTGTGAAATCTTGTTTGCCTTTCCTTGTGGCAGCTCCGTAGAGGATGGACACCTTGTTTTGAACGTATTGCACAAACGCCGAGACCAAGAAACGGAGACAGGCATATGGGAGACACAGAAGAGGGAGACCGAGACAGAAATTGAAACACAAAAGAAACGTCGTCTAAGCAGGAAAACTTCTTGTCTAAAACTTCACGAAGGTTCAACAAGCTGAGGCTGGGTGCTTTCACATGCTCACGAGTGTTTTTCTTCTCCTCTTCTAGTCGCCTATTCATCTTGATTCCATGTAGATCTCTCTACACACACACCGCATGCATTGCTGTTCATATATATATATATATATATATATATATGTAGGAGGACCTGTGCGTACACGAGTCGCCAACTGTCCTTCAGTGGTACGAACACCGTCTTTACGTGTATACGTCCGTGTACGTTCGCGCATCTGCGGCCCAACTACAGAGGAGAAAGGCGTGTATAGATATACTCATATGGAGAGAGCAAAATGTGGCTTTATCTTCGTGGATGCTTTTTCAGGACTCTGTCGCTAGGATTTATTCAATGGTTCTTTGAAAATGTATTTCTTCTCTGTACGTACATACATTTATGTGGAAATGTCCAGTATCTCCTTCCTTGTCAAGGCCCTGAATAAAGAAGTCCAGCTACTGTATGTTTTAGTCTGGGTTACCCGTCTCTGTATGGTAAGGTGATCATTTGCGCCGTTTCTTCTTTCTGCTGCTGACCCTCTTGGTCTAAACAGAATGTTCCGTCCGTCGTTGCTGCTGCCAGTGATGATTATCGCAGCAGCAGCATGTTGCGTGGTATGCGTATTACGGGATAGTCATTAAGCGGAGATTTTTTCTTGATGGCTTTGCTGTCGTGGCTATTGAGCGTTCTGCATGCGCCAAGCCGTTCTGGGCGATGTTGCTATCTCCACTGCTGGTCTTCGATTGCATTGTGGGGTTGCTGGGCCTGCGGCAGCTTCACCTTAGCCGCTGCTGGCTGCTGCAGTCTGAGCGCCGCAGACGTCGCCTGCTGCTTTTTTCGATTTGCATGCGGGCTCTTTCCCACGCTTGCTCTTTCCCCTTGTACTATTGGACTGCCCCTCCATGTTTGCCTCTCTTCCCCTTTCTTTCCTACGTAGGGGTCTCTGTCTCAATAAACAGGCAGAGGATCGCTACTCGTGGATTCGATTGCATGCGTGGGATCTTCCGCTGCTTCTCACGGCCATTAACTTCTGCTGCTCTGCTCGAGCGACTGCCGTTGCTTCTGCTGCTGATCCTCTGCATCTGCAGCATAAGCAGCTGCCACAGTTATTTCCAGCGGATGGCGTCGCACTTGCTGCTGCAGCAGCAGCAGCAACCCGCCTTCAGCGGCCAGCAGAACAACAAGACACGCTTTGCCGTCTGCAGCAGCAGCAGCAGAAGCGCTCTCTCCCCATACTCCCGCACGTGCTGTTCAAGTCGTGGCGCTGCCAGCAGCAGCAGTCGCAGCCCATGCAGTCGCAGCAACAGGAAAAGGAGGGGGCGTGGTCAGGGCAGCGTTGCTCTGGCCTGAATTTCTTCTGTGCCTGGTGATGCTAGCGATGTGTGCGCTGCTGTGGCACTTGCTCAATGCTGATGCGTCTTTACGGCGGGATTCCCTGCTGCGTCTCTCTCTTAGTTTCCTTCTTCATCTTTCAGCGTCTTTCTTCCTGGCTGTTGTTTTCCTCGCGCAGTACATTGATCAGAGATTTCTACGGGAAATAGCTGCAGCAGCCGCCGAGACGGACCTGCCCCTGCTGCTGGCACCGGTTGTGACCGCCAGCAGCAAAACTGCTGGTGCAGCAAGCAAGAGCAGAGAAGAAACTCTCTCCGGGACCCGCAGCAACACAACAGCAGCAGCAGCACTTGGAATATAAAGGAAGCGGAGTGGAAAAGCGGCGGCAGCAGTAGCAGATGTGACGATAAACAGCGTCTTGCCAGGGTACGTAGTAGCCCGCAGAAGCTATTTCTTTGATCCCACCCAGCTACTGGGCAGTGCCCTTAGTGTTTGCCCTGCTGCTGCTGCAGCTGCTGACTGCAGCACTCATGGTCTACTGTGTCGCCAAGCATACACGACTGGATTCTCCGTCTTTCTCTCCTCGACCAGCAGAGACAGCGGCGCTGCTTCCTGGTGGGTCACTGGCATCCTTGGAAGAAGGATATGGGTTTTAGCAAACTCCTCATCCTGCTGGCCTCCTGCGGCTACGCTGCAGCAACACCATCCCCACTCGTAAGAGATATGACTGTTTCTCTGGAACGTGTGGGCCATCACTTCTACCGCCTGCTGGTGAGCCCCCAAGGTGAAGACGACAAAGTTGAAAGAGCAGATCAAACAGCACCAGGTGCAGTCAGAAGCAACAGGCAGAGACACGTGTCAGGCTACTGGGGAAGATCTGAGGACGACTCACTGCGTGGCCAGCAGCACAGACAGCAGCAACATCGACAGGGCAGGATCTACAGCAGCAGCATCTACAGCAGCAGGGTTTGAAGAGCCAGAACGGGGGGCTGGCTCTCCAACCACAGGAGGAGCCGCAGCAGATTGTGGGAATGCAAGGCATCAACAGCAGCACTGTTGCATAGCAGCCCACGAGCAGGCGGGAATCGTCCGCGCAGCAGCAAGAGGTACGGCAGGAAGAGCTGCTGCAGGAGGGCTGCTGCAGGAGGCTGGGTCAGCAGCTGCTAGTTGACGATTATGGGCACGAGGATAACGTGGAAGAAGACTGCAGCAGAGTCGGCGGAGGGGCAGGGACGAGCAGTCTTTTCAGCATCAGACACGCGGGCGGCAGGCCTTTGCAGTTGGAGACGGTCAGCATGAGGAAGGTGCAGCAGCAACAAGGAAATGCTTCAAAGGGAGAGGAGAAGGAGAAGTTCACTTCTCAATAGACGTTTCTGCTGATTCAACAGCGACGAGATACGAAGGCTCAGCAGCAACAGACGCAGAAGCAGATGCGGCAGCTGTCGCAGTACGGGATGTCACGATACCTGGTAGCAGTCGACCTGCCAACAGCGGAAGCTGCAGCAGCAACAGCACGTGACCTTCTTTGCTACGCTAACGATCTCGACGAAGAAAGTTCAGGAGGGGAAGCTGCCCTTGCAGCAGAAGAGAGGCAGCAAAAGCAGCAGATGAAATCAACGATGCCTGCACCTGCTCATAGAGAGCAACAGCAGAAGCAGGAGACCATATGGGAGACAGCACTCGCGGAGCAGGAGCCCCGCAGAAGCCGCCGCAGAGAAAACAAGGCGAGGCTACGCACAGACAGATCGCAGTAGACACCGCAGACGGAGCCCGCAGAGCCGCTCCAACGTCGTTGACAGCAGGAGAGGAGGCGAGAAGAAGACATAGAAGAAGAGAAAGAGGCGCCGGGCGCAGAAGACGACAGGTTAGACTTCAAAAAAGGAGGAGGAGAAAATAAAAGACAAAAGAAAAAGAGAAATGGAAAGAGAAAGGACAAGGAGACAACATCCGATTGAAGAAGCAGAAAAAGAAGAAGAAGAAAAAATGACAACGAAGATACGGAGATTCAAAGGGAGAACTCAACGAGAAGGAATTCCTCTTCTTGCACAGAAACGCAGTCTGATCTTGATGCTTCCAGTATTCCCTCTGCGTCTACTGCTGCTGCAAGTGGCCCGTTGTAGTGGAGACCGTGGAGATACTTTATGCGGCAGAGAGCTGCGGCGGCGACAGATGAAGAAGCAAGAGCAGCAGAAGTCGAACGCAGAGCAGTAGGACAAGAAGGAGCAGCAGCGACACAGGAACAAGCAGCAGCAGCTGGAGGCGAAGAAAGAATAAAGGAGCAGTGACGGGGCGAAGACCGAGAAGTGGGTTTTCAGCGCACAGCGGAGAACAAGCGACTGCCAGCAGCAACACGAGCAAGTGCTGGCGCAGGAAGCAGGGCCAGGAAATAACAAAAGGTTGAAATAGCAACGCTCACAGAAAAGGCAGCAACAAGCGCAGGACGGGAACGAGTAGGTGTGCAAGGTCGGGTATGGACGGCGACAGCAACAGAGGAGGAAGGAAGCAGAAAAGTGCAGACAAGCTGTACCTGAGAAGGGAGGCTTGATGAAGAGTCCTGAGCCAGAGGAGGCTCGTGTCGCACACGCATCATCCGCAGCAGCAGCGGGAGAGCAGCAACTGCTGACGTGGATGAAAGGACAGATATATGCATGCGTGCGAGCAGCAGATAAAAGAAAGAGAAGAAAGACGCCTCGAGACGAGCCGTCCTGTAGAAGATGAAACAAGAGAAGAAGTCACAATGGTCGTGGAGTGAGGAACGCAATAGGTGGAAGAGCTACAATCAGGGGAGGCAGGTACTAGGGTTGCCTTTTCGTTACCGGAAGCCAAGCAGATGAAGGAGCAGGGAGAAGCAGCAATAGCAGAAGCCCTAGTAGCAGCAGCTGGCACGAAACAGGCACCACCTGGAAGGACTCAGTACCACAAAGGGCAGAAGAAGGAGATACCGCAGGCGCAGCACAGTCAAGGACAGCTCGTTCAGCAGCTGGCAACGAGAACTACGGGGACAGCAGGAATGCGCGTGGGAGTTGCTGCGGCCATTGCTGCAGCGGTTACGGGACCACGGGACAGCATCAAGTGGGACAGCGGGGACAGAAGCCGCGTTGACAGCAGCAACAGCTACACCAGATTTCTCAGAAGCATGTACAAATGAGGCAGCAGCAATAGAAGCAGGAGGAGGAACAGCTGCTGCATCACGCCGAGCGCCTTCTCCCTCGCGTGCACCAGCAGGTGTTGCAGCAACGGAAGGCGGACAATTAAGTGGAATGAAGTGACCCGTCTTCACGACAAGTTGCAGATGCATCTACACAGAGAGAAGAAGGCCACAGCCAGGAAACGCCTGAGAGCCCGACCTCTGTATCATCTGCTTTCAGCGTGTGAGAGTTCACTCCTTGCTGCTGCACTGCGCGTTTGAACATTTTCTTTTATGCCGCTGCTGACACCGCACGAAAAAGTGTACGGATACTATGTGGTCAGGTGTATACCTGTATATATATATATATATATATATGTAAGTATATGAACTCCGTGTGAGTATATGTGTATGTACAGGTAAAGGACTTTTTCTGAATAATATATATATACGTATGCGGATTGGCTGCGTCGTGATGGCTTTATCTGCGCAGTTGTATCTATTATTTCTTCAGAGTATTGAATCGCCATGGGCTGCAGGAAGAATAGACATACCTGTCAGGTTTCTGAACACCATAATCACACACAGGAAGGTCCTATACTGAGTGCTCATCTTTTCCAATCTAGACATTTGTTTACGCATCTCAGCGAAAGAAATAGCTCTTGTCTTTCTCCCTTATTCACCACAACCAGCAGTAGGAAAAGCATATCTGTGTACAACAATATGTGGAAGTGAACTCTTCGCATCACCCACATTTGAAAAGGGTAGCTTTGTTTTTATTGCAGAGAGAAAGGCTGCTTTCAACGTGCTTTTGTCCAGGTACTACCTGTAGACATACATAAATTTAGATTTCATTATCCAGACTACTGGGAGAGGAAAGGTTTTCCTTGTTCATCTGCATCAGGATAAGACGCCTACCCGACAACGCTACGTAGACAGATAGCTTTCTCTGTCCTGCATGCGTAAACGACAACACGTGTCCTGCGGGACTTGCTGCGAAGAGCTTTTTCTCTTTCACTATCACCCGCTTATAAAGGGTGCCTCAGTGCCAGCAGCAGCGGAATCATCTCAGCGTTAGCAGCGCCGAAGAAGACAGCGCAAGGAACAGGTCTTGCAGCTATAGCGGTAGCAGCTCATCCAACAGGAAATGACTGTTCCACCAGCAATCATGGACGAAGAATGTCGGCAGCAAACACAGCAGCAGATTTGACGGGCAGCTCGCCATATCACCAGCAGGCAACGATCGACAGCAGCAGCAGCACACAGACTTTCTGCTGTGCGAAGAGGGATGCACACGAAACCTAAGTGTTTAGTAGAGACTCAGTCGGCTCCTCATAGCCGCAACAACATCATCAGGAGGCATGAAACGGTTACCATGCATGTGTCAATATAGCATGGAACCCAGAAGCAGCGAGGAAGTTTGCAGAAATCCCAAGGCGGCAGCAGACAGAAGAGGACAGCAGCGGCAGCAACAAAGGACGCAGGAGCGGTGGAAGCAACCCAGAGGCAGATGTGAAAGCAGAAAATGCTGCAAGGAGTGCGGCAGAGGAGGATTGAAGGTGAAAGCAGCATATGCGGAAGCAAGAGATACAGCAACAGAAGGAACGCCGGCGGCAGCGAGGGTTACGTGGAGCAGCAACTTATTTCGTCTCCTATGCGTCTGTGTCTGTTTGGGATCATGCAGACTGCCAACGTGGTACTGCTTTACTGTGGGCATGGAGGTCTCTGCGTCAAGTGCGCGCAAACTTGCTTTCGCAGGTACGTTTCCTTACGTATTCGGTAGACACTGGCAGCCATTTTACTTAACAAACAGGCATTGGAACAACTATTTTTTCTTATGTAAGTTTTCATGATCTGTGCGGGCATATATGCACACATATGTGTCCAAGTCGTATCTGTACATGCTAGGTTTGAAAAGCACAGTCTGTGTGCTGATCTGTGCATAGAGGGGATCGTATGGCTTTGCGCAAAGTTGTACCATCTCGAGGGAGCTACTGCTGTCATTGCCATGCTCCCGCCACTTTGCAGCTATTGCCCTATTGACGCTACTGGTGGGGCTTCGCTATCGTGAATTTCATTTGCTCTCCCCGCGAATGTCGCATATATAGTACTGCATCTCGTCTGAGCGGGAAAACGTACTCTGCTTCTGCAGTACTCTGCTGTTTGCGGGGGTACCGCTAATGCTGCTGGCGTGGCTGCTGCTATTGATCTGGAGACGCTGCTGTTGCTCCGTTGTGAATGCTCCTGATGGTGATGTTGCAGTCATTTTTCTGCTAGTGCTTCTGTGGTAAATTCTTCAATTCGGTATAAACCCCTTCTGTTTGGTGCTGTTGAATTCGCGTCTGCTCGTGCTCGGTTAGTAGCCGTTGCTGACACTATTGATCTCTGTGCTGATGCTGG
>JAEOAE010004135.1:0-18531 GCA_036365155.1 Meriones psammophilus
TCCGTTTAAAAGTCATGCTTTGCTTTTCTGATCTTTTGTTGGAAATTTGTTTCTGTGCTCTATGGTGCGATATATCACTTTCCAGATTTCCTGTTTTCCTAATTGTGCAAGCGACACATATGTGTTTTTGTTTACAAAATAGTGCTCTGTGTTTCTGTTCTTTCGACAGAAACTTGTTTCTGTGCCATACAGTGCGAGATAACACTCTTCAGTTTTCCTGTATTCCTAATTGAGCGAGAGATACACATGTAATTTATTTTACAAAGTAATGCTTTGCTTTTCTGTTCTTTTTGTTGGAAAATTGTTCCTGTGCTGTACAGTCGTTATATCACTCTTCTGTTTTCCTGTATTCCTAATTGAGCGAGTGACACACATGTGATTCAGTTTACAAAGTAGTGCTTTGTGTTTATGTCCTTTCTTTGGAAACTTGATCCTGTTAGGACCAAGTTAGGGTTAGGGTTAAGGTTAGGTTTAGGGTTAGGGTTAAGGTTACAGTTAAGTTAGGGTTAGGGTTAGGGTTAGGGTTAGGGTTAGGGTTAGGATTAGGGTTAGGATTAGGGTTAGAGGTAAGGGTTGGTGTTAGGGTTAGGGTTCTGGGGTTAGCGTTAGGGTTAGTGTTAGGGTTAGGGTTAGGGGTTAGTGTTATGGTTATGGTTAGGGTTAGGGTTAGGGTTAAGGTTAGGCTTAGGGATAGGGGTTTAGGTTTAGGGTTAGAGTTAGCGTTTGGGGGTTAGGGTTATGGTTAGAGTTAGGGTTATATCACTTTTCAGTTTTCCTGTTATAATAATTTAACAGGCGACACGTATGTGAATTAGTTTATAAAGTTGTGCTTTGTGTTTCTGTTCTTCCGATGAAAACTTGTTTCTTTGCCATACAGTTCAATATATCACTTTTCAGTTTTCCTGTATTCCTAATTGAGCTAGCGACACACATGAGATTTATTTTACAAAGTTGTGCTTTGCGTTTCTGTTCCTTTGATGGAAACTTGTTTCTGTGCCATACAGTGCGAGATAACACTTTTCAGTTTTCCTGTATTCCTAATTGAGCAAGCGACACACATGTGATTCCGTTTAAAAGTAGTGCTTTGCTTTTGTCTTCTTTCGTTGGAAACTTGTTTCTGTGCACTACAGTGGGAGATATCACTTTTCAGTTTTTCTGTATTCCTAATTGAGCGGGCAACACACATGTCACTTATTTTATAAGTTGTGCTTTACATTACTCTTCTTTCATTGGAATCTTGTTTCTGTGAGGTACAGGGCAAGATATCACTTTTTAGTTTTCCTGTATTCCTAATTGAACGGGCGACACACATGTGATTTATTTTCCAAAGTTGTGCTTTGCATTTCTGTTCTTTCATTGGAAAATTCTTTCTGTGCTCTAAAGTGGGAAATATCACTTTGCAGTTTTCCTATATTCCTAAAAGAGTGGGGAACACAAATGATATTTAGTTTACAAAGTTGTGCTTTGCTTTTCTGTTCTTTTGTTGGAAACTTTTTTCTGTGTGGTACTACAGTGAGATTTCACTTTTAAGTTTGTTTGTATTCCTAATTGAACTGGCAAAACACATTTTACTTAGTTTACAAAGTTGTGCTTTACATTTCTGTTGTTTAGTTGGAAACTTGTTTCTGTGAGGTTCAGTCACGAGATACCACTTTTCAGTTTTCATGTAATTCTAATTGAGCAGGCGGTGGCAACACACATGTGATTTAGTTTACAAAGTTGTGCTTTGCCATTCTGTTCTTTTGTGGAAACTTCTTTCTGTGCTCTAACGTGGAAGATATCACTTTTCAGTTTTCCTGTATTTCTAATTGAATGGGCAACACACATGTAATTTAGTTTCAAAGTTGTGCTTTGAGTTGCTGTTCTTTCATTGGAAACTTCTTTCTGTGCTCTAAATCGGAAGATATCACATGTCAGTTTTCCTATATACCTAATTGTGCATGCAACACACATGTTATTTAGTTAACAAAGTTGTGCTTTACATTTCTGTTCTTTCTTGAGAAACCTTTTTCTGTGAGGTACATTGGGAGATATCACTTTTTAGATTTCCTGTATTCCTAATTGAACAGGCGACACACATGTGATTTAGTTTCCAAAGTTGTGCTTTGCCTTTCTGTTCTTTCATTGGAAACTTGTTTCTGTGAGGTACAGTGCAAGATATCACTTTTCAGTTTTCCTGTATTCCTAATTGTGCAGGCGACACACATGTTACTTAGTTTACAAACTTGTGATTTACATTTCTGTTTTTAGATTTGGAAACTTGTTTCTGTGCACGACAGTGGGAGATATCACTTTTCAGTTTTCTTGTATTCCTAATTGAGCAGGCAACACACATGTCACTTATTTTAAAAGTTGTTTTTTACATTATTCTTCCTTCGTTGGAAACTTGTTTCTGTGAGGTACAGGGCAAGATATAACTTTTTAGTTTTCCTGTATTCCTAATTGAACAGGCGACACACATGTGATTTTTTTCCAAAGTTGTGCTTTGCGTTTCTGTTCTTTCATTGGAAAATTCTTTCTGTGTTCTAAAGTGGGAAATATCACTTTGCAGTTTTCCTGTATTCCTAAATGAGCAGGGAACACAAATGATATTTAGTTTACAAAGTTGTGTTTTGCCTTTCTGTTCTTTTTTGTTGGAAACTTGTTTCTGTGCACTACAGTGGGAGATATCATTTTTTCAGTTTTCCTGTATTCCTAATTGAACAGGCGACACACATGTGATTTAGTTTACAAAGTTGTGCTTTATGCGTTTCTGTTCTTTCATTGGAAACTTCTTTCTTTGCTCTAACGTGGAAGATATCACTTTTCAGTTTTCCTTAATTCCTAATTGTGCAGGTGACACATATGTTACTTAGTTTATAAAGTTGTGCTTTACATTTCTATTCTTTCATTGGAAACTTCTTTCTGTGAGGTACAGTGGGAGATATCAATTTTCAGTTTTCCTGTATTTATAATTGAATGGGCGACACACATGTGATTTAGTTTCCAAAGTTGTGCTTTGAGTTGCTGTACTTTCATGGGAAACTTCTTTCTGTGCACTAAAGCGGAAGATATCACATTTCAGTTTTCCTATATTCCTAATTGTGCAGGCAACACACATGTTATTTAGTTAACAAAGTTGTGCTTTACATTTCTGTTCTTTCTTGAGAAACTTGTTTCTGTGAGGTACATTGGGAGATATCACTTTTTAGATTTTCTGTATTCCTAATTAAACAGGCGACACACATGTGATTTAGTTTCCAAAGTTGTGCTTTGCCTTTCTGTTCTTTCATTGGAAACTTGTTTCTGTGAGGTACAGTGCAAGATATCACTTTTCAGTTTTCCTGTATTCCTAATTGAGCGGGCAACACACTTGTTACTTAGTTTACACAGTTGTGCTTTATATTTCTGTTCTATCCTTGGAAACTTGTTTCTGTGAGGTACAGTGGGAGATATCACTTTTCAGTTTTTCTGTATTCTTAATTGAAAGGGTGACACACATGTGATTTAGTTTACAAAGTTGTGATTTGCCTTTCTATTCTTTCATTGGAAAATTCTTTCTGTGTTCACAAGTGGGAGATATCACTTTTCAGTTTTCCTGTATTCCTAATGGAACGGGTGACACAAATGTGATTTAGTTCACAAAGTTTTGCTTTGCCTTTCTGTTTTTTGTTGGAAACTTCTTTCTGTGTACTACAGTGGGATATATCACTTTTCAGTTTTCCTGTATTCCTAATTGATCAGGCGACAGACATGTGATTTAACTTTCAAAGTTGTGCTTTGCCTTTCTTTTCTTTTGTTGGAAACTTATTTCTGTGTACTACAGTGGGAGTAATAACTTTTCAGTCTTCCTATATTCCTAATTGTGCAGGCAACACACATGTTACTTAGTTAAAAAGCTGTGCTTTACATTTCTGTTCTTTCCTTGGAAAATTTTTTCTGTGAGGTACAGTGCGAGATGTCACTTTTCAGTTTTCCTGTATTCCTAATTGAGCAGGTGACACACATGTGATTTAGTTTACAAAGTTGTGCTTTGCCTTCCTGTTTTTTTGTTGGAAACTTATTTTTGTGTACACTACAGTGGGAGATATAACTTTTCATTTTTCCCGTATTCCTACTTGAATGGGCAACATACATGTTACTTAGTTTACAAAGTTGTGCTTTACATTTCTGTTCTTTCATTGGAAACTTGTTTCTGTGAGGTACAGTGGGAGATATCACTTTTCAGTTTTCCTGTACCCAAATTGAAGGGGCGACACAGATGTGATTTATTTTCCAAAGCTCTCCTTTGCGTTTATATTCTTTCATTGGAAAATTCTTTCTGTGCTCTAAAGTGGGAGATATCACTTTTCAGTTTTCCTGTATTCCTAATTGTGAGCAACACAAATGTGATTTATTTTACAAAGTTTTGACTTTCCTTTCTATTCATTTGGTGGAAACTTGTTTCTGTGCACTACAGTGGGAGATATCACTTTTCAGTTTTCCTCTATTCCTAATTGAACGGGCAACACTCATGTTACTTAGTTTACAAATTTGTACTTTACATTTCTCTTCTTTCGTTGGAAACTTGTTTCTGTGTGCTACACTGCAAGATATCACTCTTCAGTTTTCCTGTATTCCTAATTGAATGGTCGACACACATGTTACTTAGTTTACAAAGTTGTGCTTTACATTTCTGTATTTTTGATGGAAACTTCTTTCTGTGCTCTCAAGTGGGAGATATCACTTTTCAGTTTTCCTGTATTCCTAATGGAACGGGCGACACACATGTGATTTATTTTCCAAAGTTGTAGTTTGTGTTTCTGTGCTTTCATTGGAAACTTCTTTCTGTGCTCTAAAATGGGAGATATCACTTTTCAGTTTTCCTGTATTCCTAATTTAGCGGGCGACACTAATTTGATTTAGTTTAAAAAGTTTTGCTTTGCATTTCTATTCTTCTGTTGGAAACTTGTTTCTGTGCACTACAGTGCAGATATCTCTTTTCAGTTTTCCTGTATTCCTAATTGAACGGGCGACACAAATGAGATTTAGTTTACAAAGTTGTGACTTTCCTTTCTATTCTTTTGGTGGAAACTTGTTTCTGTGCACTACAGTGGGAGATATCACTTTTCAGTTTTCCTGTATTCCTAATTGAACTGACGACACACATGTTAGTTAGTTTGCAAAGTTGTGCTTTATATTTCTTTTCTTTCATTGGAAACATGTTTCTGTGCACTACAGGGGGAAATATCACTTTTCAGTTTTCCTCTATTCCTAATTCAACGGGTGACACACATGTGATTTAGTTTCCAAAGTTGTGCTTTTCGTTTCTGTTCTTTTATTGGAAACTTCTTTCTGTGTTCTAAAGTGGGAGATATCACTTTTCAGTTTTCCTGTATTCCTAATTGAAAGGGCTATACACATCTTACTTAGATTACAAAGTTGTGCTTTACATTTCTGTTCTTTCATTGGAAACTTGCTTCTGTGAGGTACAGTGTGAGATATCATTTTTCAGTTTTTCTGTAATCCTAATTGAACGGATGACACAGATGTGATTTATTTTCCCAAGCTCTGTTTTGTGTTTATGTTCTTTCATTGGAAACTTCTTTCTGTGCTCTAAAGTGGGAGATATCACTTTTCAGTTTTTCTGTATTCCTAATGGAACTGGCCACACACATGTGATTTATTTTCCAAAGTTGTGGTTTGTGTTTCTGTGCTTTCATTGGAAACTTCTTTCTGTGTTCTAAAATGGGAGATATCACTTTTCAGTTTTCCTGTATTCCTAATTTAGCGGGCGACCCAAATGTGATTTAGTTTACAAAGTTGTGACTTTTCTTTCTATTCTATTGGGGGAAACTTATTTCTGTGCACTACAGTGGGAGATATCACTTTTCAGTTTTCCTGTATTCCTAATTCAACGGGTGACACACATGTGATTTAGTTTCCAAAGTTGTGCTTTTCGTTTCTATTCTTTTATTGGAAACTTCTTTCTGTGCTCTAAAGAAGGAGATATCACGTTTCATTTTTCCTGTATTCCTAATTAAGAGGGCTATAAACATCTTACTTAGATTACAAAGTTGTGATTTAAATTTCTGTACTTTCATTGGAAACTTGTTTCTGTGAGGTACAGTGCGAAATATCACTTTTCAGTTTTCCTGTATTCCTAATTAAACGGATGACACCGATGTGATTTTGTTTCCAAAAAACTTGTTTTATGCCGAACAGTTCGATATATCTCTTTTCAGTTTACCTGTATTCCTAATTGAGCGAGCGACACACATGTGATTCAGTTTACAAAGTAGTGCTTTGCTTTTCTGTTCTTTCATTCGAAACTTGTTCCTGTGCTGTACAGTGCGATATATAACTTTTCTGTTTTCCTGTATTCTTAACTGAGCGAGGGACACACATGTGATTTAGTTTACAAAGTAGTGCTTTGCATTCATGTTCTTTTGTTGGGAACTTGTTCCTGTTAGGAACAAGTTAGGGTTAGGTTGAAGGTTAGGTTGAGTTTAGGGTTAGGGTTAGGGTTAGGGTTATATCACTTTTCAGTTTTCCTGTTATAATAATTGAACAGGCGAAGGGTATGTGAATTAGTTTCAAAGTTGTGCTTTGTGTTTCTGTTCTTTCGATGTAAACTTGCTTTTTTGCCTTACATTTTGATATATCGCTTTTCAGTTTTCCTGTATTCCTAATTAGAGCGAGTAACACACATGTGATTTAGTTTACAAAGTAATGCTTTGCGTTTATGTTCTTTCGTTGGAAACTTGTTCCTGTTAGGAGTTAGGGTTAGGGTTAGGGTTAGGGTAGGGTTAGGGTTAGGGTTAGGGTTAGGGGGTTAGGGGTAGGGTTAGGGTTAGGGTAGGTTTACGGTTAGGGTTAAGTTTACGATTAGGGGGTTAGGGTTAGGGTTAGGTTTAGCGGGTTAGGGTAAGGGTTAATGTTAGAGTTAGTGTTAGGGTTATATCACTTTTCAGTTTTCCTGTTATAATAATTGAACAGGTGACACGTATGTGAATTAGTTTGCAAAGTTGTGCTTTGCGTTTCTGTTATTTTGTTGGAAACTTGTTCCGGTGCTGTACAATGTGATATATCAATTCTCAGTTTTCCTATATTCATAATTGAGCGAGTGACACACATGTGATTTAGTTTACAAAGTAGTGATTTGCTTTTCACTTCTTTCGTTCAAAACTTGTTCCTGTGCTGTACAGTGCATTATATCACTTTTCAGTTTTCCTGTTATAACGATTGAACAGGTGACACATATGTGAATCAGTTTACAAAGTTGTGCTTTGCGTTTCTGTTCTTTCGATGGAAAGTTGTTTCTGTGCTGTGCAGTGGGAGATAACACTTTTCAGTTTTCCTGTATTCCAAATTGAGTGAGCCACACCCACGTGATTCTCTTTAAAAAATAATGCTTTGCTTTTCTGTTCTTTCGTTGGAAACTTGTTCCTGTGCTGTAAAGTGCGATATATCACTTTTCATTTTTCCTGTATTCCTAATTGAGCTAGCGACACACATGTGATTTAGTTTACAAAGTAGTGCTTTGCTTTTCTGTTCTTCCGTTGGAAACTTGTTCCTGTGCTGTAAAGTGCGATATATCACTTTGCAGTTTTCCTGTATTCCTAATTGAGTTTAACGACACACATGTGATTTAGTTTAGAAATAGTGCTTTCCGTTTCTGTTTTTTCATTGAAACTTGTTCCTTTGCTGTATAGTGCGATATATCACATTTCAGTTTTCCTGTATTTCTAAATGAGCTTTGCGACACACTTGTGATTTAGTTTAGAATGTAATGATTTAGTTTGCGTTTCTGTTCTTTTTTTCTTGGAAACTTGTTCCTGTTAGGACAACAGGTTTAGGTTAGGGTTTACAAGGGTTAGGGTTAGGGGTTAGTTAGGTTAGTGTTAGGGTTATATCACTTTTCAGTTTTCATGTATTCCTAATTGCATTTCCTTTCTGCGAAACTCAGGTGATTCTGTTTACAAAGTAGTGCTTTGCTTTTCTATTCTTTCATTCGAAACTTGTTCCTGTGCTGTACTGGGAGATATATATCTTTTCTGTTTTCCTGTATTCTTAACTGAGCGAGTGACACACATTTGATTTAGTTTACAAAGTAGTGCTTTGCGTTTATGTTCTTTCGTTGGAAACTTGTTCCTGTTAGGAATAAGTTAGGTTTAGGGATTGGGATAGTGTTAGGGTTAGGGTATTGTCAGGTTTAGGGTTAGGGTTAGGGTTAGGTTATGGGCCAGGGTTAGGGTTAGGGTTAGGGTTAGGGCATTAGGGTTATGGATATGGTTAGGGTTAGGGTTCTATCACTTTTCAGTTTTCCTGTTAAAATAATTGAACTGGCAACACGTATGTGAATTAGTTTACAAAGTTGTGCTTTGCATTTCTGTTCTTTCGATGAAAACTTGTTTCTTTGCTGTACAGTTCGATATATCACTTCTCAGTTTTCATGTATTCCTAATTGAGCGAGCGACACACATGTGATTTAGTTTACAATGTAGTGGTTTGCCTTTCTGTTCTTCTGTGGCAAACTTGTTTCTGTGCTGTACAGTGCCATATATGTCTTTTCAGTTTTCTTGTTATAATAATTAAACAAGAGAAAAGTATGTGAATTACTTTATGACGTTCTGCATTGCGTTTCTGTTCTTTCGATGGAAACTTGTTTCTGTGCTGTACAGTGCGATATATCACTTTGCAGTTTTCCTGTATTCCTAATTGAGCGAGCGACACACATGTGATTTAGTTTACAAAGTAGTGGTTTGCCTTTCTGTTCTTCTGTTGCAAACTTGTCTCTGTGCTGTACAGTGCGATATATCACTTTTCAGTTTTCTTGTTATAATAATTGATCGGGCGACACATATGTGAATTAGTTTATGAAGTTGTGCTTTGCGTTTCTGTTCTTTCGATGTAAACTTGTTTCTGTGCCATAGAGTGCGAGATAACACTTTTCAGTTTTCCTGTATTCCTAATTGAGCGAGCGACACACATGTGATTCCCTTTACAAAGTAGTGCTTTGCTTTCCTGTTCTTTTGTTGGAAACTTGTTCCTATGATGTAGAGTGCGCTATATTACTTTTCAGTTTTTCTGTATTCTTAATTGAGTGAGCGACACACAAGATTTAGTTTACAAAGTAGTTTACAAAGTGATTTAGTTTACAAAGTAGTGCTTTACGATTATGTTCTTTTGTTGGAAACTTGTTCCTAACAGGTTTAGGGTTAGGCTAGGGTTAGGGTTAGTCTTCGGTTTAGAGTTAGGGTTAGGGGTTAGGATTAGGGTTAGGGTTACGGTTAGGTTTAGGGGGTTAGGGTTAGGGTTTGGATTAAGGTTATATCACTTTTCAGTTTTCCTGTTATAATAATTGAACAGGTGACAGTTAAGTGAATTAATTTAGAAAGTTGTGCTTTGCAATTCTGTTCTTTTGATGGAAACTTGTTTCTGTGCAGTACAGTGCGAGATAACACTTTTCAGTTTTCCCGTATTCCTAAGTGAGCGAGCGACACACATGTGATTTAGTTTACAAAGTAGTGCTTTGTAGGAACAAGTTAGGGTTAGGGTTAGGGTTATGGTTATAGTTAGGGTTAGGGTTAGGATTAGGGATAGGTTTAGGGTTAGGGTTTGTGTTAGGGTTATGGTAGGGTTAGGGTTAGGGTTAGGGATACCGTTAGGGTTATATCACTTTTCAGTTTTCCTGTTACAATAATTGAAAGGCGACACATATGTGAATTAGTTTACAATGTTGTCCTTTGTGTTTCTGTTCTTTTGATGAAAACTTGATTCTTTGCCGTTCAATATATCACTTTTCAGTTTTCCTGTATTCCTAATTGAGCAAGCAACACACATGTGATTTAGTTTACAATGTAGTGCTTTGCTTTTCTGTTCTTTCGTTGGAGACTTGGTCCTGTGCTGTAGAGTGAGGTATATCACTTTTCAGTTTTCCTGTATTCCTAATTGAGCGAGGCACACACATGTGATTTAGTTTACAAAGTAGAGCTTTGCGTTTCTGTTCTTCAATTGGAAACTTGTTTCTGTGCTGTACAGTGCGATATATCACTTTTCAGTTTTCCTGTTATAATAATTGAACAGGTGACACATATGTGAATTAGTTTACAAAGTTGTGCTTTGCGTTTCTGTTCTTTTGTTGGAAACTTGTTCCTGTGCTGTACAGTGCGATATATCACTTTGCAATTTTCCTGTATTCCTAATTGAGCAAGCAACACACATGTGATTTAGTTTACAATGTAGTGCTTTGCTTTTCTGTTCTTTCGTTGGAGACTTGGTCCTGTGCTGTAGAGTACGGTATATCACTTTTCAGTTTTCCCGTATTCCTAATTGAGCGAGGCACACACATGTGATTTAGTTTACAAAGTAGAGCTTTGCGTTTCTGTTCTTCAGTTGGAAACTTGTTTCTGTGCTGTACAGTGCGATATATCACTTTTCAGTTTTTCTGTTATAATAATTGATCGGGTGACACTTATGTGAATTAGTTTACAAAGCTGTGCTTTGCGTTTCTGTTCTTTCGATGGAAACTTGTTTCTGTGCCATACAGTGTGAGATAACACTTTTCAGTTTTCCTGTATTCCTAATTGAGCGAGCGACACACATGTGATTCCCTTTACAAAGTAGTGCTTTGCTTTCCTGTTCTTTTGTTGGAAACTTGTTCCTGTGTTGTAGAGTGCGGTATATCACTTTTCACTTTTCATGTATTCCTAATTGAGCGAGCCACACAAATTTGATTTAGTTTACAAAGTAGAGCTTTGCGTTTCTGTTCTTCAGTTGGAAACTTGTTTCTCTGCAGTACAGTGCGATATATCACTTTTCAGTTTTCCTGTATTCCTAATTGAGCCAGAAACACATGTGTGATTTAGGTTCTTTTTGTTGAAAACTTGTTCCTGTTAGGAAAATTTACGGTTACGTTTAGGGTTAGGTTTAGGGTTAGGGATAGGGTTAGGGTTAAGGTTAGGTGTTAGGGTTAGGGTTAGGGTTAGGGTTAGGGTTAGGGTTAGGTTTAGGGGTTAGGCTTAGGGGTTATTGTTACAGTTAGGGTTAGGGTTAGGGGTTAGTGTCAGGGTTAGGGTTAGGGTTAGGGTTAGGGGTTAGGATTAGGGTTAGGGTTAGGGTTAGGGTTATATCACTTTTCAGTTTTCCTGTTATAATAATTGAACAGGCAACAGGTATGTGAATTAGTTTACAAAGTTGTGCTTATGTTTCTGTTCTTTTCGATGAAAACTTGTTTCTTTGCCATACAGTTAGATATATCACTTTTCAGTTTTCTTGTATTCCTCCCTGAGCGAAAGTGACACACAGGTGATTTAGTTTACAAAGGAGTGCTTTGCGTTTATGTTCTTTTGTTGGAAACTTGTTCCTGTTAGGAACAATTTAGGGTTAGGGTTAGTGTTAGGGTTAGGGTTAGGTTTAGGGTTAGGGTTAGGGTCGGGTTAGGGTTATGGTTATGTTTAGGGTTAGGGTTAAATTTAGGTTAGATGATTAGGGTTAGGGTTAGGGGTTAGGGTTAGGTTAAGGGGTTAGGGTTAGGGTTAGGGTTAGGGTTATATCATTGTTCAGTTTCCCTGTTACAATAATTGCACAGGCGACACGTATTTGAATTAGTTTACAAAGTTGTGCTTTGTGTTTCTGTTCTTTCGAAGAAAACTTGTTTCTGTGCTCTACAGTGTGAGATAACACTCTTAAGTTTTCCTGTATTCCTAATTGAGCGAGCTACACACATGTGATTTAGTTTACAAAGTAGTGGTTTGCCTTTATGTTCTTTTGTTGCAAACTTGTCTCTGTGCTGTACAGTGTGATATATCACTTTTCAGTTTTCTTGTTATAATAATTGAACGGGCGACACATATGTGAATTAGTTTCTGAAGTTGTGCTTTGTGTTTCTGTTCGTTTGATGTAAACTTGTTTCTGTGCCATAGAGTGCGAGATAACACTTTTCAGTTTTCCTGTATTCCTAATTGAGCGAGCGACACACATGTGATTTAGTTTACAAAGTAGTGGTTTGCGTTTCTGTACTTCTGTGGGAATCTTGTTCCTGTGCTGTACCGTTTGTTATATCACTTTTCAGTTTTTCCTGTTATAATAATTGAACTGGTGACACGTATGTGAATTAGTTTACAAATTTGTGCTTTGCTTTTATATTCTTTCGATGAAAACTTGTTTCTGTGCCATACAGTGTGAGATAACACTTTTCAGTTATCCTGTATTCCTAATTGAGTAAGCAAAACCCATGTGATTCCGTTTAAAAGTAGTGCATTGCTTTTCTGTTCTTTCGTTGGAAACTTGTACCTGTGCTATACAGTGCGATGTATCACTTTTCAGTTTTCCTGTATTCCTAATTGAGCAAGCGTCACACATGTGATTTAGTTTACAAAGTAGTGCTTTGCGTTTATGTTCTTTCGTTGGAAACTTGTTCCTTTTAGGAACAAGTAAGGGTTAGCGTTAGGGTTAGGGTTAGGTTAGGGTTAGGGTTAGGGTAGGTTAGGGGGTTAGGTTTACGGTTAGGGTTAGGGGTAGGGGGTTAGGGTTAGGGTTAGGTTTAGGGGTTAGGATAGGGTTAGGGTTAGGGTTAGGTTAGGCTTAGGGGTTAGGGTTAGGGTTAGTGTAAGGGTTAGGCTTAGGGATAGGGGTTTAGTGTTAGGGTCAGGGTTAGGGTTAAGGTTAGGGTTAGGGTTATATCCCTTTTCAGTTTTCCTGTTATAATAATTGAACTGGTGACATAAATGTGAATTAGTTTACAAATTTGTGCTTTGCGTATCTGATCTTTCGATGAAAATTTGTTTCTGTGCCCTACAATTCGATATATCACTTTTCAGTTTTCTTGTATTCCTAATTGAGCGAGCAACACTAATGTGATGCCATTTAAAAGTAGTGCTCTGCTTTTCTGTTCTTTTGTTTGAAAATTGTTCCTGTGCTGTACAGTGTGATATATCACTTTTCAGTTTTCCTGTATTCCTAATTTAGCGAGTGACCCACATGTGATTTAGTTTTCAAAGTAGTGCTTTGTGTTTCTGTTCTTCTGTTGGAAACTTGTTTCTGTGACATACACTGCGATATATCACTTTTCAGTTTCCCTGTCTTCCTAATTGTTCGAGCGACACACATGTGATTTAGTTTACAAAGTAGTGATTTCTATTTCTGTTCTTCTGTTGCAAACATTTTTCTGTGCTGTACAGTGCATTATATCACTTTTCAGTTTTCCTGTTATAATAATTGAACAAGAGACAAGTATGTGAATTAGTTTATGAAGTTGTGCTTTGCGTTTCTGTTCTTTCGATGGAAACTTGTTTCTGTGCTGTACAGTGTGAGATAACACTTTTTCGTTTTCCTGTATTCCAAATTGTGCAAGCGACACACATGTGATTCTGTTTAGAAAGTAGTGCTTTGCTTTTCTGTTCTTTTTTTCGGAAACTTGTTCCTGTGCTGTACAGTGCGATATATCACTTTTCAGTTTTCCTGTTATAATAATTGAACGGGCGACACGTATGTGAATTAGTTTACAAAGTTGTGCTTTGCATTTCTGTTCTTTCGATGGAAACTTGTTTCTGTGCCATACAGTGCGAGATAGTATTTTTAGTTTTCCTGTATTCCTACTTGAGTGAGCGACACACATGTGATTCCTTTTAACAGTAGGGCTTTGCTTTTCTGTTCTTTCTTTGGAAACTTTTTCCTGTGCTGTACAGTGCGTTATATCGCTTTTCAGGTTTCCTGTATTCCTAATTGGGCTAGCGACACACATGTGATTTAGTTTACAAAGTAGTGCTTTGCGTTTATCTTCTTTCATTGGAAACTTGTTCCTGAACAAGTTAGGGTTAGAGTTCAGGTTAGGGTTAGGGTTAGGGCAGGGTTAGTGTTAGGGTCAAGGTTAGGGGTTAGTGTTACAGTTAGGGTTAGGGTTAGGGGATTAGGGTTAGGGATAGGGTTAATGTTAGTTGTTAGGGTTAGCGTTAGGGTTAGGGTTAGATTTAGGGGGTTAGGGTTAGGGTTATATCACTTTTCAGTTTCCCTGTTACAATAATTGCACAGGCGACACGTATTTGAATTAGTTTACAAAGTTGTGCTTTGTGTTTCTGTTCTTTCGATGAAAACTTGTTTCAGTACTGTTCAGTGTGAGATAACACTTTTCAGTTTTCCTGTATTCCTAATTGAGCGAGCGACGCACAGGTGATTTAGTTTACAAAGTAGTGCTTTGCTATTCTATTCTTTCTTGGAAACTTGTTCCTGTGCTGTAGAGTGCGATATATCCGTTTTCAGTTTTCCTGTATTGCTAATTGAGTGAGCGACAATATGTGATTTAGTTTACAATGTAGTGGTTTGCCTTTCTGTTCTTCTGTTGCAAACTTGTTTCTGTGCTGTACAGTGCGATATATCACTTTTCAGTTTTCTTGTTATAATAATTGAACAAGAGACAAGTATGTCAATTAGTTTATGAAGTTGTGCTTTATGTTTCTGTTCTTTTCGATGGAAACTTGTTTCTGTGCTGTACAGTGTGAGATAACACTTTTCCGTTTTCCTGTATTCCAAATTGAGCAAGCGACACACATGTGATTCTGTTTAGAAAGTAGTGCTTTGCTTTTCTGTTCTTTTGTTGGAAACTTTTTCCTGTGCTGTACAGTGTGATATATCACTTTGCAGTTTTCTTGTATTCCTAATTGAGCGAGTGACACACATGTGATTTAGTTTACAAAGTAGTGCTTTGTGTTTATGTTCTTTCGTTGGAAACTTGTTCCTGTTAGGACAAAGTTAGGGTTAGGGTGAGGGTTAGATTTAGGGTTAGGGTTAGGGTAGGGTTAGGGTTAGGGTTATGGGTTAGGGTTAGGGTTAGGGGTTAGGGTTAGGGTTAAGGTTAGGGTTAGGGTTATATCACTTTTCAGTTTTCCTGTTATAATAATTGAACGGGCGACATGTATGTGAATTAGTTTTCAAAGTTTTGCTTTTCGTTTCTTTTTTTTCAATGGAAACTTGTTTCTGTGCCATACAGTGCGAGATGACACTTTTCAGTTTTCCTGTATTCCTAATTGAGCAGACAACACAATTGTGATTTAGTTTACAAAGTTGTGCTTTGCCTTTCTGTTCTTTTGTTGGAAACTTGTTTCTGTGCACTACAGTGGGAGATATCACTTTTCAGTGTTCTGGTATTCCTAATTGAATGGGCTACATACATGTTACTTAGTTTACAAACTTGTGATTTACATTTCTGTTCTTTTGTTGGAAACATCTTTCTCTGCACTACAGTGGGAGATATCACTTTTCAGTTTTCCTGTATTCTTAATTGAACGGGTGACACACATGTCTTTTAGTTTCCAAAGTTGTGCTTTGCGTTTCTGTTCTTTCATTGGAAACTTCTTTCTGTGCTCTAAAGTGGGAAATATCACTTTTCACTTTTCCTGTATTCCTAATTGAATGGGCAACACACATGTTACTTAGGTTACAAAGTTGTACTTTACAATTCTGTTCTTTCGTTGGAAACTTGTTTCTGTGAGTTACAGTGCGAGATATCACTTTTCAGTTTCCTGTATTCCTAATTGAGCGGTAGACACATATGTGATTTATTTTCCAAAGTTGTGCTTTGTGATTCTGTTCTTTCATTAGAAACTTGTTTCTGTGAGGTAAAGTGTGAGTTATCACTTTTCAGTTTTCCTGTATTCCTAATTGAGCATGTGCCACACATGTGATTTAGTTTACAAAGTTGTGCTTTGCCTTTCTGTTCTTCTGTTGGAAACTTGTTTCTGTGCACTACACTGGGAGATGTCACTTTTCAGTTTTTCTGTATTCCTAATTAAACGGGCAACACAAATATGATTTTGTTTCCAAAGTTGTGCTTTGTGTTTCTGTTATTTCATTGGAAACTTCTTTCTGTACTCTAAACTGGAAGATATCACATTTCAGTTTTCCTGTATTCCTAATTGTGCAGGTGACACACATGTTACTTAGTTTACAAAGTTGTGCTTTGCCATTTTGTTCTTTTGTTGGAAACCTGTTTCTGTACACTACAGTCGAGATATCATTTTTTCAGTTTTCTTGTATTCCTAATTGAACGGGCGACACACATTTGATTTAGTTTCCAAAGTAGTGATTTGTGTTTCTCTTCTTCTATTGGAAACTTGTTTCTGTGCTCTACAGTGTGATATATCACTTTTCAGTTTTCCTGTATTCCTAATTGAGCGAGTGACACGTGTGATTTACTTTACAAAGTAGTGATTGCATTTATTTTCTTTCGTTTTTTAAACTCGTTCCTGTTAGGAACAAGTTAGGTTTAGGGTTAGGGTTAGGGTTGGGGTAGGGTTAGGGTTAGGGTTAGGGGTTAGTGTTAGGTTTAGGGTTAGTGTTGGGGTTAGGGTTAGCGGGTTAGTGTTAGGTTTAGGTTAGGGTTAGGGGGTTAGGATTAGGATTAGTGTTAGGGTTAGGGTTAAGGGGTTAGGGTTAGGGTTAGGGTTAGGGTTATATCACTTTTCAGTTTTTCTGTTATAATAATTGAACAGGTGACACGTATGTGAATTAGTTTACAAACTTTTGCTTTGCGTTTCTGTTCTTTCAATGAAAACTTGTTTCTTTGCCATACAGTTCGATATATCGATTTTCAGTTTTCCTGTATTCCTAATTGAGGGAGCAACACACATGTGAATTAGTTTACGGAGTAGTGCTTTGTAGGAACAAGTTAGGGTTAAGGGTTACGGTTAGTTTTTAGGGTTAGGGTTAGGGTTTAGGCTTAGGGTAGGGTTAGGGTTAGGGGTAGGGTTAGGGTTAGTGTTACATGGTTAGGGTTAGGGTTAGTGTTAGGGTTATATCACTTTTCAGTTTTCCTCTTATAATAATTGAACAGGCGACACTTATGTGAATTAGTTTACAAGTAGTGCTTTTCGTTTCTATTGTTTGGATGGAAACTTGTTCCTCGGCTGTACCGTGCGATATATCACTTTTCAGTTTTCCTGTATTCCTAATTAAGCGAGCCGAGCGACACACATGTGATTTAGTTTACAAAGTAGCGATTTGTAGGAACATGTTAGACTTAGGGTTAGGGTTAGGGTTAGGGGGTTAGGGTTAGGGACAGGGTTAGGGTTAGGGTTAGGGTAAGGGGCTTAGGGTTAGGGTTACGATTATATCACTATTCAGTTTTCCTGTTATTATAATTGAACAGGCGACACATATGTGAATTATTTGACAAAGTTGTGCTTTGTGTTCCTGTTCTTTCGATGGAAAAATGTTTGTGTGCCATACAGTGCGAGATAACACTTTTCAGTTTTCCTGTTTTCCTAATTGAGCGAGCCACACACATGTGATATAGTTTAGAAAGTAGTGCTTTGCTTTCCTGTTCTTTCTTTTGAAACTTGTTCCTGTGCTGTACAGTGTGATATATCACTTTTCAGTTTTCCTTTATTCCTCATTGAGCGAGCGACACACATGTAATTTAGTTTACAAAGTAGTGCTGTGCTTTTCAGTTCTTTTGTTGGAAACTTGTTCCTGTTAAGAACAAGTTAGGGTTAGGGTTAGGTTTAGGGTTAGGTTTAGGGTTAGGGTATTGTTATATCACTTTTCAGTTTTCCTGTTATAATAATTGAACGGGGGACACATATGTGAATTAGTTTACAAAGTTGTCTTTTGCGTTTCTGTTCTATCAATGGAAACTTGTTTCTGTGCCGTGCAGTGCGAGATAACACCTTTCAGTTTTCCTCTATTCCTAATTGAACGAGCGACACACATGTGATTCCGTTTACAAAGTAGTGCTTTCCTTTTCTGTTCTATTGTTGGAAAACTGTTCCTGTGTTGTACAGTGCAATATATCACTTTTCAGTTTTCCTGTATTCCTAATTGAGCAAGTGACACACACGTGATTTAGTTTAAAATGTAGTGTTTTGCTTTTCTGTTCTTTCGTTGGAAACTTGTTCTTGTGCTATACAGTGCGTTATATCACTTTTCAGTTTTCCTGTTATAATAATTGAATAGGCGACACAGAAGTGAATTAGTTTACAAGTAGTGCTTTGCTTTTCTGTTCTTTGGTTCGAAACTTGTTCCTGCGCTGTACAATGCGAGATAAAACTTTTCAGTTTTCCAGTATTCCTAATTGAGAAAGCGACACACATGTGATTTAGTTTACAAAGTAGTGCTTTCCTTTTATGTTCTTTCGTTGGAAACATGTTCCTGTAAGGAACAAGTTATGGTTAGGGTTACGGTTAGGGTTAGGGTTAGGGTTAGCGTTAGGGTAGCTGTAGAGTGCGATATAGTTTTCCTGTATTCCTAATTGAGGAGCCCTACACATGTGATTTAGTTTACAAAGTAATGTTTTATGTTCATGTTCTTTCTTTGGAAGTAAGTTAGTAAACTTGTTCCTAACCTGTTAGGAACAATTTAGGTTAGGGTTAGGTTAGGGTTAGGGTTAGGGTTAGGGTTAGGGTTAGGGTTGGGTTAGGGTTAGTGGGTTAGGGTTAGGGTTGGGTTAGTGGGTTAGGGTTAGGGTTAGGGTAAGGTTTTAGGGTTAGAATTAGGGTTACATTTAGGGTTAGATGTAGGGGTTAGGGTTATGATTAGGGTTAGGGTTAGGTTTAGGATTAGGGTTAGCTTTATATC
>JAEOAE010003446.1:0-22574 GCA_036365155.1 Meriones psammophilus
AAATTTGAGGCTGTGAAACAAGAAGAAGCATTCTGTGGCAGGGGACTAGACTGAAAACAGCATGAGCAGCTGAGTATGGAGGACATGTTGCCCTGTTGTGAGAGGAATCTCAGGTCAAAGTTAGATAGACACAGACTGCAGAGAGCAAGTCTCAGGACTCCAGGAATGAACCCCTACAAAGAACAATTGGCTGCCCCTCTCTGCTCATGTACTTACAGGTGACCAAGACAAGGCAGTTGAGTTACTGTAGAGACATTTATTTAATTTCACATTTGTTTCTCACATGAGATAGGAGAGAAATGGACACAGACACAGGGTTGCACGATTCTGGGTTTTTCAGGAAATACAATTTAAAAAACAGCACAGACTTCACTGAGTGTCTGGGTGCTGTTATTCTGCAGTGGACCAGGGCTGCTGGAAGCTTGAATCTCCTGGCACAGAGGCAGGATGCAGGTGTGGAGCTGAAAGACGGTAGTCGGGGTTCCAGGGATCCCATCTGGAAAACAGGGAATCCTCCTCCCGGACATCCCTAGGCACTGGGTTCCCTTGAAGCTCTGCACAAGGAACAGGGACACCATAGTCCCAAGGCTGGTTCAGGAAGGATGACAATACATGGAGAGTTGGGGTCACCAGACCCATCACAAAGAAGGACCTGAAAGGAAGAAGAATCAGAGCTCTAAGCAAGGCATACTCACTCTCCCTGAGTCCTGCTATGCAATGGTCTGTCCTGTGTGTCTGGGTCCACCCTGAACATGTCGATTTCTATTCCCTTGGGTAGACAGTGGAAAGTACACCAAGAGCAAGACAGACCTTGGTTTTGCTCTCTGCCAAGGAAGCCTGTGGGAATGGGGATTCCCTGCAGGGTGGACTCTGCTCTATGCTCATGGAGGACAGGCCAGCTCAGGGGACTCAGCTCTCTCTGGGACTTGAAAGGGAATGAACACAGAAGAGACTAACCTGGGACAGGGCTTTCCTGAACTCGGGGCCCAGGATTCTGTACAGGGCCTCCTATAGGGAGAAAACAGGGGCGCCACCCTTGGTCTCTCAGTACAAAGAATCCTGTGCAGATCCTGCAGGCTCAGCAACAAGTAGAAGCAACTCGTCCAGCTCTTCTTCAGGCCCCACTGAGAGAGGCGCTGGCACAGAGCCCTGGTCTTCTTGTGCACCTTCCTGCCTGGGTGGCCAACTTGCTGTTCAACACCTTCCCACTCCATCAGGAAGATCCTGATCTCATAGTCTGTCCATGAGCTACTGGAAGGACCTGCAAGGAACACAGGGCTGCGATGAGTGCCTCTGCTGCCACCCATTTACACACCTTAACATAGGGATTCTTCCTGCACTCTGATTGCAAAGGCAACTCATTCAGTCACCAAGACATTAGGAACACTGTCGGTATACTGTTCTTTTAAAATGTATAGGCCTTACCCTTGTTAATTCAAAGCGCTGATTTCCCCACCCCCAACTCTCTGGTTTCAATCCGGATATTGCATTGTGATACTCATTATAAGCATCCTGTCTCAACTCTTGCGTAAACAAGACAAAGATAAAGCAACTACATACAATGTTGAGCAGGGAGGAGCCAGAGGACAGAAAAGAGGGAGGAGACAGAAGGAGGGAAAGGAGTGGGAGGAGAGAGGAGGAGAGAAAGGAGAGCAGAGCTGGAGGAGAGATCTTGGAGGAGGTGGAGCATGAACCAAACCTAAAATTACAGAAAGCAAGTATAATGTGGGAAATCTAAATGTTAGGAAACTGAGGGCTTGAAGGTTTGGGAGGGAGTAAATATTGCCCAGCACTGTGTTCTAGGTTAACTAAAACCCAGTCTCTGTGTGGTGATTTGGTTATACAGTTTAGGATCAGCGGCAGCATTGGCAGAAGATAAACCAATAGTAAATATTAATTACCATTTACAACAGAACACTTGCTTGCTGGCCCAGGATTACCCTCTAACCTGCTCTCAGCAGCATTGAGGGACACTCATTTGCAACTGCAGGTGTCCTCAGTTGTAGAAAAGGTATTGCAGAACAGAAAGGGCTCACACAGGGTAGTGCTCCTGGGGATGCTGTCCCTACCTAAATTCTACCCACTTCCCTCCCCTGGTGCACACACAGCCTCTAAGACTTTGGATCTCATGCAAGAAGAACAGAAGTCAGAGACCCCCGACCTCAAGTCTGTCCCTGTCACACACGGTACAGGTGTTCACCTTTGGGATCTTGCCCTCGGCAGGATATCTCAAAAAATGACACATGGTAGAAGATTTTGGGTTTTTGCTCACAGTTGCCTCTGAATACCTGAGGTCTTTGTCTTGCATGCTCCTCCTCCATCCCACTTGGGATTCCGTGGTGATGTTTCTCAAATATTCCCCTTGGTTTTCTTGTGTCTGTTGAAAAGTGAATAAAGAGAATAGTAAAGCCCTTTTCCTGCTTGAGGAATCTCTGTCTCTTAGCTGTGAGTGGATGCTGGAGCCAGCATCATGAATACAAGGACTCCTCTCTGTCACCTATGGGAAACCTTGATGTAAGCAGGGAAGGCCTCCCATGAATACTGGAGGAGAACCTTGAGGAAATGAATCCTGGAGGCAGGTTCATGATCACAGTAGTTAACCAAGTCTTCCCAAGTTGTCATGGCTCTGAACACAGTCCACAACACCTTCCATGAGGCTCCCTGAATGGAAACCAAATGATGTCATGTTCCCATGGAAGGAGGAGATACATGCCAGAGACACCCCATAGATTGGGCTATAACATTTCTGAGAGGAACTGAAACAGGCAAACCAGACACCCTCAACACATCCTGACAGTTGGTGTCCTCTCCTCCCACCTCCAAACACACACACACACACACACACACACACACACACTCACTCACTCCTCCACCACTCCAAGTCACCTGCATTACTCTCCAGAGGCCTGATCTGCTCCACAGGGTCTTGGAACTGGGGCTCAGTGAGTCCTGGTGGCTGAGAGTGTGGGTGTGAGTAGGTAAACTAGCTGTGTTCTCTTCCTGGGATTCTGGAGACTGAGCATTGTGTGGAGAACTGGCCCTTTATAAAGCTCTTCGTGGTAATTGAATCACAACCTGGTTGTTTTGGTTGGATCAGAAGAGGTGAGCCACCAGCCTTTAATCCCCTCTTAGGAGGCTGAGGCAGGAGGAAGGCCCTGCCTTCTTGAGTGTTAAGGCTGTGTAGTTAGACCCAATTGTATAGATCAAAGCAAGTATGTACAAGAAATGACCTCAACTAGTTCAAATTCCCCTTTTGAGACAGGGTCTATTGACAGAGGCCTGGCCATCCTGGAACTCAAATTTCAAAGCGACAGTGTTTGCCGTGGTTCTGGCTCCTGGGATTAAAGATATGGGCTGCCATGGCTGGCCAATTTAAAACTGAACATACTTGTTAGACATCTTTCCTTCTTCTGAACTTTGAAAGACAACCTGAGACCTACAGAATGCTTTTAGAATATTATTCGGCAGTTGTCGATGGTCTCTCAGCTGGGCGTGGTCACCCATGCTTTTAATCCCGGCACTCAGAAGGCAGGGCATCTCGTACGCAGTGAAAGCCTGTCTTCACAAAAAAATAAATTAATAAAGAAGAAGAATCTCTAAGCCAGTAGCCAACCCATAGAAATTGGGGCAGTTAAGTTTCTTGCACAATATTTGGTCTAGTTTGAACACCAAAATTGTGAATTCCAAAACCCTCTTTAATGTTTGGTTGAATCATAACACACACCTTTAATCCCAAAGCCTTTCCTTCTCGTAAACAGCTTATAATGGTGTGGCTCTTCTAGCCCTAGCACACACCTTTAATCCAAGAGATCTCTTTATTAGATACGATCTAATCAAGATAGGTTCAAGAGCTCTCTGGCTGCTGGATCTAACCCTAAGTCAACTTTCAGAGCAAGACACCTGTTGACAAGATTAGGGTGTAGGAGGGACTGTGACTTGTGTGTGTGTGTGGCTGGGGGATCTTTAAAGACAGCTTGGAGAAGAAGGGCTTTACCTCAACCTCTGACTTTAGCTTAGGCTTCAGGTCCTCTGTTCCCTGGCTTTGGGGGCTTGGGTTTTTGGGGGTTTCCTCCTTGACTGACTTTGTGCTAGTGAGAGTTTTGAGTTGTTTCAATTCAGACCTGTGCATAGAAGGAAGGTCAGCTGGGTGGTTTCTCTGTCTCTCAGAGCTACCAAGTTTGCACCCCAGCAGCTGACTCCTGAGTCTTTATTGGTAAAAGAGAATGGGGGTATTTTCATCATCATTTATAACAAGAGGAGCCTGGCAATATCTTTACCAAAAGGCACAAAACCAGGAAACAGTGGAGGAGACAGGTAGTAGCGGGAAAGCATTGTGTGTGTGGAAAAGCAATCCCCAAGGTAATAGATAATGTCAGGAGCCCCCTTTGACTTGGCATTTCAGCCTGTAGGCGGGATATTGGGCGGTGGTCTTGTCTTCTGAAACTACTTCAGCGCTGACAATAAGACCATTCACATCAGGGGCAAAGGGCAGTCCTCTCAAGTGTCTGGTTAGGTGGTCCATACGAGGAGGCAGTGAGTAATCATGTCAGCTTCCAGGAAGTTCAGATCTCAGCTTGCAGTCTCAACCAGGTGAAAATCTGCTGAGACAAATTTAAAGTAGAAACAGAAATTAAAATTTGTCTAATAAATGGGAAAAGTGAGGAGGGAAAAAACTCATCTGAGGTCTGTTTGAGCTATCTCAAATTCAGGTCTCATGACTTTTTGATTTCCTGAAACATTTTGTGAGTAACAGGTAAAACTGCCTACAATGGAATGAGCAACAATTAAGTGTATCCATGATCTGAAACTCTTCACATTTTAACTGTGGGTACAGCTGTAGGTAATCAGCCACCAATAGAGCTGGGCCACTTTTTGTCAGTTCTTCTTAGCATGTATTTTTAGTCCCCCATCTCCATGTTACATTGGAAAGTTAGGCAGAAATACACTAATGGCTTTAGTGCTGAACTCTGGATGCTTGGACCAGCAATTGTGTCAAAGGTAAGTCAGAGTGTAGCTAAGTTTATTGCTGCCGATTGGAGATATAGGCCCCAAAGTTCAGGAAGCGATAGAAAATAAATAAAACATTAAAAGACACCTTCAGGAAACTGACCTTATAGACTGGCGCTGACTGGTGATGTTCCTCTCCTTTCCATTTATAGGGTCAGGAATTCCCCTTACCAGCTACATTCAACTCCTTTGAGATTATATATGGGATGTCAGCCCCTATAGTACCCAACCTTCAGACTGATGCTACTGCTGAAATTGATACAACAGGTTTTGAAAAATGTTGAAGGCTTCTGTGCAAGCAGACAGCTCTTAGAGAAACAGCAACTTCTCAATAAGAAGGCTGCAAGCCTCTATGGTCATAAATATTGGATTCAATAGGTAGCAAGATGTTCCTCCCTTGAAATTACAGCTAAAGGGAATAAAATTAAGATTTATAGTTTTGTTTGTTGGTTTTGGATATATAAGGTAACTATGTTTTATATATATATGAACATACATGTTGATGTCTGATTATGGATTACTAAATGTATTAAGACTTTACACAATTTCTGTCCTGTCTTAAAAAAAAGGTTTATAAAAATCATAAGGTTTGAAACTATAAAATATTAAAACTGCACCTCCATGTGTTTGCATATTAGAACTTTTCTTGCTAGCCGCCAACATCAAAATAATACACGTGGTATTGATTTTAAAAGTACTGAATGAAATGTTTGCAGTGATAAAAATTTGATTTTGACCTTTAAAATTTTGCTTATATTTTCTGACTTCGTTTCTAAAATGGGTAACTTATTTTGATACTGCAACAACAGGTTTAAAAATTATGTTTAAGGCTAAGAAATATTTTGAGGTTTATCAGGCATTTTAGACAATGAACTTGGGCATTCTAACAGGGCCCTTGAAACAGTTTCTCAATTCTTTGGGGATGGACAAAAGACTTTGGGATTCATTTTGTTAATTTTACCAAACGAAACCAAGCCATATTAGTTGAGCCAATTAAGAAAATTGAAGTTTTTATATTATGTCAAAGTGATAGAATAATGAAAAGGGTTCTGATAAAAATGTGATATGGTCTAAAAATCAAGAAAAAGTCTGGCTCATTCAAAAGAATGGAGCTGAGATCTGAACTTGCTGGGCGCTGACACGATTGCTCACTGCCTCCTCGGATGGATCACCTATCCATAAGCTTCTGAGAATGCCCCATTGCCCAACCTTTGGCTGGCATTTCAGCCTTCCTAGCCCCTGATGCCAATGGTTCTATTGTCAGCGCTGAAGCAGTTTCAGAAAAGGAGATCCTCGGCCCCCAAATCCCACCTAACAGGCTGAAATCCTAGGTCAAGGGCACTCCTGACATTAGCTATTATCTTGGGGACCTGCTGAGCTGGAGCAGAAACTAGTATGACAATACTTGATTACAAAGCCAAATTCTAACAGCTCCAAGGCAGGATCTTTTGCTTTTGGTCATTATTGGATCATGCTTAAAAAGTTGTTAGGATATATTAGGCAAAGACTAGGGACTATACAGTCGATGAGTATAAGAACCCAGTACCAGCAGTCTGAGGCTGACCATGGACTGTAAGAGCCCAAGATTGGCCTCTTTAATAACAAGAAAGGGGAATGAAGAGTTTAAGTTAGCCTGGGTATAACTCCATTTGGAAATAAAGAGCCTTCTTGATTGGGAGTTGAATTCAGGTACCAGGAAATATCAAAGAATGTACACTTGGCAGAAAAAGAAGGTTAACTCTCCTAGCAACAGCCTCCAGGGAGTAATACAGAATTAATGCTTTCTAGAAAATACATAATCTCCTGGCAATAATCCATGAGAGGTGGTTGGGAATCCAGTGGAAAACTCTCCCCAGCGTTTCAGATATACTTTAGAAGAATAGCCATTGTGATGATATGCCTTAGCCATTGTGGTCCTATGCCTTAGGAACTGTGGTTATGTGCCTCAGAAGGTCACCGCACCCCTCTGACTTTTACTTAATGCTGTACCATCAAGACATGTGCCCCACACTCTGGGCTGTCATGGAAACATGTATTACAATGATTGCTGTCATGAAACCCCTGCTCACAGACTTTCCCTACAAAAATCTGGCTCACTCAGGCTCAGGGTCCCACTTTTCTACTGCTGTGTCAGTGAGACTTTAGTCCTGGGTTTGATTGCTTTTATAAACCAGTCATCTCCTGGTGGTCTCTGAGGTCCCATGAACCTGGCATTACATCTCAGATCTAAGTTCCCAGGAGAGCCAGAGCTAAACAGAGAAACCTGTCTCCAAAAACAGGGCAAAAAAGAAAATACAGTTCATCTGAGCACTGTTAACAGCCTGAATGCCTGTGTCCTGAGCCCTTTCCCCTTCCACAGGAGCACTCAGCTCTTCTTGCAGATGGTGTGATGAAGGTGTTGCCACTGGCTTCTCTCTAATGCATCATGGTCCCCGTTTATAATGGTAGGGAACTAGAAGCAAATGTCACCCAAGGCAGGGCAGCTAAAGGGCAGATGGAGAACTCAAGCCATGAACCAGGGAAAACAGCAGAGAACTGGGACATGACAGGTGGCTTAGGACCATCAACACTTAACTTTAGTGACACACTTCCTCCAACAGGACCATAGCTCCCAAACCATAACAAAAAGTGCAACCTTCTGTGGACTAAGCGGTCAGGATGTGAGACTATGGGGCACAGTCTGGAAGCACCAGTCTGTTCACTTTCCTTCCTGCCCTCAGAAACAATTTGTGATCTAAGACTCATCTGTTTGTTTGTTTGTTTGTTTGTTTGTTTGTTTGTTTGTTTGTATCATACTGTATAAAGCATGGCCTTTGTACTTTCTATAGTGGAATGGAAACCTCACACCAGTTTCCATTGCCTTATGGAAAAATTTGAGGCTGTGAAACAAAGAAGAAGCATTCTGTGGCAGGGGACTAGACTGAAAACAGCATGAGCAGCTGAGTATGGAGGACATGTTGCCCTGTTGTGAGAGGAATCTCAGGTCAAAGTTAGATAGACACAGACTGCAGAGAGCAAGTCTCAGGACTCAGGAATGAACCCCTACAAAGAACAATTGGCTGCCCCTCTCTACTCATGTACCCCACGGAAGTGACCAAGACAAGGCAGTTGAGTTACTGTAGAGACATTTATTTAATTTCACATTTGTTTCTCACATGAGATAGGAGAGGAAATGGACACAGGCACAGGGTTGCACGATTCTGGGTTTTTTTTTCAGGAAATACAATTTACAAAACAGCACAGACTTCACTGAGTGTCTGGGTGCTGTTATTCTGCAGTGGACCAGGGCTGCTGGAGCTTGAATCTCCTGGCACAGAGGCAGGATGCAGGTGTGGAGCTGAAGGCGGTAGTCGGGGTTCCAGGGATCCCATCTGGAAAACAGGGAATCCTCCTCGGACATCCTAGGCACTGGGTTCCCTTGAAGCTCTGCACAAGGAACAGGGACACCATAGTCCCAAGGCTGGTTCAGGAAGGATGACAATACATGGAGAGTTGGGGTCACCAGACCCATCACAAAGAAGGACCTGAAAGGAAGAAGAATCAGAGCTCTAAGCAAGGCATACTCACTCTCCCTGAGTCCTGCTATGCAATGGTCTGTCCTGTGTGTCTGGGTCCACCCTGAACATGTCGATTTCTATTCCCTTGGGTAGACAGTGGAAAGTACACCAAGAGCAAGACAGACCTTGGTTTTGCTCTCTGCCAAGGAAGCCTGTGGGAATGGGGATTCCCTGCAGGGTGGACTCTGCTCTATGCTCATGGAGGACAGGCCAGCTCAGGGGACTCAGCTCTCTCTGGGACTTGAAAGGGAATGAACACAGAAGAGACTAACCTGGGACAGGGCTTTCCTGAACTCAGGGGCCCAGGATTCTGTACAGGGCCTCCCCCTAGGGAGAAAAACAGGGGCGCCACCCTTGGTCTCTCAGTACAAAGAATCCTGTGCAGATCCTGCAGGCTCAGCAACAAGTAGAAACAACTCGTCCAGCTCTTCTTCAGGCCCCACTGAGAGGCGCTGGCACAGAGCCCTGGTCTTCTTGTGCACCTTCCTGCCTGGGTGGCCAACTTGCTGTTCAACACCTTCCCACTCCATCAGGAAGATCCTGATCTCATAGTCTGTCCATGAGCTACTGGAAGGACCTGCAAGGAACACGGGGCTGCGATGAGTGCCTCTGCTGCCACCCATTTACACACCTTAACATAGGGATTCTTCCTGCACTCTGATTGCAAAGGCAACTCATTCAGTCACCAAGACATTAGGAACACTGTCGGTATACTGTTCTTTTAAAATGTATAGGCCTTACCCTTGTTAATTCAAACGCTGATTTCCCCACCCCCAACTCTCTGGTTTCAATCCGGATATTGCATTGTGATACTCATTATAAGCATCCTGTCTCAACTCTTGCGTAAACAAGACAAAGATAAAGCAACTACATACAATGTTGAGCAGGGAGGAGCCAGAGGACAGAAAAGGGGAGGAGACAGAAGGAGGGAAAGGAGTGGGAGGGAGAGAGGAGGAGAGAAAGGAGAGCAGAGCTGGAGGAGAGATCTTGGAGGAGGTGGAGCATAGACCAAACCTAAAATTACAGAAAGCAAGTATAATGTGGGAAATCTAAATGTTAGGAAACTGAGGGCTTGAAGGTTTGGGAGGAGTAAATATTGCCCAGCACTGTGTTCTAGGTTAACTAAAAACCCAGTCTCTGTGTGGTGATTTGGTTATACAGTTTAGGATCAGCGGCAGCATTGGCAGAAGATAAACCAATAGTAAATATTAATTACCATTTACAACAGAACACTTGCTTGCTGGCCCAGGATTACCCTCTAACCTGCTCTCAGCAGCATTGAGGACACTCATTTGCAACTGCAGGTGTCCTCAGTTGTAGAAAAGGTATTGCAGAACAGAAAGGGCTCACACAGGGTAGTGCTCCCTGGGGATGCTGTCCCTACCTAAATTCTACCCACTTCCCTCCCCTGGTGGCACACACAGCCTCTAAGACTTTGGATCTCATGCAAGAAGAACAGAAGTCAGAGACCCCCGACCTCAAGTCTGTCCCTGTCACACACGGTACAGGTGTTCACCTTTGGGATCTTGCCTCTGACAGGATATCTCAAAAAATGACACATGGTAGAAGATTTTGGGTTTTTGCTCAGAGTTGCCTCTGAATACCTGAGGTCTTTGTCTTGCATGCTCCTCCTCCATCCCACTTGGGATTCCGTGGTGATGTTTCTCAAATATTCCCCTTGGTTTTCTTGTGTCTGTTGAAAAGTGAATAAAGAGAATAGTAAAGCCCTTTTCCTGCTTGAGGAATCTCTGTCTCTTAGCTGTGAGTGGATGCTGGAGCCAGCATCATGAATACAAAGGACTCCTCTCTGTCACCTATGGGAAACCTTGATGTAAGCAGGAAGGCCTCCCATGAATACTGGAGGAGAACCTTGAGGAAATGAATCCTGGAGGCAGGTTCATGATCACGGTAGTTAACCAAGTCTTCCCAAGTTGTCATGGCTCTGAACACAGTCCACAACACCTTCCATGAGGCTCCCTGAATGGAAACCAAATGATGTCATGTTCCCATGGAAGGGAGGAGATACATGCCAGAGACACCCCATAGATTGGGCTATAACATTTCTGAGAGGAACTGAAACAGGCAAACCAGACACCCTCAACACATCCTGACAGTTGGTGTCCTCTCCTCCCACCTCACAACACACACACACACACACACACACACACACACACACACACTCACTCCTCACACCACTCCAAGTCACCTGCATTACTCTCCGGAGGCCTGATCTGCTCCACAGGGTCTTGGAACTGGGGCTCAGTGAGTCCTGGTGGCTGAGTGTGGGTGAAGGTAGAAACTAGCTGTGTTCTCTTCCTGGGATTCTGGAGACTGAGCATTGTGTGGAGAACTGGCCCTTTATAAAGCTCTTCGTGGTAATTGAATCACAACCTGGTTGTTTTGGTTGGATCAGAAGAGGTGAGCCACCAGCCTTTAATCCCCTCTTAGGAGGCTGAGGCAGGAGGAAGGCCCTGCCTTCTTGAGTGTTAAGGCTGTGTAGTTAGACCCAATTGTATAGATCAAAGCAAGTATGTACAAGAAATGACCTCAACTAGTTCAAATTCCCCTTTTGAGACAGGGTCTATTGACAGAGGCCTGGCCATCCTGGAACTCAAATTTCAAAGCGACAGTGTTTGCCGTGGTTCTGGCTCCTGGGATTAAAGATATGGGCTGCCATGGCTGGCCAATTTAAAACTGAACATACTTGTTAGACATCTTTCCTTCTTCTGAACTTTGAAAGACAACCTGAGACCTACAGAATGCTTTTAGAATATTATTCGGCGGTGTCGATGGTCTCTCAGCTGGCGTGGTCACCCATGCTTTTAATCCCGGCACTCAGAAGGCAGGGCATCTCGTACGCAGTGAAAGCCTGTCTTCACAAAAAAATAAATTAATAAAGAAGAAGAATCTCTAAGCCAGTAGCCAACCCATAGAAATTGGGGCAGTTAAGTTTCTTGCACAATATTTGGTCTAGTTTGAACACCAAAATTGTGAATTCCAAAACCCTCTTTAATGTTTGGTTGAATCATAACACACACCTTTAATCCCAAAGCCTTTCCTTCTCGTAAACAGCTTATAATGGTGTGGCTCTTCTAGCCCTAGCACACACCTTTAATCCAAGAGATCTCTTTATTAGATACGATCTAATCAAGATAGGTTCAAAGCTCTCTGGCTGCTGGATCTAACCCTAAGTCAACTTTCAGAGCAAGACACCTGTTGACAAGATTAGGGTGTAGGAGGGACTGTGACTTGTGTGTGTGTGTGGCTGGGGATCTTTAAAGACAGCTTGGAGAAGAAGGGCTTTACCTCAACCTCTGACTTTAGCTTAGGCTTCAGGTCTCTCTGTTCCCTGGCTTTGGGGGCTTGGGTTTTTGGGGTTTCCTCCTTGACTGACTTTGTGCTAGTGAGAGTTTTGAGTTGTTTCAATTCAGACCTGTGCATAGAAGGAAGGTCAGCTGGGTGGTTTCTCTGTCTCTCAGAGCTACCAAGTTTGCACCCCAGCAGCTGACTCCTGAGTCTTTATTAGTAAAGAGAATGGGGTATTTTCATCATCATTTATAACAAGAGGAGCCTGGCAATATCTTTACCAAAGGCACAAAACCAGGAAACAGTGGAGGAGACAGGTAGTAGCGGGAAAGCATTGTGTGTGTGGAAAAGCAATCCCCAAGGTAATAGATAATGTCAGGAGCCCCCTTTGACTTGGCATTTCAGCCTGTAGGCGGGATATTGGGCAGTGGTCTTGTCTTCTGAAACTACTTCAGCGCTGACAATAAGACCATTCACATCAGGGGCAAAGGGCAGTCCTCAGAAGTGTCTGGTTAGGTGGTCCATACGAGGAGGCAGTGAGTAATCATGTCAGCTTCCAGGAAGTTCAGATCTCAGCTTGCAGTCTCAACCAGGTGAAAATCTGCTGAGACAAATTTAAAGTAGAAACAGAAATTAAAATTTGTCTAATAAATGGGAAAACTGAGGAGGAAAAAAACTCATCTGAGGTCTGTTTGAGCTATCTCAAATTCGGGTCTCATGACTTTTTGATTTCCTGAAACATTTTGTGAGTAACAGGTAAAACTGCCTACAATGGAATGAGCAACAATTAAGTGTATCCATGATCTGAAACTCTTCACATTTTAACTGTGGGTACAGCTGTAGGTAATCAGCCACCAATAGAGCTGGGCCACTTTTTGTCAGTTCTTCTTAGCATGTATTTTTAGTCCCCATCTCCATGTTACATTGGAAAGTTAGGCAGAAATACACTAATGGCTTTAGTGCTGAACTCTGGATGCTTGGACCAGCAATTGTGTCGAAGGTAAGTCAGAGTGTAGCTAAGTTTATTGCTGCCCGATTGGAGATATAGGCCCCAAAGTTCAGGAAGCGATAGAAAATAAATAAAACATTAAAAAGACACCTTCAGGAAACTGACCTTATAGACTGGCGCTGACTGGTGATGTTCCTCTCCTTTCCATTTATAGGGTCAGAATTCCCCTTACCAGCTACATTCAACTCCCTTTGAGATTATATATGGGATGTCAGCCCCTATAGTACCCAACCTTCAGACTGATGCTACTGCTGAAATTGATACAACAGGTTTTGAAAAATGTTGAAGGCTTCTGTGCAAGCAGACAGCTCTTAGAGAAACAACAACTTCTCAATAAGAAGGCTGCAAGCCTCTATGGTCATAAATATTGGATTCAATAGGTAGCAAGATGTTCCTCCTTGAAATTACAGCTAAAGGGAATAAAATTAAGATTTATAGTTTTGTTTGTTGGTTTTGGATATATAAGGTAACTATGTTTTATATATATATGAACATACATGTTGATGTCTGATTATGGATTACTAAATGTATTAAGACTTTACACAATTTCTGTCCTGTCTTAAAAAAAAGGTTTATAAAAATCATAAGGTTTGAAACTATAAAATATTAAAACTGCACCTCCATGTGTTTGCATATTAGAACTTTTCTTGCTAGCCGCCAACATCAAAATAATACACGTGGTATTGATTTTAAAAGTACTGAATGAAATGTTTGCAGTGATAAAAATTTGATTTTGACCTTTAAAATTTTGCTTATATTTTCTGACTTCGTTTCTAAAATGGGTAACTTATTTTGATACTGCAACAACAGGTTTAAAAATTATGTTTAAGGCTAAGAAATATTTTGAGGTTTATCAGGCATTTTAGACAATGAACTTGGGCATTCTAACAGGGCCCTTGAAACAGTTTCTCAATTCTTTGGGGATGGACAAAAGACTTTGGGATTCATTTTGTTAATTTTACCAAACAGAAACCAAGCCATATTAGTTGAGCCAATTAAGAAAATTGAAGTTTTATAATATATTATGTCAAAGTGATAGAATAATGAAAAGGGTTCTGATAAAAATGTGATATGGTCTAAAAATCAAGAAAAAGTCTGGCTCATTCAAAAGAATGGAGCTGAGATCTGAACTTGCTGGGCGCTGACACGATTGCTCACTGCCTCCTCGGATGGATCACCTATCCATAAGCTTCTGAGAATGCTCCATTGCCCAACCTTTGGCTGGCATTTCAGCCTTCCTAGCCCCTGATGCCAATGGTTCTATTGTCAGCGCTGAAGCAGTTTCAGAAAAGGAGATCCTCGGCCCCCAAATCCCACCTAACAGGCTGAAATCCTAGGTCCAAGGGCACTCCTGACATTAGCTATTATCTTGGGGACCTGCTGAGCTGGAGCAGAAACTAGTATGACAATACTTGATTACAAAGCCAAATTCTAACAGCTCCAAGGCAGGATCTTTTGCTTTTGGTCATTATTGGATCATGCTTAAAAAGTTGTTAGGATATATTAGGCAAAGACTAGGGACTATACAGTCGATGAGTATAAGAACCCAGTACCAGCAGTCTGAGGCTGACCATGGACTGTAGAGCCCAAGATTGGCCTCTTTAATAACAAGAAAGGGGGAATGAAGAGTTTAAGTTAGCCTGGGTATAACTCCATTTGGAAATAAAGAGCCTTCTTGATTGGGAGTTGAATTCAGGTACCAGGAAATATCAAAGAATGTACACTTGGCAGAAAAGAAGGTTAACTCTCCTAGCAACAGCCTCCAGGGAGTAATACAGAATTAATGCTTTCTAGAAAATACATAATCTCCCTGGCAATAATCCATGAGGTGGTTGGGAATCCAGTGGGAAAACTCTCCCCAAGCGTTTCAGATATACTTTAGAAGAATAGCCATTGTGATGATATGCCTTAGCCATTGTGGTCCTATGCCTTAGGAACTGTGGTTATGTGCCTCAGAGAAGGTCACCGCACCCCTCTGACTTTTACTTAATGCTGTACCATCAAGACATGTGCCCCACACTCTGGGCTGTCATGGAAACATGTATTACAATGATTGCTGTCATGGAAACCCCTGCTCACAGACTTTCCCTACAAAAATCTGGCTCACTCAGAGCTCAGGGTCCCCCTTTTCTACTGCTGTGTCAGTGAGACTTTAGTCCTGGGTTTGATTGCTTTTATAAACCAGTCATCTCCTGGTGGTCTCTGAGGTCCCATGAACCTGGCATTACATCTCAGATCTAAGTTCCCAGGAGAGCCAGAGCTAAACAGAGAAACCTGTCTCCAAAAACAGGGCAAAAAAGAAAATACAGTTCATCTGAGCACTGTTAACAGCCTGAATGCCTGTGTCCTGAGCCCTTTCCCCTTCCACAGGAGCACTCAGCTCTTCTTGCAGATGGTGTGATGAAGGTGTTGCCACTGGCTTCTCTCTAATGCATCATGGTCCCCGTTTATAATGGTAGGGAACTAGAAGCAAATGTCACCCAAGGCAGGGCAGCTAAAGGGCAGATGGAGAACTCAAGCCATGAACCAGGGAAAACAGCAGAGAACTGGGACATGACAGGTGGCTTAGGACCATCAACACTTAACTTTAGTGACACACTTCCTCCAACAGGACCATAGCTCCCAAACCATAACAAAGTGCAACCTTCTGTGGACTAAGCGGTCAAGGATGTGAGACTATGGGGCACAGTCTGGAAGCACCAGTCTGTTCACTTTCCTTCCTGCCCTCAGAAACAATTTGTGATCTAAGACTCATCTGTTTGTTTGTTTGTTTGTTTGTTTGTTTGTTTGTTTGTTTGTTTGTATCATACTGTATAAAGCATGGCCTTTGTACTTTCTATGGTGGAATGGAAACCTCACACCAGTTTCCATTGCCTTATGGAAAATTTGAGGCTGTGAAACAAAGAAGAAGCATTCTGTGGCAGGGGACTAGACTGAAAACAGCATGAGCAGCTGAGTATGGAGGACATGTTGCCCTGTTGTGAGAGGAATCTCAGGTCAAAGTTAGATAGACACAGACTGCAGAGCAAGTCTCAGGACTCAGGGAATGAACCCCTACAAAGAACAATTGGCTGCCCCTCTCTGCTCTCATGTACCCCACAGGTAACCAAGACAAGGCAGTTGAGTTACTGTAGAGACATTTATTTAATTTCACATTTGTTTCTCACATGAGATAGGAGAGGAAATGGACACAGGCACAGGGTTGCACGATTCTGGGTTTTTTTCAGGAAATACAATTTACAAAACAGCACAGACTTCACTGAGTGTCTGGGTGCTGTTATTCTGCAGTGGACCAGGGCTGCTGGAAGCTTGAATCTCCTGGCACAGAGGCAGGATGCAGGTGTGGAGCTGAAGGCGGTGAGTCGGGGTTCCAGGGATCCCATCTGGAAAACAGGGAATCCTCCTCGGACATCCTAGGCACTGGGTTCCCTTGAAGCTCTGCACAAGGAACAGGGACACCATAGTCCCAAGGCTGGTTCAGGAAGGATGACAATACATGGAGAGTTGGGGTCACCAGACCCATCACAAAGAAGGACCTGAAAGGAAGAAGAATCAGAGCTCTAAGCAAGGCATACTCACTCTCCTGAGTCCTGCTATGCAATGGTCTGTCCTGTGTGTCTGGGTCCACCCTGAACATGTCCGATTTCTATTCCCTTGGGTAGACAGTGGAAAGTACACCAAGAGCAAGACAGACCTTGTTTTTTTGCTCTCTGCCAAGGAAGCCTGTGGGAATGGGGATTCCCTGCAGGGTGGACTCTGCTCTATGCTCATGGAGGACAGGCCAGCTCAGGGGACTCAGCTCTCTCTGGGACTTGAAAGGGAATGAACACAGAAGAGACTAACCTGGGACAGGGCTTTCCTGAACTCGGGGCCCAGGATTCTGTACAGGGCCTCCCTAGGGGGGAGAAAACAGGCGCCACCCTTGGTCTCTCAGTACAAAGAATCCTGTGCAGATCCTGCAGGCTCAGCAACAAGTAGAAACAACTCGTCCAGCTCTTCTTCAGGCCCCACTGAGAGGCGCTGGCACAGAGCCCTGGTCTTCTTGTGCACCTTCCTGCCTGGGTGGCCAACTTGCTGTTCAACACCTTCCCACTCCATCAGGAAGATCCTGATCTCATAGTCTGTCCATGAGCTACTGGAAGGACCTGCAAGGAACACAGGGCTGCGATGAGTGCCTCTGCTGCCACCCATTTACACACCTTAACATAGGGATTCTTCCTGCACTCTGATTGCAAAGGCAACTCATTCAGTCACCAAGACATTAGGAACACTGTCGGTATACTGTTCTTTTAAAATGTATAGGCCTTACCCTTGTTAATTCAAGCGCTGATTTCCCCACCCCCAACTCTCTGGTTTCAATCCGGATATTGCATTGTGATACTCATTATAAGCATCCTGTCTCAACTCTTGCGTAAACAAGACAAAGATAAAGCAACTACATACAATGTTGAGCAGGGGGAGGGCCAGAGGACAGAAAAGGGAGGAGACAGAAGGAGGGAAAGGAGTGGGAGGAGAGAGAGGAGGAGAGAAAGGAGAGCAGAGCTGGAGGAGAGATCTTGGAGGAGGTGGAGCATAGACCAAACCTAAAATTACAGAAAGCAAGTATAATGTGGGAAATCTAAATGTTAGGAAACTGAGGGCTTGAAGGTTTGGGAGGAGTAAATATTGCCCAGCACTGTGTTCTAGGTTAACTAAAAACCCAGTCTCTGTGTGGTGATTTGGTTATACAGTTTAGGATCAGCGGCAGCATTGGCAGAAGATAAACCAATAGTAAATATTAATTACCATTTACAACAGAACACTTGCTTGCTGGCCCAGGATTACCCTCTAACCTGCTCTCAGCAGCATTGAGGACACTCATTTGCAACTGCAGGTGTCCTCAGTTGTAGAAAAGGTATTGCAGAACAGAAAGGGCTCACACAGGGTAGTGCTCCCTGGGGATGCTGTCCCTACCTAAATTCTACCCACTTCCTCCCTGGTGGCACACACAGCCTCTAAGACTTTGGATCTCATGCAAGAAGAACAGAAGTCAGAGACCCCCGACCTCAAGTCTGTCCCTGTCACATGCGGTACAGGTGTTCACCTTTGGGATCTTGCCTACGGCAGGATATCTCAAAAAATGACACATGGTAGAAGATTTTGGTTTTTGCTCAGAGTTGCCTCTGAATACCTGAGGTCTTTGTCTTGCATGCTCCTCCTCCATCCCACTTGGGATTCCGTGGTGATGTTTCTCAAATATTCCCCTTGGTTTTCTTGTGTCTGTTGAAAAGTGAATAAAGAGAATAGTAAAGCCCTTTTCCTGCTTGAGGAATCTCTGTCTCTTAGCTGTGAGTGGATGCTGGAGCCAGCATCATGAATACAAAGGACTCCTCTCTGTCACCTATGGGAAACCTTGATGTAAGCAGGGAAGGCCTCCCATGAATACTGGAGGAGAACCTTGAGGAAATGAATCCTGGAGGCAGGTTCATGATCACGGTAGTTAACCAAGTCTTCCCAAGTTGTCATGGCTCTGAACACAGTCCACAACACCTTCCATGAGGCTCCCTGAATGGAAACCAAATGATGTCATGTTCCCATGGAAGGGAGGAGATACATGCCAGAGACACCCCATAGATTGGGCTATAACATTTCTGAGAGGAACTGAAACAGGCAAACCAGACACCCTCAACACATCCTGACAGTTGGTGTCCTCTCCTCCCCACCTCCACCACACACACACACACACACACACACACACACACACACTCACTCACTCCACACCACTCCAAGTCACCTGCATTACTCTCCGGAGGCCTGATCTGCTCCACAGGGTCTTGGAACTGGGGCTCAGTGAGTCCTGGTGGCTGAGAGTGTGGAGTGAGGAAGGTAGAAACTAGCTGTGTTCTCTTCCTGGGATTCTGGAGACTGAGCATTGTGTGGAGAACTGGCCCTTTATAAAGCTCTTCGTGGTAATTGAATCACAACCTGGTTGTTTTGGTTGGATCAGAAGAGGTGAGCCACCAGCCTTTAATCCCCTCTTAGGAGGCTGAGGCAGGAGGAAGGCCCTGCCTTCTTGAGTGTTAAGGCTGTGTAGTTAGACCCAATTGTATAGATCAAAGCAAGTATGTACAAGAAATGACCTCAACTAGTTCAAATTCCCCTTTTGAGACAGGGTCTATTGACAGAGGCCTGGCCATCCTGGAACTCAAATTTCAAAGCGACAGTGTTTGCCGTGGTTCTGGCTCCTGGGATTAAAGATATGGGCTGCCATGGCTGGCCAATTTAAAACTGAACATACTTGTTAGACATCTTTCCTTCTTCTGAACTTTGAAAGACAACCTGAGACCTACAGAATGCTTTTAGAATATTATTCGGCAATTGTCGATGGTCTCTCAGCTGGCGTGGTCACCCATGCTTTTAATCCCGGCACTCAGAAGGCAGGGCATCTAAATGCGCCAGTGAAAGCCTGTCTTCACAAAAAAATAAATTAATAAAGAAGAAGAATCTCTAAGCCAGTAGCCAACCCATAGAAATTGGGGCAGTTAAGTTTCTTGCACAATATTTGGTCTAGTTTGAACACCAAAATTGTGAATTCCAAAACCCTCTTTAATGTTTGGTTGAATCATAACACACACCTTTAATCCCAAAGCCTTTCCTTCTCGTAAACAGCTTATAATGGTGTGGCTCTTCTAGCCCTAGCACACACCTTTAATCCAAGAGATCTCTTTATTAGATCGATCTAATCAAGATAGGTTCAAAGCTCTCTGGCTGCTGGATCTAACCTAAGTCAACTTTCAGAGCAAGACACCTGTTGACAAGATTAGGGTGTAGGAGGGACTGTGACTTGTGTGTGTGTGTGGCTGGGGATCTTTAAAGACAGCTTGGGAAGAAGGGGCTTTACCTCAACCTCTGACTTTAGCTTAGGCTTCAGGTCCTCTGTTCCCTGGCTTTTGGGGCTTGGGTTTTGGGGTTTCCTCCTTGACTGACTTTGTGCTAGTGAGAGTTTTGAGTTGTTTCAATTCAGACCTGTGCATAGAAGGAAGGTCAGCTGGGTGGTTTCTCTGTCTCTCAGAGCTACCAAGTTTGCACCCCAGCAGCTGACTCCTGAGTCTTTATTGGTAAAGAGAATGGGGGTATTTTCATCATCATTTATAACAAGAGGAGCCTGGCAATATCTTTGCAAAGGCACAAAACCAGGAAACAGTGGAGGAGACAGGTAGTAGCGGGAAAGCATTGTGTGTGTGGAAAAGCAATCCCCAAGGTAATAGATAATGTCAGGAGCCCCCTTTGACTTGGCATTTCAGCCTGTAGGCGGGATATTGGGCAGTGGTCTTGTCTTCTGAAACTACTTCAGCGCTGACAATAAGACCATTCACATCAGGGCAAAGGGCAGTCCTCAGAAGTGTCTGGTTAGGTGGTCCATACGAGGAGGCAGTGAGTAATCATGTCAGCTTCCAGGAAGTTCAGATCTCAGCTTGCAGTCTCAACCAGGTGAAAATCTGCTGAGACAAATTTAAAGTAGAAACAGAAATTAAAATTTGTCTAATAAATGGGAAAAGTGAGGAGGAAAAAACTCATCTGAGGTCTGTTTGAGCTATCTCAAATTCAGGTCTCATGACTTTTTGATTTCCTGAAACATTTTGTGAGTAACAGGTAAAACTGCCTACAATGGAATGAGCAACAATTAAGTGTATCCATGATCTGAAACTCTTCACATTTTAACTGTAGGTACAGCTGTAGGTAATCAGCCACCAATAGAGCTGGGCCACTTTTTGTCAGTTCTTCTTAGCATGTATTTTTAGTCCCCATCTCCATGTTACATTGGAAAGTTAGGCAGAAATACACTAATGGCTTTAGTGCTGAACTCTGGATGCTTGGACCAGCAATTGTGTCGAAGGTAAGTCAGAGTGTAGCTAAGTTTATTGCTGCCGATTGGAGATATAGGCCCCAAAGTTCAGGAAGCGATAGAAAATAAATAAAACATTAAAAAGACACCTTCAGGAAACTGACCTTATAGACTGGCGCTGACTGGTGATGTTCCTCTCCTTTCCATTTATAGGGTCAGAATTCCCCTTACCAGCTACATTCAACTCCTTTGAGATTATATATGGGATGTCAGCCCCTATAGTACCCAACCTTCAGACTGATGCTACTGCTGAAATTGATACAACAGGTTTTGAAAAATGTTGAAGGCTTCTGTGCAAGCAGACAGCTCTTAGAGAAACAGCAACTTCTCAATAAGAAGGCTGCAAGCCTCTATGGTCATAAATATTGGATTCAATAGGTAGCAAGATGTTCCTCCCTTGAAATTACAGCTAAAGGGAATAAAATTAAGATTTATAGTTTTGTTTGTTGGTTTTGGATATATAAGGTAACTATGTTTTATATATATATGAACATACATGTTGATGTCTGATTATGGATTACTAAATGTATTAAGACTTTACACAATTTCTGTCTGTCTTAAAAAAAGGTTTATAAAAATCATAAGGTTTGAAACTATAAAATATTAAAACTGCACCTCCATGTGTTTGCATATTAGAACTTTTCTTGCTAGCCAACATCAAAATAATACACGTGGTATTGATTTTAAAAGTACTGAATGAAATGTTTGCAGTGATAAAAATTTGATTTTGACCTTTAAAATTTTGCTTATATTTTCTGACTTCGTTTCTAAAATGGGTAACTTATTTTGATACTGCAACAACAGGTTTAAAAATTATGTTTTAGGCTAAGAAATATTTTGAGGTTTATCAGGCATTTTAGACAATGAACTTGGGCATTCTAACAGGGCCCTTGAAACAGTTTCTCAATTCTTTGGGGATGGACAAAAGACTTTGGGATTCATTTTGTTAATTTTACCAAATGAAACCAAGCCATATTAGTTGAGCCAATTAAGAAAATTGAAGTTTTTATAATATATTATGTCAAAGTGATAGAATAATGAAAAGGGTTCTGATAAAAATGTGATATGGTCTAAAAATCAAGAAAAAGTCTGGCTCATTCAAAAAGAATGGAGCTGAGATCTGAACTTGCTGGGCGCTGACACGATTGCTCCTGCCTCCTCGGATGGATCACCTATCCATAAGCTTCTGAGAATGCTCCATTGCCCAACCTTTGGCTGGCATTTCAGCCTTCCTAGCCCCTGATGCCAATGGTTCTATTGTCAGCGCTGAAGCAGTTTCAGAAAAGGAGATCCTCATTTAAATCCCACCTAACAGGCTGAAATCCTAGGTCAAGGCACTCCCTGACATTAGCTATTATCTTGGGGACCTGCTGAGCTGGGCAGAAACTAGTATGACAATACTTGATTACAAAGCCAAATTCTAACAGCTCAAGGCAGGATCTTTTGCTTTTGGTCATTATTGGATCATGCTTAAAAAAAGTTGTTAGGATATATTAGGCAAAGACTAGGGACTATACAGTCGATGAGTATAAGAACCCAGTACCAGCAGTCTGAGGCTGACCATGGACTGTAGAGCCCAAAGATTGGCCTCTTTAATAACAAGAAAGGGGAATGAAGAGTTTTAAGTTAGCCTGGGTATAACTCCATTTGGAAATAAAGAGCCTTCTTGATTGGGAGTTGAATTCAGGTACCAGGAAATATCAAAGAATGTACACTTGGCAGAAAGAAGGTTAACTCTCTAGCAACAGCCTCAGGGAGTAATACAAATTAATGCTTTCTAGAAAATACATAATCTCTAGCAATAATCCAT
>JAEOAE010004215.1:0-23321 GCA_036365155.1 Meriones psammophilus
TTAAGTTCGAAGTATATCTGTCACCATTTTCCAATCCATACATGAATGCACGAAGCTACGAGAGGGAAATGATTTTTACTCACATAACCATGCCAAAATTTTCTAACGTGGAAGTGAATCGTCCGCATCAAAGTCGAGGGTGTACACGAAATTTTCCTTCACCGTAGAGATGTACATCTGTCGTCAACTTCGCCGTCCTACTGAGCGACAACGATAGCACAAACTTCATTCATGTTGAAATGTAGAATTTTTTTGCCGCGTACGCTGAATTTATACAAATCGAGATTCGTGTCGTACCTACAAAATCACTCACTGTCTAAATACTGGTGCGCCATAATCCCTTATCTGGAATATCAGATCCGGCTAACGCGCGTGAAAAATCCGCGATAGAAGGAAGCGGTATGTTGTTAAGCCGATGAATGCTAGCTATAGGAATGCACATTATTTCTTGTTCTTCGGAAAACACTGGCATTCTGCAGGTCGTTCATGACGATGGGAGGTCTGCACCTATCTGCACGGTAGCGGAATGGCTCAAGGTTGTCTGTCAAGTATCAGAAAAAGACAGTTATCCAGAACTGAACTATTGCGCGTCTGGGTATATACGGTGGAATGTATATAGAGTTGACCGTGATCAAATTCAAACGTGTGCATACGTTTCTTCGTATGTATCTTAAAGCTGGCAGCCCCTACGGACACGATCCAGATATTTGAACGTTTATGAAGTGCTTGTGAAAGGTAGCTCGTTGCTCTCTGTACCAGGTAGCGGCTTAGGTAACGAAATTGACACACTGCAAAGTTTGTATGACTCTCATGCGCAACTACATTCATACATAAGTGACCTTCTGTCTCTCTGAACTCGGATGCACAACTCTGTCTACGTAAAGATTGCCCGTGTGCCCCATCGTTGCGAAGAAGGCTTGGCTAGATTCGTACGTGTACACCCACGTTCCAATTGTTCCTATATGTGCTGAGGAGTCCGCGCAAGACGACTCACAAAGAAAGCTAGACAGGCGGACAATAAGTCCACACTTTTATACATATATATATATATATATGTACCAAGGAAGGTGTGAACAGAACCATGTAGTCCTGCAGATACAAACGTTCAGTGTACAACAGCAAACTTCATGTACTTGTAGACACACTCATCTGTAAACAATGACTTGCATTTTCTTTACCTATATCTCTCTGCATTATTCATAGGCGTTTCTCCGTCCCGTATATTTTACCAGTCTGTCGGACTGATCCTGTGTGTCAGTTTGCTTGGAACAAGCACTATTTCCTGATTCTGACTACCAGAGGCTTGCATCTTTTCGTAACGTGCTACGCTCTATGATTACTGGCGTGTGTGAGGAAAGGCTGTCTGACATACGAAATGACGAGTCCGCCTGCTAAACCGTCCTTTCATCCCCAAAGCCTGCAGACGCACATTTTGCGTTGGTAGCCGTGGATTCTGACACCTCCAGGTAAAATCTAGAGGACGGTATTCCTTTTGAAGATTTTCAATCTGTCATGTCCTTTCTCGTGAAGGACATTCTGCTCTTTGGATCCAGGTAGCTCTACCGCTCGTCTACCTTTCTCTGGACCACTGTGTTAGGCGTTTGGCCTATTCTGTTCATTGACATAGAGGCCAGCAAGGGTAGTGCTAGAAACGCTTAGTAAGTCTTCTGTTCTTTTCTGTCAGTGATTTGCTCGCTTGTTTTAGGCAAGAGTCGATGGGCTTTACGTGTGTCGTCTTACAGCCATCTTCTGTGTCACTTCAGTCCTCCACACGCTCTTCCCCTCCTTTCGTCTATACTAAAGGAGCCGAAAAGTATGCCTAGCTCGAAATGAAGCTCCAAGCAAGTTAGAATGCCAGAAGTGACAGCGCTTCCGATCTGAAAAATTTGCGGTCGGCGGGCATCACGCCCCGGTTTACAGAAACGGTTCAGCTACATTTATTCGCCTATGGTGAGTAAAAATCGTCTTCGATATCCCTATCAAGGGTAAAGGCCAGTAGTGCAAAATATACCCATGGGTGATTTTGTTGCTCTTTCGGTGTTTTTTTCTGTGCCTTCCGGTTTGTTTTCGAATGATTACTGCGAAAACATCCTACGCATGGTGAATTGGGTTCTTTTTGTTGAACCTCTGTGCCTTCCGTTCTCCTTCGCCTCTTCAGAGTCTGCCTTACGCGGAAAACTAGGTACAGACGCCTCCCGCATACTGACATTCACGGGGGTGTACATTCCGAGTCTACGGTCATTGTACAAGCCCGTGCGGAGCTGATGTGCCTTGCAGGTATGTGTTTGTGGCTTGAATACGCCACATTTACGTTAGATGAAAACATATTCCCTACCGGCGATGGCTTCAGGTCATTCCACGATTTTAGCGGTTGCTCTTCTTTCCAGGAACATGACGTATATGTCTCTACGCTGTGGTAATCGTACCCAGAAACAGCCTGCACAAGTTTCCGTCCAAATTTGACGCGCTTTATTGCCAGCCGTGTAGTAGATACACACATAGCAGCTGGTGTACAAAGACGACGAATGACGCTTTTCTTCTCAAAGTGTCACTGTCCGTTGTTGGTGTGCACCTGACAGATACTCCTTTCACGGAAATAGCCCTTTGTTGAACGCATTCATATACGGAGGAAGACAAAGCTATCTGACTCAATTACGGGCAATGAAAGTGGGCAGTGAGAAAGGACGATTCAGCTGACGATGGGGTCACAAGGTTGCCAGTACGTGTATCGTTGTATGTGTTTTTTCTTGCTTTTGCATGTCTGTTGAAGTTAAAATTCGTTGAAGTTGATATTGGTTTTGTTTGTGCTTCCAAGCAATGGAGGCAGTTTTTTCAAGGCACAACATCAGTGCGGCGGTCGCGAAGAAGATTTGTGCGACTGTACAACGTCTCCGCCATTGCGTGTGTGCTTGCCTCAGGCAACCTTACGTAAAGGTTTGCGTGTCTTGCGAGAATTTCCTTCACTTTTTTCAGAAACGTCTTCGTATTAGGTACAAAGAAATTTTAATGGCCATCTGCTTGCAGAACAACAATTCGCGACTGCCGTCTAACTGTCATTTTCTGGAATGGTTTTTACCGTTAACACCGACGAACCACTTTTACTGATTAATTCCCGTGAGACCTTTAGTTTTTTCCTTTTGGGGATAGTATACGGCTGTCTGTTGCTTCATTAAATTAGCATCTGCACACCGTGCCGAGGTAACTTCAGGGACTACTTTGTCGTTGAGACGCAGCGTAGGCGGAGGAAACGATCGCGTGGCTACGAGATGGTTGTAATTTTCAATTCTAACAGTTTAATTCTGTGTGTAAAGGCGCAGGAAAATCAAATTTCCTTTCTACAACTCACCGGCATATCTATTGGATGCACGTTCGTTTGTCACCGTTACCTTTTCCTCTCGTCTTCCTTCACCCGTTTTCTCTTCATTTAGGTGTTGCATTGTCTTTATGGAGGGTCAGCTCAGGCTTGCACATGGAAAAGCACTAGGGTTGCTATATATCTACTTGAGAGATGTGAAGTTTCATTTTTTCGAAAATGTGGAGCTATATCCTGCACACCACATACCACGATAAATAAAGACGAGAGGTATTTATACATATTTATATATACATAGACATGAATATATATATATATATATATATATGAGCGAATATTCCCCTAGATACACTGCATGGACGTCACTTGCGATATATGTTGGTATATTTTTCTTTCCTTGAAGGCGCTATTCCCTTGTGTCCGCCGTGAGGGGCTTCTGTCTTCCTCAAGAGCCCTGGGAGGTTTTATAGCGCCCTACGTACTAGTCATAAGTGCAAAGACATACCGTCTGGGGTGTGTACGTACACCACTCCTCCTTCACGCGTAAGTACATAGAGCGTCTACATCATCGTAATCACGCCTACCCACTGCTCTCCCAGGTCCACGCTGTGGCTAGATCTTCTTTCTGCTGTCGCTCTTTCTCTGCTACAACTCTTCTGGCTGTGGCAGTGCGCCGCTAGTGCTCCTCAGTTGGTGGTCTCTCTTGCTGCTGCCGTTCTCTTTATGTGTCTTTCTTGCGCTTCTAAAAGCTGTTTCCTCTTCATTTCCTCCTCCTTAAGCTGTTACCTGTTTCATCATCTTCTTCTCTTTCGTCTTCTTCTTCCTTGTTCTTCTTCTTTCACCTCTGCAAGTCGCTCGATGTCTTCCATTCGTTCACTACGCCTCGTTATCAGCGTTCCACACTTTGGCTCTTCCTTTTCTTTTTCCCTTTTCCCACGCCTGCGCTAAGCTCTCACAGAAAACGCTTATACAGAAGTGCAGATATCTCACGCTGGAGATCTCCGACTCTTCGTGCATACGTACGCAGCAGTGAAATCTCCGTCTCGATGTGCTTCCCTCTTCGTTTCTTCTCTTTTCTTCGCCAGTGCGGCCTTCTGTCTCCCTCAGCCTGCTGAAGTCCCAGTGGACCCCACCTTCACTTTCCATGAAAGAGTGATTTTTTCAAAAAAGGAAAAGGAGGAACCAGCATATGTCGGCGTTCGCAGAGAGCATGCGGACAGAGGTAAAAGTTTCACTGGCGCTGCAGTACTGAGAAGGCGGGTGACTTCCGATGTCAACGCAGCAGTTCAAACAGCGAAACCTGTTGCAGAAAGAAGAGTGGAAAACACAGTAGCAGCAATACCAGATGCAGCAGCAGCGGCAATACCAGATGCAGCAGGAAACGCGCTTGGCGACACCAGATGCGGAACAGCAGCAGCGGGCAATACCAAATGCGGCAGCGGAAACAGCGACACCAGATGCAGCAGGAGCACCGTCGGGTTCGCGATCCGCAGTTTAACCAGAAGTTTTACGATCACATCTTCCCACAGCAGCTACAACCGCTGGGAGGTTTCTACACGTACCGAGGGAAGAAGGAACGAGGAGCAGAGCAACAGCAGCAGATTTTAGTCCGACGCTCAGCCAGAAAGATATGCAGCAACAGGATTGCTCGTGTAAATCTCTGGCACAGAAACAGCGATGGGGAGATGGTCCGCTGCTTTGCTGTTTGACACCTCATCTTATCTTTCAGGCAATGTCTCCTTCCTTTGCAACTTCTCTTCATTCACATAACATTTCTTTGTTCTCACCATCTTCACTACGCCAGATTCCTCTTTCTTCGCTCAGTGCTGTCTCCTCGCGTCTCTGTGACGCATACCAATGTCTCAATCTTTTTCTCCGTCGCTTCTCTTTGTATTATTTCTTCTTCCCAACCGCAAATTCCATCCCCACCATTCTCCTTCCCTCATGCCCTCCTCTCTCTCTCGTTCTTCTTCGTCCCCCTGCTCTTCCTCTCGTATATTTCGCTTGCCGTCTCATCAGCAACTTTGGTGTTCATGCCTTCCTCCTCGTTGCTGCTGCCGCGAATACAGCCCGCAACAGCAAATACTTCTCAGTTTCTAGGCAGACGCGTTATCAACGCAGAGGCAAATAACGATGCTCTTGCATCTCTATCTATTTGTCCCTCGAAGCTGGGAACAATGCTGCTGCGTCTCCTCGACGTCCTGCTCTCTGTTGCGGCGCTTGTAGTGCTGTTGCCTGGGATATTGCTCTTCGTGAAGATGCTGCAGCTTCTGGAAGAATTGCTGCAAGCTCTTCTGCGCAGAGAGAACTAGGGACACAGACGCAGACGGACAAGCAGCAGCGTCGGCTCGTCACCGCGCATTGCACAAATTCTTTCCTGGCCTAACTCTTCTTTCATCTTTTCCTTTGTCCGCCCCATCGTGCAAGATCTCTCACAGTGGCGGTGCTTCTGATAATATTGATATTGGTGCCGCTCCTTATGCGCCTCCTTTGCTGCAATCCTGCTGCTGTTAACTCTCTCAATCCTGTGAGGTCTTCTGTTGCTCTCTTACCCCTGTGAAGTCCTACGCTCTCTGCCGCCTGAGGTTTCCTGCTGCTCTCCCAGGTTTATCCCGTCTATTGGTGTTGTTACTGTTGCGTCCCCGCCGCGTCGTTTGCTGCCGACAGCTCTGACTCCTGTTGCTGCAGCAGGCCCTCTCTGGGGAACGCTCCTGCTGCTTTTCTTGACTTCGATGGCTCTGCTTTTGTGCGTATGTCTACTGGAATGTACTTTCGTTCGAGGTGCATACTCTTCTTCTCTCGCTTGCTGCTGCTGCTGCCGTTGCAACACCCAGCTGCTGCACGCCACAGCTGCTGGCGCGACATCTGCTGCTGCTGGTAGACTCACTGCTCCTAGGGCTGCTGATGATAACTGTCGCTCACCCAGTCCGGTGTTCTTGCTGCAGGACATGCTGTTTTCCTTCTGCTGCTGGTGCAGACTCTGCTGCTGCTCACTGGTCTGCTGCTGCCGCGGCACCTGCTTTGCTCGTGGCAGCTGCTGGTGACCTTGCCTCTCCTGCTTCATCTCCCCCTGCTGCTGCTGAGGTTGCGTCCTGCTGTTGATGCTCCGTGTCCGACAACACTCGGCGTGACCATGTGCTGCTGCTGCGGCGGTTAGTAGCAGATGCGGTAGCAGCAGCAGCAGGTGCGGCGTCGCTCTGTAGTGACAATCATTGACAGATCAATCGTTCGCAGAGCAGCTGGGTTGATCGCCTGGAGTGGAGTTTACTCTGGAATGCAGCACGCTGCTGCACCCCTCGCGTTTGCTGCTGGAAGAGACTTCCGTATAGTACGGGGTGTACGTCGGGACGTACGCTGCCGCCAATGGCGCTAGTCTATGGCCCTTTGCTGCAGCAACTCGAGCAGCAACAGGACATCAGCTGACTTCTTCAAATTTATCGCTGCAACTGCAGCAAATATGTACCTCTGCATTCGAAAGATATCATCTTCGCAAGGCTGTTCGGCCGCAGGACTGCAGTCCCTGCCGTTCCTCAAAGACAGCAACGAGAGCAGCACAGGCATAAGCCTAAGACCCGCCAAACCATGTAGCAGCAGGATAGCGACCTGACGCCTCAACTGGCGAGACAGAAAAATCTGCTCACAAAGGGAAGGTAGCAACAAGCTCAAACAATGAAGTTCAACGCGCAACAACAACGCCATGTCCTGTGACGACACCGGCTGCTGTACGCTGCTGTTGCTCCTCCTCGTGCTACTCTTGCTACTGCTGCTCTACTATTGACGCTGCTGCTCCTGTTGCTGCTTCTACTTCTGGTTGTTCTTCTGCTTTTACTGGCGCTGTCCCTCCCTGCTGTTTTCTCATGCTGCTGTGGCTCCTGGTGTAGCTCGTCCTCCTGCCCCCCTGCTGTGACTACTACTGTGGCTGGTTCTCCCTGCAAGAGAAACAGTGGCGCCCAGGCGCTTCCGCTGATTTCGACGCTTCTATTTGTGGAGCTCGCGATAGCTGACTATTGCTGCTTCTTTCAATGCCCCGCCCTACGTGGCTGACTGGCTCCTCAGAGGAAAGAGGCTTTTCAGCCTTCAGCAAACAGCAGGAGCAGAATTACCACAGCAGCAACTGCACATCAGCAACCGGTTTGGAAGGAAGGGGCTGGAGGATTACCAGCAGAAGGTGCAGCAGCCGCTGGGACTTTCAGTGGAGCAGAAAATATGGCTCTTTCTGACTCAGCAGTAGCATCCTGGATCACCCACCAACAAGAGCATCAGTAGGAAGAGTCCACGAACAGATGCAGCTGGGAGAGGTGCGCTTAACAATAACACCGAGCATACGGAGAAACAAAGCACGTGAAGAAAGTGTGAACCATCGTACGCAGCAAAATCTGCACGCGGAGCCGCTGCCACAGAAGGCATCCGCATTGGCATTGTCTGTTGCTCGGTTGCTGTGTCCTGTCGCTATCCAGTTTCTGTCTACGCCACTACACCTGTTGAGTCTGGATTTCTTTAACCACCCGAGCCGCACTGCAGCAGGTCGTTGGTCTTTCCTTCTTCACACCTACGTCGGCACCGTTGCTGCGGCCGTATCGCTCGTATTTTTCCGGCTTTTTGGGTTGGAGGGTGTTAATAATCACGCGAGAACTGCTGCAACAGCGGCTGCACGTAGCTACTACTGCTGCAAGTTGATCACCTTATTATTCCTGCATCTTCCCTCCTGCCCCGCTACTTCTGCAGCATGAGGCTGCCAGCATCGTTAATAAGGCTCCTGTGGTGCTGCTTTCAAATTACGGTACCAGCGGTGCCGGCAATGCTGATTTACTTATTGCCTCAGCGTGACGCGGGCTGGTACAACTGTTGCTAGTAGAAAGGTCAACGCTAACCAAGCCGGCGTTGAAATCACTGTTGCTATTCCACTTCGCTGAGCACAACGCTGTCTCTATTCTTCGCTGTTGCTATCGAAGCTGCTGACGCTCTTGCAGCGCTGACTGCTGGCGGGTGCTGTCGGTGTTGCTACTCCGCGAATCGCACGACACCTGCCACTGGTGTATTTGTTGCTGCAGCACGGTCTTGATGTGAGTTTGCTACTGATGGTGCAACTGCTATGCTGCCGTAGCTGCCACGCTGCTGCTGCTGGTTGAACTATTCTATTTGCTGCTTTGTGAAAGCCATATACCATCTCGATGGCGAGAAGAAACCGTACGTAAAGTAGCAGCATTGGAGTTTATGACGCGGTCAGTCTCGGGGGAGGCACATGGGAGCACCACTAGCGGAATAACAGAAAGGACATTTGATATGTGTTTTGTTCAAGTGCGCAGGACTGCAGCAACTGTAAGAAGAGCCCGAATGACACGTGCGTCTGTATCATACAAGCATCTGCAGGGATACCTCTTTTCGCCGGCCACTTATGTTTAGCAGCGACTAGACCTGCACCCACGGCAGACCAGAGATATATGTGTTTGTGCACGTCCTACTGCGGACAGCTCTTTTCACGCGTTCTTGGCGAATCGTAGATCCTGTGAATCAACACATCCTTCTGTCCACAGCTATGCGCATAAGCTCCAGCGCGCTTATATTGACAATTCTAGTGTGGGATGTATGCATAAAGATGCATAACTGCTGTAAATCCATGTAGAATCTAGGGAGACGGATAAGGATATTTTTTTAAACACATACGCAGGAAGGATGGAAAACTGGGATCCCATCGGGACTCAGAAGCAGGATCTCTTCCACGTAAAACAGCGAATATAGTCACGAAGACGCCTTCGATAAATCACTTTATGGTAGCTCCGCTTGTGACTCTCTTCAGAGGCGCGACGGACTTTTTGCCAGATGTCGAAAAAGTGTTCCTCCTCCTCACTTCCAGTTTGCAAGGATACGCACACGAAAGTCTGCCCAAAGTATGTTGTTAAGTATGTGATGGTTGTGTCAGCTGATGTAGGTTCACTCACTGTGCAACCACACTGTGCTTTTTGCATGTCTAATTGTTATGTTGGTTGGAAACATTTGCGCACCGATGTATAGTTAGACCTACACATGTGCGCGTATCACGGTGAATTAAGTAGAATTAGGTACTGCATGAACACTGGTGAGCGTGTGTGCTTGCAGGCGTGTAGATAGTGGATATGTATATATATACGCTTGTGCCAGCATTGTTTATCAGGGTCTTACATTTAGGCGTAGCTAGTCGCGAGAACCTGGAAGCAGGTTTATATCTGTACATGTATATGTGGATTATATGAGTATCGCTAGATGGGCACATATGACTATGCTTATGCGTCTTCAAGCATACGCATAGTTGTCTGCGGCAAAATATCTACATATGGATCTAGTTTATGCATGATGGCGACGAAGACCATGTAGTTGACATGGAGTAAGCAAAGCCTGAGGCAGTGCGGGCTGTAGAGTCTTTGTCTCGAACAATCGTTGAGGTGTACGGCGATGAAATGAGACAGGGCGACAGCAACGCTGGGCACATGTGAGACAGTTTTGACTTGTCTTCTGCAGCTTGTGAAATATACAACACATTGCACTGATAGGTAGATGATAATACCTGTAGATACTGACGCGTGAGCGGCTCTACCTGTACGCAGATGCTCCAGGAATACATGCGTTCACGTCTCTCTCTCTGATTGTCTAGGTTACATACGAGAAACACGAACAGCAAACAAATATAAGTGGACAAAGATAGCTGGTCAAGCACAGACACTGGCATGGATAAAATGTCTGAAACTTTGAACATGTACGCATATGCAAATCAGTGGACCTGTAAACGCATTTTAAGTATATTAAACTATGTCATACGGTAGGGTGCTGCATCACGGGCTCTATCATTTATTACCAGCAGCATGTGTAATCTGTTGAACGCACGGTCAATAGCCTTTTCCTACGTAGAAGCCACGTGCGCCTCTTCAATTTATTTGACGTGCACACGAGAGACAACCAACATTTACTATCTGAGATCGTGTAGTAGAAGGGTTCGATGCTTGTTGAGCATTGACCCACATATGTGTCTACAAATATTCATATCTTTATACGCCCGCATTACATGACGACGCTGAATATTGCAGGCTCTGTGCAACGTTGATTAGGGGAGTCTCTGAGATGTACACATGTGGGGGCTCTGTGTTCTACACAGTATGCAAACAGGTAGAACGTTTCCGTAGACGTGTCGCCACAGCTGCCCTTGACAACAGCGCAAACATATTCTCCAAAGTACTGCCGATGCACGCTTAATTCTACGTGTGGACGCATCAAACAATGTAGATATATCTGCATGCACGTATATTATTCTTTTATAGGGGAGACTCCGGGTACCCTCATAACGTGGTGTACGCATAGGACGCACGGGTGCGCTATTCAAGTATTGGCAGTCAGGCTTTTCATATGATTGACGCGTGGAAAGAAGGATTTCGAAACACTGCTCAAATCTGTCGTGTAACTGCTTCATCAGTATCTTGCCGCCGTAATACCTGACTGCCAAGCATCCAGTTGATCCACAGGACGCCCCAGTGAATGATCTTACAAACGACTACATAGACGTGTTCGTTCATACGCTGTGAAGCGGCTTCCGAGTATCTCTTGCGACATGTACATGCACTTACACATGCATGTGGGTAGCCGGTTTTTTACACATACCTGTGTGCGGATGTGTGTTTCTGTCTGCCTTAACGCACACCTCTGTTAATATTTCTTGCTACGCTGCCACACATACACCTAGAGGTCTACACATCTGTACATCCCACCATCTTCTCTGGTGTTACGTCGTGGAACTCTGCCTACACCTACCTACTTTCATAGCTACATTCACGTCTTTCATCCGCTGGAGTAAAAAGTCAAATCCTACTATAGCACATACACGGTTTGCTCGTGTTCCCTTTTCCTTTTTCATTCTTATTCATACCGAAACAATGCGAAATTGTATATATGTGGATATCAAACAAAGCAATTGATTACACCACACGGGAGTAGGGCACTCGCCGCATGCGTGGAAGGCCTATACACTGCTTTCAGGTGTGCGCAAGAACTGTTGTTTCTTACATCAGTTTCTTTAGGCACTTAAACGCGCCTGCGCTGCATGTATAGACTGCACTTTCCAGCGCCCTTCGATCTCCTTTAAACGTAAACTTTGGCATTACGCAAATGAGCACGCAAGCAGGGTAGGAATTTCTTTGTCTCCCGATCTCAAATGAATAAAACGACTGATGTCTCTCACTCATTCGTTATTTTTCTTCTCTTTTAGTCCAGTCACATATCCCCACAGGTATAGGCATAACATACATGCCGCCAGTGCTGAGAGTTGAATTTTCTCCCCCTCCTCCAACCCCCTTGCACACACATGTGCAGCGCCATTGCGTGTGTGCACTGTACGTTTTCTCCCGTCTACAGGTGCAGACTCAGTTTACATCGAACAAACGAAGCACCTGTACAGCACGTGCTCTGTGTTGGTGAGCTTGTTGGTAGTTAGTGGACAAAGCCGCAATAAAAACATCAACTGCGGCTTCATATTCCTTTGGCCCCCAAATACTTTTGTAACGAATAACCTTTCCTAGACGTCAGTTCTCCGTATCTTGGATAATACGTATGCATCGTTAGCATGCAGGGACCGAGGATAAAGCACAACCGACACTTTGCTTTCGTGTCCATGGATTTTTTTCTGTCGTTTCCCTATCTGACATTGCGCATGCGCATACTGCGCCTCAGAGCACATGCACGAAGATGTGCAGTCGCCCTCTCTCAGTACACAACATCGCCTTCACATATTCATTTACAATTCAGTTTGTAAGCGCGTATACACAGAAGAAGCGCTCGTATCCTTTTGCGCGTGTACATATATGTACGCGCACATACATTATATATGTAAATATACACGTGTTCATTTTGTGGACGATCGACATATCGCACACAGCGCATCCACTAGCCTTGCATTGCTGCGTGCATCTACTGGTTTTACACGAAAGCTGACGGTGCACACCTGCTTATCGCAAGAAAAGGTCGTTTCGCTGTTCCCTGTCTAAGGTGTGGTCACGAAGTGTTTAATGCTCTGGAAGACGCGTGGTCCTGCTGAGGCCATTTGCGCGTGTATACATCAACATTGATGTTTGATACCTCCACCTCTGCCCTCTGCATCTGTGTATGCTGTTTCACGGACCTACTCATCACACATACACCTCTCCGCTCCGCCTTGCAACCAAATATATATACCATATACACAGAAAGCGCGTGTAACGCGTATGTACGTAGGTGGCCGTGCGCACAACTGGCATGTACACAAATAAGCAGGCGGGCTCTGCCGCACCTGCACCGGCGTTTATCAGTAATAGTAGCACAGAAGTCCTGTTTTCCGTTGTAGTTAACGCAGCCATGCTTGGCAGTATGAGGACACGCTTCAGTTCAACGTGCCTTGTTGGACCAGAAACTTCTGACAGATGAAAAACGCTGGCTGTGTTTTCGATCCTTCCTCATTGAAAAGAAAAAACACTTCGAAGCCTTCTCCTCCTTTCGTCTTCTCCCCGTGATTCAGTGGCCGATGAAAACATCCCCGCCAGCATAGAGACCCTTCCAAAACATTCGCTGGAAAAACATTTTCCTCGTCCCTGTAAACAGTGCCCTTCTCTATGACCGTTATCTCTACAAATTTCTTCGCCTTCACGGTTCTCAATGACATCCTACCGTGTCTCTTGTAGCTCTATGCTCTACGCCGCCTAGTAGTTACTTGCGTACAGCGGATCCTACACATCAGCAGCGCAATAATGCCTTCCACTATCATTTGATTCGGGAAATAAAAAGTTTATCACGTTTCTTTCTGCTATCAAACTTTCCTACTCCGCGGTGCTTTGCATGCAGCTTTCATCTTCCACACAACACACACTTTCACCGCTTTTAAGCACTTATCCTTTCCTTTCCTCAAAGATATATCTCTACGACCTACAAACCTCAAAAGTAAAGCTGTTCTATCAAATTTTCGCCGTCTCTCTCTTAATACATATTTGCCCCTCTACCATTTATCCGTGTCACCAGCTATGCGTTCACAGGTTAGCCTTATAACGATTTGTCTCCTAGCAACGCATGTGCATTAATGATACGGTATACACGTACCGCTGCAAGTGCAGGTAGTGAGCTTCGCAATTGAATCTCTGCTGACCTTTATTAGATCGGATACTTCACTTCCACATAACCTGGTAGTGAAGGGTCACTACGATGTTATCCGTGCGTTTCTGGAGATCTCGTGTTCATCTCCATCTACATTTCTAGTAATGTTTCAGCTGGAAGGGTTGCCACCGTCGTAAACGCTTTACACAACTTCAACGCCGGGGATGCGTGTAGTACAAGCCTGAAGAACGGCAGAAGAAAGCGGCCCGTTACGCACCCATCTGTCCGACATGCTTATTATATACACTCACCACGCTTCTCTACCTACGTATACATACGTGTATACATATGTATATATATATATATATATATATATATATATATATATATATATGGGCGCTCATAGATTGTGAATACTGTATATGTTGTAGTGGATCACCAGTACCATATGGACGGACTAAACGTCACAACGGTTTTTTCGTAACATGGACTTTTTAGGCAATTCAGAGACGAGGAGATATATGTAGAATTGAATGAAGACGGATACATAATGGCCTTTTCTTCACCCACAGTCAATGACAGCATCAGTATACACCGCAGGTGGGAAGATTTAAAATGAAGTCCGCTTTGTTTGCATGGAGTTGCGGTAGATTGTTCTAACAGTAAACTCTTGAGACTACCGAGCTCGACAAGCTAATCAGTATCTAGGCTGGCATATGTGGAGGATACATGGGGTATAGGACGTGGTGCGTAGTAAACAGCCGTTTCTACACCGGCGTATGTATTTTACTGCTCAACTGCAGGCGTCAGTGTCTGTAAGTGCGTGTATCAGTTGTTCTCGTATTTTGAACTCCACTTGGACGTGGAATAACCGTTAGGAAATGAACAACAATTTACAGCAACAGTGGAACGCCCAGTCTTCTCTACATGCCTTACCACCATGCTGACATTCGGAGGTGTCAGCAGTGGAGTAGCTGCTGTCCTACACTGTTTTAGTGAATAGATATTCGTCTTTGCATATACATATATATGCATGGGCACATGCAGATACATATGAAGATTTGCAGAATTAGGTACAAAGCGTTCGCAACCAGAGTAGTTGACGTGGAGGCTAATGACGGGTCATTATGAACATATGCCCAGGTCCTCACGAGTATATATCGATATGTGTAGAGCGCAACCTCCCATATTTCAGCGTCCATGTAGAGCGATTGTTTGAGCGTTGACAAGTTGTTCTTTGGGAGTTCAATGGGCGATCCTTCATACTGCAAGACTTTGACCTGCTTCGTACCAGTAAGAATGAATCGATGAGCAGTGCCTTATTTGCCGGATCGGTTCCTCCGGCACTGGCGTGCAGCGCGCTTGCGGTCCATTGCTCCTGCGCCCGGGTTTTTCGGCGGCGGTGCACATTTAAAAATAAGGCCTTCATGATGTTTGGTTTCCCTGGTTTGTTGATTCGCAAGTCAGATGAATAGCTATATTTTATGAGTTGGCCGTCTAGCACGAGGTATACAACGAGATCCGTTTCATCTTCTTTTTGGCAGTGACAAAAAATCGCGCCCAACCTCCAGCAGGCGGCAGGTCTTGGAAGGTGCGTAAAGTTTGATTTCCAAATAAAGATTCGGCGGGTGAAATAGCAAACCTACTGTTTCCACTTTCTTCCCGAGACCCACTGCACCAAGCACCAGTTGCGGCTTGACAATCTCAACACTCTTCGGAATAAAAGGACCCCCCAGGGAAAAAGTGGACGACGAAACCCCAGTCTCCAGCTGCCGTGTGCATGCGCGGAATGGAAAAACATTGTGGCAAAGCATCGAAGCCTGGCAATGCAAAGGAGCCGTACGCTGCGGCGGTAACGTAGACGGTGCGCGCGGCAGAGAACCCCCGTTGTAATCGACTGCCGGATGTTCACTTGCTGCTGCTGATCCTTCGTCAGGACTAAACACAAATTCTCAGTGATGCGGAATGTTGCAGCTGAATCGTTCAACAAAAAGACCAGCGGTTTCCAGCTTTTGTGGAATACCGGCAATCGCTCAGGTAATTCATGCACCGCCACGTCGTTGATCAATACCAGCTTTTATAAAGATCCGCTGATCACCCTCGACTCCCCAGCGAGCAGTCTCCTTCGACCAGCACTGATAGAGCCCAACAAAACATATAAATCCACATCCAACGGCGGTCGTGGTGACGGCAATATCTATTGCTGCACTCATGCTCAGTAATTCAAGACATGCGCAGCGCCTGAAGGAGCGGATCAATCTATTTGGGAAACTGGATATACGCGGTGAACAAACACTATCACGTAATCATCGTATGCGCCTAACCTTTCGCGCGAGAATTTGTTTTCAATTCACGGTGAGTATCACAGTGACAACGTGTTCTGTCTTCTCCCATAAAGTGCTGTATCCACTACCCTCACATGCATGTAGATGTATACGTCTGTGATGGCGAATGTATACACACTTTTATACACGTCTGGTACTACAGTTAGAGGATGAGCACATGTACAGAAGACATTGCATCTCTCGACCTCCCGTATTCGTGACTGTTAACGGACGAGACCATGACCGCCGCTGCGAAAGACAGACGCGAAGCTAAGACGAATACTAAGACAGACGGTCTGCCTCTTTCTAGAGATCCGGGCACGCATATTCACGTTGTGAGACAGGCGTTAGCGATGTATCTCTGCATCGTATTCGTATCTGCTGAACGCCTGATCCTGAAGGCCTTCGACGAAAACTTGTGACTGTGACGCATAATCTAGATCTATGTATGCGTATGTACTCAGCGCTTTCTCTTTTCTTTCTCTCTTCTATGTCGATGTCGCTGCATTCCCTATTGCCATATGTATGGAGGATCAATCGTGAGATTTTCCGCTGTGCAGTGCTTAACATCCGTACTTTGACATCGTATGTCCCCAGATTGAACACCTTTGAAGACATCTGCAATTTCCTTCTACCGGGTCGAGAAATCGCAGGCGCTGGTCGTCCCACCGCGTTGGTTTCATCTCGAGCTTTTCACGGTCTGGTAGTGCTGACCATCCTGGAAAAAGAAGAGAGAGGAGCTCTATAGTGAGGGGCATCGAAGGGCAGGAATAATACGCGCCAAAGCGGCAACGGTGGGAACCACGCTTACAGACACACGGAAAACAGCGTCTTTATAGACGCACTTCCTTCAAAGAGAGGCATTTCTCACAATAAGCAACGACGTAGATCCATACGAGGCACAATGCACGCCTGCGCAAACGCACCAATGCCTTAGACCGTGTGTACTGTATGAGATCGACGGCTGATAACTAGGGCGTCTCTGTGCTGCGCCGCGTGTACTCGAGAAAGTGTTGTTCAGAACGAGCTGCCCTCCAGAAACGCCTGCATATTTAAAACATAATCCCTGCAGACGAAAAAGGCCACATACCGCTCCGCAAAGACATCCAGTCAGTTATGTGGCAGAAAATAAACGTCTCACGTATGAAAGGACTGGAGCAACACTCGCACGCATGCACAATCTCTCATAAAAATCCAGAACGGTCACTTATAAAGGTTGACCGGAAAAATATCCTCAGATTGCCAGAGAAAAGTCGCCTCTATGGATCAAAACGGATATTTTCTGGAAGAAAACTCAAAGGTGTACCACCCGTCCAACACGGAACCGTCAGCTTCAGAATGTTTTAAATGTAAAAAAAAGCAATATAAACACATGTGCCGCATGAACATGAAAAGAGGTAAACGCCCTGATACATTACCTATTTCTCCTTCTGCAATTCTCGTGGCTTGCCTGCTCCATCATAGTACTGCAGAGGTCCAAATTACCTTCCGGGGAGGCTCGACGTAGGGACGGGATCGAACGAAAGGACGCAGTGCGTTCCATCGTTAATTACTCTCCGCTTGATGTCTTTTGGAAGTATACACAGAAGATGCGAGGACAAAAACAGCGGCGTAAGCAGCAGCATAAATATTTAATGTATGTAGTTGAAAGTATTGGCAAAATTTTGAATCTAAAACTTTCCGACCCTAGGCTGAACTTGCGTATGCATACATGAATCCGCCCCACTTATACCATTTCATATTTATATGTGAGCTGTTGGTACGATCCGTGTAAAATTAGTTTCTCAAAAAGCAGTTCTTCGCAGCTTATACTGGAAAACAGTTAAGTACGAATTTCTATACACTGACATCGCAGATGGTTTACCATCACTGACACACTGCAAAACAGTAGGCGAATACATTCTAGAAGAAGATAAAAAATGAAAACTGTTCCTTGCATGATTCAGGGACGACCATCAAATGAAGGTAAAGGTACGCATAAAAAACCAGTCGCGTGGATGACAATGGAATACTTCGCGCACAAATGGCGTCACTAATGTGGATATCGAAAGTTTATGGGAATAGATATAAAACATAAGTATACCTCTGTACATACAGGTGCGTTGACGCACAAGGGTTCATACGAGCTCTTAGGTCGCGATATTTTTTCTCTTTCAGCCACATACAGACATGTCTGCGGTCTGTCTATTCGATACGTACTAACAGCGTTCGAGTATCAAAGTTCGCTATCGCTTTTCCTGAATACCTGGGAAATATATTCCAGCGAACTGTATCCTGACAACTGACACTTAGAGATAGAAATCTGCAAACATACACATACATTCGTACATTTAGCGACCTGTGTAAAGCGCACACCTATCCAACTGAATACTCTGTGCCCGGCGTACACAAAGTGTTCATTGTATTTCTCTGCGGTCTAGAACGAACGAAGTAAACGGTACAAATGGATTGTTCACACGAAAGATATACCCGGGCACAACAGCGTAAGTCAACCACACGAGATGTGCAGTACCTATGAAACTTTCACCACGAGGCAAGCTGGAGATGAACTTGAATACTTCGTTTTGGAGAACATGGCGCGGAAAATTCGCACGCAACGTATCTACATTGAAATACTTTCCCTTTGCTTCTATAACAGAACCTGACGTAAAACAGAAGATTATAAATAGTAAATAACAAATCAGTGGCCGTGTATGTGTACCATAGAATGTCTAAACATCCACAAAATATTACGTCAGTTGTTGCCCCAATAGATATGATTTTGAAAAGCGCATGTGTCCCTACGGTAGTTTCGTGGTCTAGCTGCAGACGCAGTTATTCGTTTCAAGCGGGACAAAGACTGTGCATGTACCATTAAGAAGATCGCTGATACACGAGAAGGCACAAACGGCTAAACTCTGGCCCACACTTGTCAAACTACTGTATGAAATGATGTGTAACACACAGGAAAATACGCTCTCTAGAGATGTCCATACACATGATGAGTGTACGCGTGCTTGAAATTTTATAAATCTTCGTCGGCTTGGAGGATACACGACTTTTCTGCCGACAGCACAACCAGAGATGCCATATCTTCGCGTCCTAAAGCAAAAGATTTTTCTACAGCAGCACAGTTCTGCTGCACGTCGAAGTGTCAAGCGATCTCAAGAAAATGAACTACAGGAGATTCTAATACAATATACTACTGCGTAGTCCACAAATCTCCTTGACAGAACAGTCACAGCTATGCGCAGTAGCTATACCAGGGCCCACAGTTACTAGTGTCGTCTTGCCACGGTTGTTTTTGATGACGCCCCAATACAAAAATTTTCGGCAATTTACGTGGAAATCGGTAGGAATAGAAGATGACCTACACACGATATTTTTATCAGACGGTGTTTCCCAACGCAAATTTGAGTGTGTCCGTATACCGCAGGACACAAGTATGCGACAGTAGGGTAGCATGTGCCTCCGAGCTTGTGAAATACCGGATGCGTCAGCTTCTTGTCGAAATATCCGGCAAAATTGAAATGGGCACATATGAATGGATTTATTGGCGCTTGCCCAGAAAAGACAAGACACCTAGATTTTTTTGTTTTAGAATTTTAAAACTAGTAGCCCTGACTATAGACACAGTACTGGTGCAGGGACCGCTTGTTTGTGCGCGTCTCATTTCATGTGCCTTCTGTTACCTTACTCCTTTCGTTCCGTCCTGATGATATCACAATCCCCCAAAGTACAGTTTGCCGATTGAAAGCCCTTCCGAAATATGGCGGGACGTCGCACACGCAGCCGGATGTTGTCGAGGACGGACGCCGCCAGTGTGTAAGAAGAGCGAACAAGCCCTAGCTGGAACCAGCCCTCGACGTGAACCGACCTTGAAAGACCTTATCTCCCAAGTGGGCGCTTCCTTCCTGTAATCGCGTGAGCTAGCAAATGATGTTCTGTCGGAATACTGAAACGGTAAAAAAGTGGAAAAAGTAGTCCTGTGACAAGTAGTTGCAGGTAGCAAAAGAGTTGCTATATTAATTTGACGCGGTTTCAGGTAGAAATGAGTATACATGTAACACCAAATACATACCCACTAGATCAGTCACAACACACCACAAATCTGGGTATGTGCAGCCGGGTGATTAAACACAGAGCCATGAATAAAGCTTTCGCGGATGAACAGCGTAAGACGTGAGGAACACCTCCCGTCCTCACCCCTTATCATCCCGGCTAGTAATCTTTCGAGCAGCCCGGCAAACAGCTTTTCCCCCTCATGAGAGTAGTCCTGGCGATGTCTGAAAAAGTCGAGAAAGAGACTGAATGTAAGACGCGATATGGAAGAAGATCACCGATGGCAACGCAGTAACTGCTGCATAATGGCATGCAACTGTAAAGCCGTCCGTCAACAGAAGCGCTCGCTATCCACGCATTACGGACGAAGTCATGTCCCACCTAGACATTACAAACGATATGCGAAGTTCCAGGTTTTGAGTTCCTTTCCTGTACATATTAAGACTCTACCCAGACTGGAATTGACAGAATTTTTCCGTTGGATGTCGCTATGGATTTGCGGCGCGGCGAAACGCGTCTGGCACCGTTAGTCAGCTACGTGGCGTCCACCTGTCACAGGATGAAAGGGACAGCACTACAGAGCTACGACGTCCACAACGACAGCGTGGAAAGGCTTGTACTCACAAACGCGTCGATGTTACTTTGTCTGTTATATACTCAGGCGGAACTTTGATTCATTGTGTATGAAGAAGACACTCTTGAATATAAAGTGGGGAGGCTTGGAAGTCACGGAGGATCGGACGAAGGCAAAAGCATAAGAGAAAGGCGACCTCATGTTGGGATTCGGTGAGGACATTTAATGGGCCGCTGCCGTTGTTTTGTAATGGATTATGTTTCCGTCCACTGGTAACGAGAACAGTGTGTTTGGAAAGATTGCACTCTAAAGTAATTTCCACTCGTGTACACTCACAGAACTTCGTAGAGACAGTGCAAGTGTGGATGGTCGGATACGTACCTATCCGCGTATAACCACGAATCCACATGACCGAAAGTGATGTGTATCAGATCTCTCGGTAACGGCTCAATGGATTCGAGTCGTGTCACCATTCTGCGCGACGCAGTTCTGGAGCCGCATGATCTCTGAGGGCACCAACACCACATGGCCACACGGCAGTACTAGAAATTCCACCCTATGCACACCGACACACGATTTCAATTCGACCAAATTCGGCCCTGTCACGTTTCGTCAACGTTCTGCATTTTTTCCTGCAGATGTGCGAATCCACTAACTACCTGCTCAGTGAACTGCACAATCCAAATCAACACAGACCCGTGCAATACAGCAGAAGCGAAGCGAACCTCAGGTACGCCATCGCATCCCAGAGACCGTTTATACGCGAAACGTAGCCAGACACGAGAAAAATCTGATGCACCATATGCCATCCTCGATGAAGTGTATTTCCATGCAGCGTATTCACAGAGGAGGTGTGATATAATATAAAGTGGAACTGTTACAGCTGCTAAAGCGCCGACTGACGTTGGTGCTCAATTGCTACCGCAGATATCCGTGTAAAGAACGTCTTTATTAATAGGCTGTCGCTACTTTTGCGGCAACACCTTCTCATCCTTTAAGAGAGCGTTACAAGTAATTTCGGTTTTGCATCCCGATCTTCCGTCCAAGTCAACTATGATTCGCCATGCATGTATCCAAAAATGGGAGTGTCAAAATCGAGCGCATGAAGATCTGAGACAATATCGTAAGGCGCCATCGAGGTATGACGGTAGAGATATTTAGCCTACTGTCATATATTATCAACCCGTTCTGAGTAGTCAGCTCACCAGGCATACGTGGAAATTTGTCAGTGCTATGTCTCTGTCACGTGTTAGCGGAGGGCTAAGAATGAAAGTACTTCGGATTCTGCAACAGCTATTTGCTAAGAAAGGAACACGTACAAAGGAAGAGCAGATCATCCTGACGAACGGTGAAACGTTGGTCAGGATCACTGCCTAAACAGCTACGTAGCATATATCATAAAAATAGAGCTTCACTGAACAACACGTAATGTACGTAAGATCGGAGCTGCGTGCATATCTACGGATTACTGGAAGCTTATAGTTGCAGGTAGACCAGCATCAGCCTTTTTCTCTTTCCATATGAAACGCAGTTTGTGAACCTGCAGGAACATACTGAGCAGAGGCTCGACCTAATTATAAGAGCCTTTGACGCTAGATAAGAGCGGTATGTAGCTCCGCGTATTCCGCAGGAAATTAGGCACCGCCACCAATGCGAGCATCCGTTTAGGCAGCCACTATTAATCCTTTTTTCTAAACTGTTTCACTTCCTCGCACACACATGTAGGCGTGTGCCATTATATATTCGGCACAGTCTAAGTGCACTGCGGCTCACAAATATTTGTAAGCATATACATCATGTAGATCTATCAAGTCTGGTATGCACTTGTGTGAACTCTTACTTCCGCCAGGCTGAAAGAAATGCCCCAACAATACATTACCAAAATGATATATGCATCTGTGTGTGTTTACTCGAATCTATACGCCCACGTAGATGAAAACATGCGTGTGTGTGTGCAATCATTGTTGTTCAAGGCGACAGAGCACTTCACACAGTGCCAGTTCTGAGTACGCGTTAGATTCTGCAGCTCGATAGCAAATCAAGCGTAGGCTAGTGAAGAGACAGAGCAACCATGTCCTAGACGCGTAACCCGACTAGGCAAGTATCGGGGTAGTTTGACGAAGTAGCCTGCTGGCATGTCAGAAGCGTGACGAAGTGGTTCGTGGTCTGGTGTTCACTAGCACTGTCGTGTCCCGTAATACTCAAGCTCTGACCACAACCGTACCTACGTCAGTTTACCTGGGGGCGGACGCGGTGGAAAATGCTGTTACCACCTCGAGGTCCCCAACGAATGCAACACTAGGTATTTCTACAACTTTAGTTGTACACGATTTTGTGGCGTCGTCTTTGAAGCCGATGAGCGTGATGTCATATATAAGAAAAGCGAGACAGAGCAAGAGGTTTCATAAAGACGCGCCTGCAACCACACTTCAAACGGGTGCACTAATGAAGCACAGGGCTATCTATACATGAAGTAGCGGAGCGAACAAAGGAAAAATGCTTATAAAAGCGCCTCACAGCTTCATCACCAGCGCGCCCCCTTTGCGTGCAACGGATAAAAAGAAATGAAACAATGGTACGCGTTCCGTAAGCAATTGAGCAAAGGCCTGGACTGAAAATATGACTGCCACGCTACGGACATTAGGGTTGCTTGGCAACCGCGCTGCTGGGTCGGAACATGATTGTGCGCAAGCACCGTAACCGCCTCGACGGGGACGAAGAACGGAAACCGCTTGCAGAGCTGCGGTGGACCCGTGTCTACGGCTTGAATGTTTTTATCGCTGTGCATGCGAACCATGAAAGCATCGAAGGTCATACGCTGATTTATAATGACAGTGCGCAGCATCCAGCGTAGAGCGAGTCCACTGTCCGGCCGAGGGAAGCGAGCTAATTATATTTGCATTCCTCTCGAGATTATGTGTACGGGCCCATTCATTCATAAACGGGTCTGCACGTAGTTGGAAATTAGCTATGCACGACGGCTTGCCCG
>JAEOAE010001685.1:0-23110 GCA_036365155.1 Meriones psammophilus
TCTCAGGCCTTTCCGTTGCGGATGGGGCCTGACCGCCAAATCCAATACTGACCCTTTTCCTCGTCTGACTTATACAATTGGAAAAATAATAACCCCGCTTTTTCAAAGGACCCTTCTAGGCTCACAGCACTGATAGAGTCTATTCTAGTGACCCATCGGCCCACCTGGGACGATTGCCAACAGTTGCTCCAGACACTATTGACCACCGAGGAAAAACAGCGGGTCATCCTGGAAGCACGCAAAAATGTCCCAGGAGACGATGGACAGCCCACCCAACTGCCACACAGAATAGACGCCGCCTTTCCTTTGGAACGACCTAATTGGGACTTCTCCACTGGCCTTGGTAGGGAACACCTACCTCTCTATCGCCAGTTGCTTATAGCGGGTCTCCGTGGGGCTGCAAGGCGCCCTACTAATTTGGCTCAGGTTAAGTTAGTAACCCAGAAACCTGAGGAATCCCCCCTCTGCTTTTCTAGAACGACTCAAGGAGGCATACCGTATGTACACTCCCTACAATCCAGAAGACCCAGATCAGGCAACCAACATAGCCATGTCCTTCATCTGGCAGTCTGCCCCAGATATTAGAAAGAAGTTAGAGAGGCTTGAAAACTTAAGAGAAAGTACAGTACAGGATTTATTGAAGGAGGCAGAGTGGACTTTTAATAAGAGGGACACACAGGAAGAAAGAGATGAAAGGCTGAGAAGAGAAGCAGAGGAAAGAGAGAATGTTAGAGAACGTAAGAGGAATAGGGAATTTAGCAAGTTACTGGCCACAGTAGTGACAGGGCAGAGACAGGGTAGGCAGGGCCTGAGAGACAGCAGGGGTCCACGACTGGACAAAGATCAATGTGCCTACTGCAAGGAAAAAGGACATTGGGCCCGAGACTGCCCAAAGAACCCAAGAGGGCCACAAAAGCCTAAACCCCAGGCCACCCTGTTAAACCTGGAAGACTAGGGAGGTCGGGGTCAGGAGCCTCCCCCTGAACCCAGGATAACCCTTAATGTGGGGGGGCAACCCGTCACCTTCCTGGTGGACACCGGAGCCCAGCATTCGGTGCTCACCACCTCACTGGGACCCATGACTGACAAATCGGCGTGGGTTCAAGGAGCCACCGGAGGAAAGAGGTACCGATGGACCACTGAAAGAAGAGTACAACTTGCCAAAAGGTGACTCACTCCTTTTTACATGTTCCTGATTGCCCTTAACCTCTGTTGGGAAGAGATCTATTAATGAATCTTAGGGCACAAATCCACTTTGAGGGGACTAAGGCCCATATTACTGGGCCTCAGGGACAGCCTTTTGCATGTGTTAACTATAAACCTGGAAGATGAATACCGACTTCATGAGCCTGAAAAGCCTTGGCCGCAAGAAATGACTGTCTGGCTAGAAAAGTTCCCCCTAGCTTGGGCGGAAACGGGAGGAATGGGTCTCGCAATTCACCAGCCACCCCTGGTGGTCACTCTAAAGGGGTCAGCAACTCCCATTTCCATTAAATAATATCCAATGTCGCATGAAGCTTACCAAGGAATTAGGCCTCACATTCGGAGGCTTTTAGATCAGGGCATTTTAATACCTTGTCAATCCCCCTGGAATACGCCTCTCCTTCCGGTCAAAAAGCCAGGGACAGAAGACTACCGCCCGGTACAGGACTTGAGAGAAGTCAACAAAAAGGGTGGAGGATATACACCCTACAGTTCCCAACCCATATAACTTGTTAACTGGGCTTCCTCCAAGGTGCACCTGGTATACAGTATTAGACCTTAAGGATGCATTCTTTTGTCTGAGGCTCCACCCTCAGAGTCAGCCCATTTTTGCCTTTGAGTGGAAGGATCGAGAATTGGGAATATTGAGTCAGCTTACTTGGACCAGACTCCCACAGGGGTTCAAAAATAGCCCCACCTTATTTGATGAGGCATTGCACCGGGACCTGGCCGATTTTAGGGTTCATCACCCTGCTTTAATCTTGCTCCAATATGTGGATGACCTCCTCCTGGCTTCAGAAACTGAGGAAAAAATGTAAGGAGGGAACAAAGGCCCTCTTGAGGACTTTGGAAACTCTAGGATACCGGGCCTCAGCGAAAAAGGCCCAAATATGTCAGAGGCAGGTCACATACTTGGGCTATCAGATCAGGGATGGACAGAGATGGTTGACAAAGGCACGGAAACAGACAATTCTAAAAATTCCGGTGCCCAAAAGCCCGAGACAATTAAGAGAGTTCCTGGATACTGCGGGGTTTTGCCGCCTTTGGATCCCAGGATTCGCGGAGATGGCTGCGCCGCTTTACCCACTCACCAAACAAGGGACTTTCTTTACATGGGGGGATGAGCAGCAGAGAGCCTATGCAGCTATAAAAGAGGCCCTGCTGACTTCCCCTGCGTTGGGGCTTCTGGACTTAAACAAGCCCTTTGAGCTGTTTGTGGATGAGAAACAGGGATATGCTAAAGGAGTCCTGACTCAAAAACTTGGACCATGGAGGCGCCCGGTCGCCTAACTGTCCAAGAAACTAGACCCAGTGGCCTCAGGATGGCCCCCTTGTTTGAGGATGGTGGCAGCAATTGTCCTCGTGATTAAAGACTCTGGCAAGCTGACTATGGGACAACCAATAACGGTTCTGGCTCCTCATGCGGTGGACGCCCTGGTTAAACAACCTCCGGTCCAATGGCTTTCCAATGCCCGCATGACCCACTACCAGGCTCTACTTCTGGACACTGACCGAGTACATTTTGGTCCCATGGTAGCCCTTAACCCGGCAACACTGCTTCCCCTACCAGAAGGTCCAGAAACTCATGACTGTCTCCAGATACTTGCAGAATTACATGGAACCCGGCCTGACCTGACTGACCAGCCCCTCCCTGACGCCGACTTCACCTGGTACACCGACCTGAGTAGCTTTCTGGACAACGGAGAACGGAGAGGGGGGCCGTGGTTACTACCGAAACTAAGGTAATTTGGACTAAGGCCCTACCACCTGGCACTTCGGCACAGCGGGCTGAACTCATCGCCCTAACCCAGGCTCTCCGGATGGCAGAAGGTAAGAAGCTCAACATTTATACAGATAGCCGCTATGCCTTTGCCACTGCTCACATCCATGGGGAGATATATCAGAGAAGAGGGTTGCTTACCGCTGAAGGAAAACAAATCAAAAATAAAACTGAAATATTGGCCCTACTTGAAGCGTTGTTTTTGCCCTCAAAATTGAGCATCATCCATTGCCCCAGCCACCAAAGGGAGACAACCCGGAAGCTAGAGGCAACTGCTTGGTGGATGTAACTGCCGGGAAGTGGCCATGCGAAGGAACTCAGACGTCTCCCAGCTTCTGGCTATAAAGCCGGCCGAGGCAGAGTTTTCCCCCTTCAAAGCCCCCCTTCCGTTATAGTGAGGAAGACCAAATTCTCCTAAGAAAAATGCGGGCTACTTACTGTCCTGAGTGGGGGTTTTGGACTTTTTAAAGGAAAGCCTGTGTGGCCATTACAACAGACTCGAGACCTGATTAAGTACCTCCACCAATTGACCCACCTTAGTTCCAGAAAAGTGAAAACCCTCCTAGAAAGGGAAGAAAGCTCCCACTATTTGCTGGAAAGAGACAAGATTCTACAACAAGTGACTGAAAAGTGCACGGCGTGCGCCCGCCTAAATGCAAGCCATAACAAGATAGGTTCAGGGACCAGGGTCCGAGGACAACACCCTGGTACCCATTGGGAAATTGACTTCACTGAGGCAAAACCTGGACTCTATGGATACCGGTTCTTACTGGTATTTATGGACACTTTCTCTTGATGGGTAGAGGCCTACCCTACCAAACATGAAACTGCCAGAGTCGTCACCAAAAAGCTTTTAGAAGAAATTTTCCCCAGGTATGGTATGCCACAGGCACTGGGCTCCGACAACTGCCCTGCTTTCGTCTCCCAGGTAAGTCAGTCGGTGGCCACATTACTGGGGATTGATTGGAAATTACACTGTGTGTACCGCCCCCAGAGTTCAGGACAGGTAGAGCGTATGAATAGAACTATTAAGGAGACTTTAACCAAATTGACGCTTACAACTGGCACTAGAGACTGGGTGACCCTCCTTCCTCTAGCATTGTATTGGGCCCGAAATACACCGGGCCCTCATGGACTCACTCCTTTCGAAATCCTTTATGGTGCCCCACCACCAGCTGCCCATTTCTTTGACTCTGACATAGCCTCTTTTGCTGATACGCCTTCTCTCCAAGCTCATTTGCAGGCTCTGCAAATCGTACAACGGGATGTCTGGAAACCACTGGCAGCTGCGTACCAAGGACAGCTAAATCAACCTGCGGTACCACATCGGTTCCAGGTTGGGGACGTGGTCTGGGTACGATGACATCAGATCAGGAACCTGGAACCGCGCTGGAAGGGACCCTACACCGTACTGCTGACGACACCCACAGCCCTTAAGGTAGACGGTATCGCAGAGTGGGTACACGCCTCCCACGTCAAAGCAGCCCATCGTGACACAGAAAGAGGTCAGACTCCAGCCTCGTCATGGAAACTTCATCGCACCCGGAACCCACTAAAGATAAGACTCACCCGAGTTTGATACTCTTTCTCCTCCTGTTTCCTTTGTCACACTCCAGTCCCCACATTCCTGTAAACTCAACTTGGGTCCTGCTAGATGAATTCGGTGTCCCTCTTAACAAAACTTCCAAGATGGCTCCCCCGTACACCTGGTTCCCTGAACTAAGTTTCGATTTAGCTAAGGCCATGCCATCACATTCCAGGGCCAGACACATGACTGAAAACCACAAAGTACACTTCTATATGTGCCCCTCCCCTTCTGACTCTCCTTGGCAACGGGAACATTGTGGGACCAGGACTGACCTCTATTGTGCAGAATGGGGATGTGAGGAGTTCGCCACTGACTGGATGCCTACCTCAACCAGACTTATCCAGCTTACTAGAGACCCCAAGTTTGACAACTGTTTATGGGCAGTCAATACAGATGACCCCGATCCTGTTCCCAAACCCTGTAATCAGCTTATTCTTACCTTTACCGACAAAGGAAAAAAATATAAAGAGGGATGGTTACGTGAAAGAGAATTCGGGTTGCGCCTCTGGACAATTGGAAACCAGGGAGGAATAATACGCCTCCAGCTGATTCTCGATAGGCCCAAGGTAACCTTCGAGCCTAACTCAGTATTACCAAACCTGAGGGCCCCCTCCTCCCAACCTGAAAAATTACTGATCCCGCCATGCCATGCCCTCTGCCAGAACTCTGAGTCCAGCCAGTCTAGGTATACCCACACCACGACTTTTCCAACCGAGTACAGGTGATAGGCTGCTTGGTCTAATACAGGGAGCCTTCCAGACACTTAACTACACTAATCCCAGCAGAACCCAAGAATGCTGGCTGTGCCTGGTCTCCACTCCCCCTTATTACGAAGGGGTTGCAATAACGGGGGACTTTATAAACTATACCACACCCCCACCATACTGTACTCCGACCTCCCAGCATAAGCTGACGCTATCTGACGTGTCTGGCTGAGGAACCTGTGTCGGGTCAGTCTCCGAAACTCACCGAAAACTCTGCAACTCAACCTCCAGGATCCACCTGGGCTCCTACTACCTAACGGGCCCCAATGGGACCTATTGGGCTTGCAGCTCCGGCTTAGCACCCTGTGTATCTGCATTAATTCTCAACCAAAATTCTGACTTTTGTGTCCTCATTGAGCTCTGGCCCAAAGTTGTCTACCATGAATCGGAATACGTTTACAAATATTTTGAGGGGATCACCCGGTACTCTAGGGAGCCTGTATCTTTAACCTTGGCCTTGATACTAGGGGGACTCACGGTTGGGGGAATTGCAGCCAGAGTAGGGACTGGTTCTGCTGCTCTGGTAGAAACCACTCAGTTCAGACAGCTACAACAGGCCATGCATACCGACTTGCAGGCATTGGAAGAATCAATAAGTGCTCTAGAAAAATCCCTAACCTCTCTGTCAGAAGTGGTCTTACAGAACCGAAGGGGGCTGGACATCCTTTTCCTACAAGAAGGGGGATTGTGTGCAGCCTTAAAAGAAGAATGCTGCTTTTATGCCGACCATACTGGCTTAGTTAGAGATAATATGGCCAAGCTTAGGAGAGACTTAGCCAGAGAGAAAAACTCTTCAGGAGGGACAAAACTGGTACAAGAGCTGGTTCAATAAAGCCCCTGGTTCACCACTCTTGTCTCCTCCCTAATGGGCCCTCTAATTGTGATCCTCTTGATTCTGTCCTTCGGGCCTTGTATCCTAAACCTACTGATCCAGTTTATGAAAGACCGGCTCTCTGTCATACAGGCGTTGGTGTAAACCCAGCAGTATCATCAGTTCAGACAGTAGGGGACAAAAAATGACTCTCCCTAGGCCCTAGAATGGAAGATTCCATTCTAAGTTAGAAGAAAAATGGGGGAATGAAAGACCACCCCCCGCCTCACCATAAGTTAAACATAGCTAACGCCATTTTGTGATACACCCCTGTTTTGAGAAACTCTGTAGGCTAGGTGGGGAACTGGAAAATTACTGAGAAACCCGGCTGTGCCGCCCCCTCGGGATATCTGCAGTCAGGCTGCCACAGTTGAGCTAAGAAACAACTTGTGTTAACCCCCCACATCTGTGGAACTGTCCCAGCTGAGATAGGAGATCTGAGAAAAACAACAGGTGGCGCAAGTTAAGGGGGTCATCATGACCGTTCTGACCGTCCAGTTCCTGGTATCTTGGTGTCCCTGCCAAACTCTGACGCAAATTGTGGTCTCATTTAAATGTACCAATCAACTCCCTGTATCCATGCTTTTCGCTTCTGTAACCGCGCTTCTGCTCTGCAACCCTATAAAAACCCCAGCTTTACACCCAGAGGGCGAGCAAGTCCTCTGATAGGCTTGGATGCCCCGGGTACCCGTGTATCGAAATAACCCTCTTGCGGCTTGCATCCAAAGGCTGGTCTCGTTGTTCCTTGGGAAGCGGGGTCTGCCCTTCTAGAGAGGCTCTAGCGGGAGTCTTTCATTCCTAATTGACATAGCGACACACATGTGATTCCATGTAAAAGTAGTGCTTTCCTTTTCTGTTCTTTCGTTCGAAACTTGTTCCTGTGCTGTACAGTGCGTTATATCACTTTTCAGTTTTCCTGTATTCCTAAGTGAGCGAGTGGCAGACATGTGATTTAGTTTACAATGTAGTGCTTTGCGTTTATGTTCTTTCGTTGGAAACTTGTTCCTGTTAGGAACAAGTTAGGGTTAGGGTTAGGGTTAGGGTTAAGGTTAGGGTTAGGGGCTTAGGGTTAGGGTTAGGGTTAGGGGTTAGGGGTTAGGGTTAGGGTTAGGGTTAAGGTTAGGGTTAGGGTTAGGGTTAGGGGTTAGGGTTATTGTTATTGTTAGGGTTAGGGTTAGGCTTAGGGTTACAGGCTTAGGGTTAGGGTTAGGGTTATATCACTTTTCAGTTTTCCTGTTATAATAATTGAACAGGCGTCAGGAATGTGAATTAGTTTACAAAGTTGTGCTTTGCGTTTATGTTCTTTCGATGAAAACATGTTTCCTTGCTGTACATTTCGATATATCGCTTTTCAATTTATTGTATTCCTAATTGAGCGAGCGACACACATGTGATTTAGTTTACAAAGTAGTGCTTTGCGTTTCTGTTCTTCTGTTGGAAACTTGATTCTGTGCTGTACAGTGTGACATATCAGTTTTCTGTTTTCCTGTTATAATAATTGAACGGACGAGACGTATGTGAAGTAGTTTACAAAGTTGAGCTTTGTGATTCTGTTCTTTCGATGGAAACTTGTTCCTGTGCTATACAGTGCGAGATAACACTTTTCAGTTTTCCTGTATTCCTAGTTGAGCGAGCAACAATCATGTGATTCCATTTAAAATAGTGCTTTGCTTTTCTGTTCTTTTGTTCAAAGCTTGTTCCTGTGCTGTACAGTGCGTTATATCACTTTTAAGTTTTCCTGTATTCCTAATTGAGCGAGTGGCACACAGGTGATTTAGTTTACAAAGAAGTGCTTTGCGTTTATGTTCCTTCGTTGGAAACTTGTTCCTGTTAGTAACAAGTTAGCGTTAGGGTTAGGGTTAGGGTTATATCACTTTTCAGTTTTCCTGTTATAATAATTGAACGGGCGACATGTATGTGAATTAGTTTACAAAGTTGTGCTTTGCGTTTCTGTTCTTTAGATGGAAACTTGTTTCTGTGCCTTACAGTCTTGAGACAACACTTTTCAGTTTTCCTGTATGCCTAATTGAGCAAGCGACACATATGTGATTCCCTTTAAAAGTAGTGCTTTGCTTTTCTATTCTTTTGTTCGAAACTTGTTCCTGTGCTGTACAGTGTTTTATATCACTTTTCAGTTTTCCTGTATTCCTAATTGAGCGAGTGGCACACATGTGATTTAGTTTACAGAGTAGTGCTTTGCATTTATGTTCTTTCATTGAAAACTTGTTCTTGTTAGGAACAAGTTAGGATTAGGTTTAGGGTTAGGGTTAGGGTTGGGATAGGGTTAGGGGTTAGGGTTAGGGTTAGGGGCTTAGGGTTCGGGTTAGAGTTATATCACTTTTCAGTTTTCCTGTTTTAATAATTGAACAGGCGACAGGAATGTGAATTAGTTTACAATGTTGTGCTTTGTGTTTCTGTTCTTTCGATGAAAACTTGTTTCTTTGGAGTATATTTCGATATATCACTTTTCAGTTTTCCCTTATTCCTAATTGAGCGAGCGACACACATGTGATTTACTTTACCAAGTAGTGCTTTGCGTTTCTTTTCTTCTGTTGGAAAGTTGATTCTGTGCTGTACAGTGTGATACATCACTTTTCAGTTTTCCCATTATAATAATTGAACAGGCGACACGTATGTGTACAAGTTTACAAAGTTGTGCTGTGGGTTTCTGTTTTTTCGATGGAAACTTGTTCCTGTGATGTACAGTTCAATATATCACTTTTCAGTTTTCCTGTTATAATAATTGAACAGGTGACACAATGTGAATTAGTTTACAAAGTTGTGCTTTTCGTTTCTGTTCTTTCGATGGAAGCAGGTTCCTGTGTTATACAGTTTGATATGTCACTTTTCAGTTTTCCTGTTATTATAATTGAACGGGCGACACATATGTGAATTAGTTTACAAAGTTGTGCTTTTGCGTTTCTGTTCTTTTCGATGGAAACTTGTTTCTGTGCCTTACAATGCGAGATAACACTTTTCAGTTTTCCTGTATTCTTAATTGAGCGAGTGGCACACATGTGATTTAGTTTACAAAGTAGTGCTTTGCTTTTATGTCCTTTCGTTGGAAACTTGTTCCTGTGCCATACAGTGCGAGATAACACTTTTCAGTTTTCCTGTATTCCTAATTGAGCGAGGAACACACATGTGATTCCATTTAAAAGTAGTGCTTTGATTTTCTGTTCTTTTGTTCGAAACTTGTTCCTGTGCTGTACGGTGCGTTATATCACTTTTAAGTTTTCCTGTATTCCTAATTGAGCGAGTGGCACACATGTGATTTAGTTTACAAAGTATTGTGCTTTGCGTTTATGTTCTTTCGTTGGAAACTTGTTCCTGTTAGTAACAAGTTAGGGTTAGGTTAGGGTTAGGGTTAGGGTTAGGGTTAGGTTTAGGGTTAGGGTTTGGGTTAGGGTTAGGGTTAGGGTTAGGGGCTTAGGGTTAGGGTTAGGATTAGGGTTATATCACTTTTCAGTTTTCCTGTTATAATAATTGAATGAGCGACACGTATGTGAAGTAGTTTAGAAAGTTGTGCTTTGCATTTCTGTTCTTTCGATCGAAACTTGTTTCTGTGCTGTACAGTGCGATATATCACTTTTCAGTTTTCCTGTTATAATAATTGAACGGGCGACACATGTGAATTAGTTTACAAAGTTGTGCTTGGTGTTTCTGTTCCTTTGATGCAAACTTGTTTCTGTGCTGTACAGTGTGATATATCACTTTGCAGTTTTCCTGTTATAATGATTGAACGTGTGATTTGTATGTGAAGTAGTTTACAAAGTTGTGCTTTGCGTTTCTGTTCTTTCCATGGAAACTTGTTTCTGTGCCATACAGTGCGAGATAATACTTTTCAGTTTTCCTGTATTCCTAATTGAGGGAGCAACACACATGTGATTCCGTTTAAATGTAGTGCTTTGCTTTTCTGTTCTTTCATTAGAAAATTGTTCCTGTGCTGTACATTGCATTATATCACTTTTAAGTTTTCCTGTATTCCTAGTTGAGCGAGTGATACACATGTGACTTAGTTTACAAGTAGTGCTTTGCATTTATGTTCTTTCGTTGGAAACTTGTTCCTGTTATGAACAAGTTTGCTTTATGGTTAGGGTTAGGGTTAGGGTTAGGGTTAGGGTTAGGGTTAGGGGTTATGGTTATGGTTATAGTTAGGGTTAGGGTTATATACCTTTTCAGTTTTCCTGTTATAATAATTGAACAGGCAACACGGATGTGAATTAGTTTACAAATTTGGGCTTTGTGTTTCTTTTCTTTCGATGAAAACTTGTTTCTTTGCCGTACAGTTCAATATATCACTTTTCAGTTTTCCTGTATTCCTCATTGACCGAGTGACACACATGTGATTCCTTTTAAATGTCGTGCTTTGCTTTTCTCATCTTTGTTGGAAACTTGTTCCTGTGCTGTACAGTGAGATATATCATTATTCAGTTTTCCTTTATTCCTAATTGTGCGAGCGACACACATGAGGTTTAGTTTACAATGTATTGCTTTGCGTTTCTGTTCTTCTGTTGGAAACTTGTTTCTGTTCTGTACAGTTTGATTTATCACTTTTCAGTTTTCCTTTTATAATAACTGAAAGGGCATCACATATGTGAATTAGTTTACAAAGTTGTGCTTTGCGTTTCTGTTCTTTCTTTCATTTTCCTTTTTTTTTTAACCATGTTTATAGCAGCTTTATTTGTAATAGCCAGAATAGCTGTCACTACAATTTTCTCAAAGCCTAACTCTGTCATGTTAATATTTATTAATACATGCAGATCATCATGAAAATCTGAGTAGGTGAAATACATATTTTCATATTCCACTAATAATATTATTTTACTTCATATATATTTACTGAAATATAGATACACATGTTTGCATGATATATATATATTTATATATATATATCTTGTCACAATGCCATGTAATTATGAGTATACTGGGCAGTGATCTAAAGTACTCAAATTTTAAGTTCTGAAACTAAGTTGGATATAACTTTACCATCCTGTGTAACAACTCCAAGTATGAAATTATAGTATTGGGAGTATCCATGGCTCACTGTAAGAGGGTCAGAGCATAGTAGTATTATCTATGTGTTTGATATCAACATCCAAAAATGGAAAGCTATGCTCCTGATTGGTTGTGTTTCTATTCATTCACTTAACTCACATTTATTAAAATTTGACAGTTAATAATGTCAATATTTTAACCTAACCAAGTAAAATATTTTTAAAATCTTCTGGAACTTATTAGAAGATCATAATATGCTACACTGAAAATTTTAGATGACAATGTGGGTTTTGCATTTTAGTCTGTTATATGATGGTTTATATTTATTGAATTAAATACATTGAATTGTCCCAAATTTTCTCAGATGAAGCCTAGTTGATCATGATGGTTGATGTTTTTGATGTGTTTCTGGATTTTTTTTTTCATCTTTTATCTTTTTTTTTTTTTTCAATGTAGTTTATTCAGGAACCTTGAATAATCATCTGACCCTGGGGGAAAGCCAGCCCACAGCTTAAATAGCCTCTGAGTAGCCAACCTCAGCATGCCACGTGGGCAATGCAGATAGGTCCACATACATGGAAGCAAGCCAGATCCTCAGCCTTAGCCCAATGTGGAGTTGTTTGTGACAGAGAGCACTCACCATCGGGAAGGTGGAAGGCGGGAACCAGCTCCATCTTTCATGTGATGCATTATGCAGCTTTCTACAGTTGCCCCTTTTTGTTTTGGATGCATCAGGCAAGAGTAGAGGTCTGATCTCTGATATTAGAAATAAATTGGGACTTTGTACTGATGTTCATTTAGGTGTCATCCACCCAAAGAGCATCAGACCCGTTCGTTACCTTTTTCTCAGAGGCGGGACCTGGGGCATCAACTCGCATGCAATCAGACATGCTCTTCTCTGGGTCCAAGATGGCTGACCCTGAGTGCAGTGCTTAGCCTCGCATCCTGAGCGTAACATTTTGGCTTTTTATGGTAGCCAACCATGCTTGGGGAGACTTTCCTGCTTCAATGGCTGTAAAGGCCTGAATGGTCATGGCTGCATTACGCTGTTTTGAGACTCTAATCTTGCATATATACCACAAGCAAACCAAGGTGACCAACACCAGAAGGCCTGCTAATGCTCCCATGCACGCCCCTTCCTTCAGATGATTCATGGCTGCAGCAATCCATGGTGATAATCCTGTGGCTAGTCCTGTATTCACTCTGGTAGAATTTACCATGACAATGGCCACTCTCAGCTGGTCCATCGTAGTATCGAATTCTCCAGTCCAATTACCTAAAATATAGCTTGACAATTGTTTAGACAGATTTGCAGCACAGGGAAAATTCTCATGTTGTATGCTAGTGACACAAAGTCCAGCATACTTTCATTGACAGCCAAGTTGAGCGATTTGCCATAGGGTATCAATTTGCTCCTGCACGAGGTCAAACCTCTGATTGAACACCATCAAACCTCCTTTTAGTTGAGCATTAATTCCTTTTTGTACATCTAAGGCATGAGCTACCTTGGCTAAAAGGTTATTCAGGGTCTGAGCAGTCTGCCCAGTATGACTCATGGCTAATGCCGTGGTGGTAGCTCCAACAGCCGCCAATGAGATGGCAGTAACAATGGCAGCTGTAATTCCAAGATCCCTTTTCTGTCTGAAGAGAGTCATACCGTGAGGACATCAACGGGCACAGGCACCCAGCGGGGCATGTGAGTAACCAGCTTGTATATTTACTACCATTACAGCATTGGGCAAAAAAGCAAGTATCATTACTACAATTCCTTGGATCTATCTGGCTAATAATGAATAAAAATGGGGGATGTAAACAAACAGGTGTGGGCTTATAGGAAATATTATGAGAAGCCTTAACCCCCTCGTTGGAACATCCTGCATTGGTTCTAGAACTAGCAGTGGTGGTGTCCGAGGTCTGAGTAGGTTCAGGAGACCATTGCCCCTAGAGGCGAGACGTGCTCCATGTAAATTGACTAACTCCATGTTTTCCTCCACTTTTGAAAGTGATTTAAGTTTCTTAAATTATTATTTTTTCCCTTTTTTAAAAATTTTTCATCAATTACACTTTATTCACTCTGCATCCCCCCATAAGCCCCTCCCTCCCCTCGCAATCCCACCCTCCCTCCTCCCTCTGCATGCATGCCACTCCCCAAGTCCACTGCCATTAGGGAAATGCAAATCAAAACAACCCTGAGATTTCACCTTACACCCATGAGAATGGCCAAGATCAAAAACTCAAGTGACAAAACATGCTGGAGAGGTTTTGGAGAAAGAGGAACCCTTCTCCACTGCTGGTGGGAATGTAAACTGGTACAACCACTCTGGAAATCATTCTGGCATTTTCTCAGACAACTAGGAATAGTGCTTCCCCACGATTCAGCCATACCACTCCTAGGCATATATTCAAAAGAGGCTCAAGCACACAAAAAGGTAATTTGCTCAACCATGTTTGTAGCAGCTTTATTTGTAATAGCCAGAAGCTGGAAACAACCCAGATGCCCCTCAACTGAAGAATGGATGCAGAAAATGTGGTACATCTACACAATGGAATATTACTCAGCAATGAAAAATGAGGAAATCATGAAATTTGCAGGTAAATGGTGGGATCTGGAAAGGATCATCCTGAGTGAGTTGTCCCAGAAACAAAAAGACACACATGGTATATACTCACTCATATAGACATACAACATAGGACAAACCCACTAAAACCTGTGCATCTAAATAAACTAAGCTTTTCTTTTCTTTCAATGAAAACTTGTTTCCGTGCCCTACAGGGCGAGATAACACTTTTCAGTTTTCCTTTATTCCTAATTGAGCGAGCGACACACATGTGATTCCTTTTAAAAGTAATGCTTTGCTTTTCTGTTTTTTGTTGGAAACTTGTTCCTGCGCTGTACACTGCGATATATCACTTCTCAGTTTTCCTATATTCCTAATTGAGTGAGCGACACACATGTGATTTAGTTTACAAAGAAGTGCTTTGCATTTCTGTTCTTGTGTTGGAAACTTGTTTCTGTGCTGTACAGTGTGACATATCACTTTTTAGTTTTCCTGTTATAATAATTGAAAGGGCAACATGTATGTGAATTAGTTTACAAAATTATGCTTGGCGTTTCTGTTCTTTAGGTGGAAACTTGTTTCTGTGCCTTACAGTGCGAGATAACACTTTTCAGTTTTCCTTTATTCCTAATTGAGCGAGAGACACACATGAGATTCCATGTCAAAGTAGTGCTTTGCTTTTCTGTTGTTTCTTTGGAAAATGGTTTCTGTGCTGTATGGTGCGATAAATCACTTTTCAATTCTCCTGTATTCCTAATTGTGCGAGAAACACACATGTGATTTAGTTTACAAAGTAGTGCTTTGCGTTTCTGTTCTTGTGTTGGAAACTTGTTTCTGTGCTGTACAGTGTGATATATCACTTTTCAGTTTTCCTGTTATAATAATTGAACGGGCGACACGTATGTGAAGTAGTTTACAAATTTGTGCTTTTCATTTCTGTTCTTTCAATTGAAACATGTTTCTGTGCCATACAGTGAGAGATGACACTTTTCAGTTTTCCTGTATTCCTAATTGAGCGAGTTAGGGTTAGGGTTAGGTTTAGGGTTAGGGTTAGGGTAGTGTTAGGGTTAGGGTTAGGGTTAGGGTTAGGGTTAGGGTTAGGGTTAGGGTTAGGGTTACGGGGTAAGGATTAGGGTTAGGGTTATATCACTTTTCAGTTTTCCTGTTATAATAATTGAACGGTCGACACGTATGTGAATTAGTTTACAAAGTTGTGCTTTGTGTTTCTGTTCTTTTGATGGAAACTTGTTTCTGTGCCATACAGTGAGAGATAACACTGTTCAGTTTTCCTCTATTCCTAATTGAGCGAGCAACACACATGTGATTCTGTTTAAATGTAATGCTTTGCTTTTCTGTTCTTCCGTTCAAAACTTGTTCCTGTGATGTACAGTGTTATATGTCACTTTTCAGTTTTCCTGTATTACTAATTGAGCGAGTGACACACATGTGATTTAGTTTACACAGTAGTGCTTTGCATTTATATTCTTTCATTGGAAACTTGTTCCTGTTAGGAACAAGTTAGGGTTAGGGTTAGGGTTAGGGTTAGGGTTAGGGTTAGGGTTAGGGTTAGGGTTAGGGTTATATCAATTTTCAGTTTTCCTGTTATAATAATTGAACAAGCGACACGTATGTGAATTAGTTTACAATGTTGTGCTTTGCATTTCTGTTCTTTCGATGAAAACTTGTTTCATTGCAGTACAGTTCGATATATCACTTTTGTGTTTTCCTGTATTCCTAATTGAGCTAGCGAAACACATGTGATTTAGTTTACAAAGTAGTGCTTTGCATTTATGTTCTTTCGTAGGAAAATTTTTCCTCTTAGGAACAAGTTAGGGTTAGGGTTAAGGTCAGGGTTGGGTTAGAGATAGGTTAGTGTTAGGGTTAGTGTTAGGGTTAGGGGTTAGGGTTAGGTTTAGGGTTAGGTTTAGGGGCTTAGGGTTAGGGTTAGGATTATATCACTTTTCAGTTTTCCTGTTATAATAATTGAACGGGTGACACGTATATGAATTTGTTTAAAAAGTAAAGTTGTCCTTTGCGTTTCTGTTTTTTTCGATGGAAACTTGTTTCTCTGCCATACAGTGGGAGATAACACTTTTCCGTTTTCCTGGATTCCTAAATGAACGAGCGACACACATTTGATTCCGTTTCAAAGTAGTTTTTTTTTTTTCTTTTCTTTGGTTTGAAACTTGTTCCTGTGCTGTACAGTGCGTTATATCACTTTTCAGTTTTCCTGTATTCCTAATTGTGCAAGTGGCACACATGTGATTTAGTTTACAAAGTAGTGCTTTGAGTTTATGTTCTTTCGTTGGAAAATTGTTCCTGTTAGGAACAAGTTAGGGTTAGGGTTAGGGTTAGAGTTAGGGTTAGGGTTACGGTTAGGGTTAGGGGTTAGGGTTAGGGTTAGGGGGGTTAGGTTTAGGGTTAGGGGCTCACGGGTTTGGGTTAGGGTTATACCACTTTTCAGTTTTCCTGTTATAATAATTGAACAGGCGACACGAATGTGAATTAGTTTAAAAAGTTGTGCTTTGTGTTTCTGTTCTTTCTATGAAAATTGTTTCTTTGCAGTACATTTTTTTCGATATATCGCTTTCCAGTTTGCCTGTATTCCTAATTGAGCGAGCGACACACATGTGATTTAGTTTACACAGTAGTGCTTTGCGTTTATGTTCTTTCATTGGAAACTTGTTCCTGTTAGGAATAAGTTTAGCGTTTAGGGTTAGGGTTAGGGTTAAGGTTAGGGGCACGGGTTTGGGTTAGGGTTATACCACTTTTCAGTTTTCCTGTTATAATAATTGAACAGGCGACACGAATGTGAATTAGTTTAAAAAGTTGTGCTTTGTGTTTCTGTTCTTTCTATGAAAATTATTTCTTTGCAGTAACTTTCGATATATCGCTTTCCAGTTTGCCTGTATTCCTAATTGAGCGAGAGACACACATGTGATTTAGTTTACAAAGTAGTTCTTTCCGTTTCTGTTCTTCTGTTGGAAACTTGTTTCTGTGATGTACAGTGTGATATATCACCTTTCAGTTTTCCTGTTATAATAATTGAACGGGCGACATGTGTGTGAATTAATTTACAAAGTTTTGATTTGCGTTTCTGTTCTTTCGATGGAAACTTGTTCCTGTGCTGTACAGTGCTATATATCACTTTTCAGTTTTCCTGTATTACTAATTGATCGAGTGACACACATGTGATTTAGTTTACACAGTAGTGCTTTGCGTTTATGTTCTTTCATTGGAAACTTGTTCCTGTTAGGAATAAGTTAGCGTTAGGGTTAGGGTTAGGGTTAGGTTTAGGGTTAGGGTTATATCAATTTTCAGTTTTTCTGTTTTAATATTTGAACAAGCGACACGTATGTGAATTATTTCACAATGTTGTGCTTTGCATTTCTGTTCTTTCGATTAAATCTTGTTTCTTTGCTGTACAGGTCGATATATCACTTTTGAGTTTTCCTGTATTCGTAATTGAGCTAGCGAAACACATGTGATTTATTTTATAAAGTAGTGCTTTGCGTTTATGTTCTTTCGTTGGAAAATTTTTCCTCTTAGGAACAAGTTATTTTTAGGGTTAGGGTCAGGGTTAGGGTTAGAGATAGTTTAGGGTTAGGGTTAGTGTTAGGGTTAGGGGTTAGGGTTAAGTTTAGGGTTAGGTTTAGGGGCTTAGGGTTAGGGTTAGTGTTATATCACTTTTCAATTTTCCTGTTATAATAATTGAACAGGCGACACGAATGTGAATTAGTTTACAATGCTGTGCTTTGCGTTTCTGTTCTTTAGATGAAAACTTTTTTCTTTGCCATACATTTCGATATATATGGCTTTTCATTTTTCCTGTGTTCCTAATTTAGCGAGCGACACACATATGATTTAGTTTACAAAGTAGTGCTTTGCGTTTCTTTTCTTCTGTTGGAAACTTGTTTCTGTGCTGTACAGTGTGATATATCACTTTTCAGTTTTCCTGTTATAATAACTGAACACGTGACACATATGTGAATTAGTTTACAAAGTTGTGCTTTGCATTTCTGTTCTTTCGATGGAAACTTGTTCCTGTGCTGTACAGTGCGAGATAAAACTTTTCAATTTTCCTGTATTCCTAATTGAGCGAGTGGCACACATGTGATTTAGTTTACAAAGTAGTGCTTTGCGTTTATGTTCTTTCGTTGGAAACTTGTTCCTGTTAAGAACATGTTAGGGTTAGGGTTAGGGTTAGGGTTAGGGTTAAGGTTAGGGTTAGGTTTACGGTTAGGGTTAGGGGTTAGAGTTAGGGTTATTGTTAGTGTTAGTGTTAGGGTTAGGGTTAGCGTCTTAGGGTTAGGGTTAGTGTTATACCACTTTTCAGTTTTCCTCTTATTATAATTGAACAGGCGACACGAATTTGAATTAGTTTACAAAGTTGTGCTTTGTGATTCTGTTCTTCGATGGAAACTTGTTTCTGTGCTGTACAGTTAGATATAACACTTTTCTGTTTTCCTGTTATAAAAACTGAACAGGTGACACATATGTGAATTAGTTTACAAAGTTGTGCTTTGCTTTTCTGTTGGAAACTTGTTTCTGTGCTGTACAGTGTGATATATCACTTTTCAGTTTTCGATGGAAACTTGTTTCTATGCCATACACTGCCAGGTAACACTTTTCCGTTTTCCTGGATTCCTAATTGAGTGAGCGACACACATGGGATTCCATTGCAAAGTAGTGCTTTTCTCTTCTTTTCTTTGGATCGAAACTTGTTCCTGTGCTGTACAGTGCGTTATATCACTATTAAGCTTTCCTGTATTCCTAATTGAGCTAGTGGCACACATGTGATTTAGTTTACAAAGTAGTGCTTTGTGTTTATGTTCTTCTGTTGGAAATTTGTTCCTGTGCTGTACAGTGTGATATATAACTTTTCAGTTTTCCTGTATTCCTAATTGAGCAAGTGGCACACATGTGATTCAGTTTACAAAGTATTGCTTTGCTTTTATGTTCTTTCGAACAAGTTAGGGTTAGGTTTAGGGTTAGGGTTAGGGTTAGGGTTTTTAGTTAGGGTTAGGGTAGGGTTAGGGTTAGGGTTAGGGTTAGGGTTAGGGGTTAGGGTTAGGGTTAGGGTTAGGATTAGGGTTAGTGTTATGGTCTACGGGTTAGTGTTAGGGTTATACCACTTTTCAGTTTTCCTGTTATAATAATTGAACAGGCGACGCGAATGTGAATTAGTTTACAAAGTTGTGCTCTGCGATTCTGTTCTTCGAGGGAAACTTGTTTCTGAGCTGTACAGTTAGATATATCACTTTTCAGTTTTCCTGTTATAATAATTGAACGGGCGACACATATGTGAATAAGTTTACAAAGTTGTGCTTTGCGTTTCTGTTCTTTCAATGGAAACTTGTTGCTATGCGATTCAGTGCGAGATCCGTTTTCCTGGATTCCTAATTGACTGAGCGACGCACATGGGATTCTGTTTCAAAGTAGAACTTTGCTTTTCTTTTCTTTGGATTGAAACTTGTTCCTGTGAACAAGTTAGGGTTAGGGTCAGGGTTAGGGTTAGGGTTAGGGTTAGGGGTTAGGGTTAGGGTTAGTGTTAGGGTTATGGTTACGGTTATGGTTAGGGTTAGGGTTAGGGTTCTGATTACGGTTAAGGTTAGGGGTTAGGTTTAGGGTTACAGTTAGTGTTAGGGTTAGGGTTAGGGTTAGGGGCTTAGGGTTAGGGTTAGGGTTATACCACTTTTCAGTTTTCCTGTTATAATAATGAAACAGGCGACACGAATGTGAATTAGTTTACAAAGTTGTGCTTTGCGTTTCTGTTCTTGGATGGAAACTTGTTTCTGTGCTGTACAGTGTGAAATATCACTTTTCAGTTTTCCTGTTATAATAATTGAATGGGTGACACATATGTGAATTAGGTTAAAATTGTGCTTTTGCGTTTCTGTTCTTGATGGAATTTTGTTCCTGTGCTGTACAGTTAGATATACCAATTTTCAGTTTTCCTGGATTCCTAAATGAGCGAGTGACACACATGTGATTCCGTTTCAAAGTAGTGCATTTTTTTTTCTTTTCTTTGGTTCGAAACTTGTTCCTGTGCTGTACAGTGTGTTATATCACTTTTCAGTTTTCCTGTATTCCTAATTGAGCAAGTGGCACACATGTGATTTAGTTTACAAAGTAGTGATTTGAGTTTAGGTTCTTTCGTTGGAAACTTGTTCCTGTTAGGAACAAGTTAGGGTTAGGTTTAGGGTTAGACTTAGGGTTAGGGTTAGGGTTACGGTTAGGGTTAAGGGTTAGGTTTAGGGTTAGGGTTAGGGTTAGGGGCTAGGGGTTAGGGTTAGGGTTATACCACTTTTCAGTTTTCCTGTTATAATAATTGAACAGGCGACATGAATGTGAATTAGTTTACAAAGTTGTGCTTTGCGTTTCTATTCTTTCTATGAAAATTGTTTCTTTGCCGTAACTTTCGATATATTGCTTTCCAGTTTTCCTGTATTCCTAATTGAGCAAGTGACACACATGTGATTATTTTACAAAGTAGTTCTTTCCGTTTCTGTTCTTCTGTTGGAAACTTGTTTCTGTGATGTACAGTGTGATATATCACCTTTCAGTTTTCCTGTTATAATAATTGAACGGGCGACATGTGTGTGAATTAATTTACAAAGTTTTGCTTTGCGTTTCTGTTCTTTCGATGGAAACTTGTTCCTGTGCTGTACAGTGCTATATATCACTTTTCAGTTTTCCTATATTACTAATTGAGTGAGTGACACACATGTGATTTAATTTACACAGTAGTGCTTTGTGTTTATGTTCTTTCATTGGAAACTTGTTCCTGTCAGGAACAATTTAGGTTTAGGGTTAGGGTTATATCAATTTTAAGTTTTTCTGTTTTAATAATTGAACAAGCGACAGGTATGTGAATTAGTTTACAAAGCTGTGCTTTGCATTTCTGTTCTTTCGATTAAATCTTGTTTCTTTGCTGTACAGGTCGATATATCACTTTTGTGTTTTCCTGTATTCCTAATTGAGCTAGCGAAACACATGTGATTTATTTTACAAAGTAGTGCTTTGCGTTTATGTTCTTTTGTTGGAAAATTTTTCCTCTTAGGAAAAAGTTAGGGTAGGGTTAGGGGCAGGGTTAGGGTTAGAGATAGGTTAGGATTAGGGTTAGTGTTAGGGTTAGGGTTTAGGGTTAGGTTTATGGTTAGGTTTAGGGGCTTAGGGTTAGGGTTATATCACTTTTCAGTTTTCCTGTTATAATAATTGAACAGGCTACATGAATGTGAATTAGTTTACAATGTTGTGCTTTGCGTTTCTGTTCTTTAGATGAAAACTTTTTTTTTTTTTTTTTTTGCCGTACATTTCGATACATATCGCTCTTCAGTTTTCCTGTGTTCCTAATTGAGTGAGCGACACACATGTGATTTAGTTTACAAAGTAGTGCTTTGCATTTCTTTTCTTCTTTTGGAAACTTGTTTCTGTGCTGTACAGTGTGATATATCACATTTCAGTTTTCCTGTTATAATAATTGCCGAGCGACACACATGTTATTTAGTTTACAAAGTAGTGCTTTGTGTTTATTTTCTTCTGTTGGAAACTTGTTTCTGTGCTGTACAGTGTGATATATCACTTTTCAGTTTTCATGTTAAAATAATTGAATGGGCGACACCTATGTGAATTAGTTTACAAAGATGTGTTTTGCATTTCTTTTCTTTTGATGGAAACTTGTTTCTGTGCCGTACAGTGCAAGATAACACTTTTCAGTTTTCCTGTTTTCCTAATTGAGCGAGTGGCACACATGTGAGTTAGTTTACAAAGTAGTGCTTTGCGTTTATGTTCTTTGTTGGAAACTTGTTCCTGTTAGGAACAAGTTAGGGTTAGGTTTAGGGTTATTGTTAGGTTTAGGGTAGGGTTAGGGTCAGGGTTACTGGTTAGGGTTAGGGTTTAGGGTTAGGGTTAGTGTTAGGTTTAGGTTTAGGGTTAGGGGCTTAGGGTTATTGTTATATCACTTTTCCGTTTTCCTGTTATAATATTTAAACAGTCGACACGAATGTGAATTAGGAATAGGGGTTAGGGGTTAAGGTGAGTGTTAGTGTTAGGGTTACGGGCTTAGGGTTAGGGTTAGGGTTATATGATATATTATTTTTCCTTTTATAATAATTGAACAGACAACACAAATGTGAATTAGTTTACAAATTTGTTTTTGCGTTTCTGTTCTTTCGATGAAAATTGTTTCTTTGCTGTACATTTCGATATATCACTTTCCAGTTTTCCTGCATTCCTAATTGAGCGAGCGACACGTATGTGAATTAGTTTACAAAGTTGTGCTTTGCGATTCTGTTCTTCGATGGAAACTTGTTTCTGAGCTGTACAGTTAGATATAACACTTTTCAGTTTTCCTGTAATAATATTTGAACGGGCGACACGTATGTGAATTAGTTTACAAAGTTGTGCTTTGCGGTTCTGTTCTTTCGATGGAAACTTGTTTCTATGCCATACAGTGCGAGATAACACTTTTCCATTTTCCTGGATTCCTAATTGCGTGAGCAACACACATGGGATTCCGTTTCAAAGTAGTGCTTTTCTTTTCTTTTCTTTGGATCGAAAATTGTTCCTCTGCTGTACAGTGCGTTATATCACTATTAAGTTTTCCTGTATTCCTAATTGAGCCAGTGGCACACATGTGATTTAGTTTACAAAGTAGTGCTTTGGGTTTATATTCTTTCTGTGGAAACTTGTTCCAGTTAGGAACAAGTTAGTGTTAGGTTAGGGTTATGGTTAGGGTTAGGTTAGGGTTAGGGTTAGGGTTAGGGGGTAGGGTTAGGGTTAGGGGTTAGGGGTTAGGGTTAGGGTTATGGTTATGGTTAGGGTTAGGGTTAGGGGCTTAGGGTTAGGGTTAGGGTTATATAACTTCTCAGTTTTCCTGTTATAATAATTGAATGGGCTACACGTATGTGAATTAGTTTACAAAGTTGTGCTTTGTGTTTCTCTTCTTTCAATGGAAACTTGTTCCTGTGTTATACAGTCAGATATATCAATTTTCAGTTTTACAGTTATAATAATGTAACAAGCGACACGTATGTGAATTAGTTTAAAAAGTTTTGCTTTGCGTTTCTGTTCTTTAGATGGAAACTTGTCTCCGTGCCTTACAGTGCGAGATAACACTTTTCAGTTTTCCTGTATTCCTAATTGAGCAAGTGGCACACATGTGATTTAGTTTACAAAGTAGTGATTTGCGTTTCTGTTCTTTCGTTGGAAACTTGTTCCTGTTAGGAACAAGTTAGGGTTAGGATTAGGGTTAGGGTTAGGGTTATATTACATTTCATTTTTTCCTGTTATAATAATTGAACAGGCAACACGAATGTGAATTAGTTTACAAATTTGTGCTTTGCG